>JAJKFI010000004.1:23337305-23369252 GCA_029204185.1 Lerista edwardsae | reverse complement strand
TCTCTCTCTCTCTCTCTCTCTCTCTCTCTCTCTCTCTCTCTCTCTCTGTGTGTGAGTGAGTGAGTGAGTGAGTGAGTGAGTGAGTGAGTGAGTGAGAGGCTGTTGCTTGTTTCTTAACCTAAAACAGTGTCAAGCAAGCATTGTGGATTATATGTCCTGAACATAGATAGACTACAGTTCTCCAACATTCTCTCTACTTCATTTCTACTCTGTTGCCCCTCCAAATGTGTTCAGTACCCTGTATATTTTTGACTAACTGCTCAGCATCATTATCATATTACAGTTAATTATGTAATGCAGCAGTGGCAGTAGTAGTACATTAGGCAAAACAGAGTGCACTTCTTTGGAGCATATGCAGATTTAGCATATCAGTTCGGTTCCAAATTCTTCAGGAAATACAAGATCCTCCCATTGAGAGAGGGGATCTATGAATGGGAGGAATGTGTTGCATTTCACTGAAGGTGTCCATGGAGTTTCTGTGCATGTGTTGTTCTTACTTTCAGCCTAGTACTAATAACTCAGTAGTACTGACAGACCAAAATTGAGTTTAATGTCAAGAGAAAAGCCCATAAGAGGGCCCATAAGAGGCCTGTTTAGTGTGACACTGCTGATTGTGGAATGATTTTAGAGCCTAGAAACAGAAAATGATGTGTTATTACGAAGAATAAGTATGTGTTTTGGGAGCCAGAGAGAGACAAAAACACATGCTGATTATGTAACAATTCCACAATGTAATATTGAAAATCCTGGGTTACTGCTCTTGAATGTGATGGAATTGGCTTGGAATCCCACCAATAAAACAACATCAGGATTTGGCTTGGAGAAATTTCCTTTCTTGTTTTGGAAGGAACTGGCCTTTGGCTGCATTCTGGCTTGTTTTCTTGTTATAAATGGCAGCTTTGGCTCATTTTTCAGCCATCTTTTGAGCCAAGCCCTTTGTTTTCTGAAAGAAAGGCAGACAAATGTCTCCTGGAGGTTAGCACGATCTTAAGAAATTAAATTACTCATTTTAGCCTCCATGGTTTTAAGCTATATTTAAATACTGTATACAGTTTCTCCCTTTGGAAGACTTTGTACCCTATTAAACTCATATTGAAATAATAGCTCTCGTTCTAACTTGCAAAATACCTTCCAAATATATATAAGTTTGCTGATGGTTATCTCTTCAAAGGCATTGTCTTTTCACTCAGTGGAATAAAAGTTCAGGAAATTAAACACAAATTCCATTTTTGCAAAGGACAATGCATTTCATTAAACTCTGTTTTCTCGGAATGTCTCACAACATGGCAGTACCTTATACTACCTCTTTTTCATCATTTCCTGTGATTGGTAGAAACTAAGAGATAATGGGTGAGGTCATAGGATAAAGTTTGAAGTACAAGCCTAATAAATTGTAGCATTTTAAGAGGCTCATTTATGTCATAAACAAGAATAGTTATACTGTTATAATGTGGGAATTGTGGGATAATCATATCATGAGCTGTAAAAACATTTTATAAAAAGAGCAGAGTCATTGGAATTTGACTCTCTAAAGCAAAGCTGTAGTCTTATCAAGAAATCACACCATTAGTCCTTGTTAAATTATCACTTTTCTTAGCATTACTCTTGATTCTGTGATATCCAAAATCACTTGCTCCTGGGTGAAACAAGAGCACATTCTTGGCTGGCTCCAGCCAGTCTGACCATATTTTCCATGGGCAATTGCCGATAGCCAGACAAATAACTGTTTAAATAACTCCTATTATTCAAGGAGCTCCTATTATTCAAGTGAACTCCCATTGCTTGTCCTAGCTCCTGCCTACCTAGCAGTTCGAAAGCACGTAAATATGGAAGTAGATAAATAGGGACCACTGCGGTGGGAAAGTAACGGTGTTCCGTGCACTACGGCGTATAGTCATGCCGGCCACATGACCACGGAAGCTTGTCCTCAGACAAATGCCAGCTCTACAGGCTTAGAAACTGAGATGAGCACCATCCTCTACAGTCGCTCACAACTAGACCATTCGGTCGTGGGGAAAACTTTACCTTTTATTATTCAAGGAGTAAGAGCATTTAGACTAGCAATTTTCAACCAGTGTTCCTTGCCAAACTGGTGTGCCACGAAGGGCCTGCAAGTGTGTCTGCAAGGGAGTATGGGAGGGTCATTTGTTAATAGGGCCATTGAGGGTGTGAGCCCCACCACCACCACCACCAGCAGCATGGTGTACCTTGATAATTGTCAAGAAACAGATGGTGTGCCTTGAAAATTTTAGCACCTTGTCAATGTGCCGAGAGATGAAAAAGGTTGAAAATTACTGATTCAGACAATGTTGAATCATTGCATTGCAACTTTTAATTAAACACCTGCTAACCTCATTAACTTAATCCAAATTCTCACATTAATTTCTGATGTGATAAAATCACCAGGCAAAGGTTTTTAACCAGGCAAGATATCTACATCTTTTGATTTGAGTCAGTAACTAGTGATTATTTAACTAGTCACCAAATCTTTCTCTTAGCCCAGTTTTTTATATGCCAGAATACTTGAAAAAGAGACCTCTCTCATTTTATATTAGACAAGAGCAGGTAGAAGCAGGGTAAATATGATGATAAGAGCAGAATGAACTTACTGACATGGCTTTGCACACAACCCTTATTTTTGCTAGGTGTGAACCTGGTATGTAATTGGTCCTCAACTATGACATGTACAATATTAGCGCATCAGTGCAGTGCCTACCTAGGGTTTGAATTATTGGAATGGTAAATAAAAGTGGTATTGCGTGAAAAGCATATTTGAGTTTCTATTTTAAACAGAAGGTTTGAACTTGCTGTTCTTCACCTTCCATACCATAGCTATAGTTTAACAGTATGCACTATATTTTCATTCAGATTTGCTGCGTAATATGCCACCTTCATTTTTCAAAAGTATATATAGTACATAATACCATATTAAACCAAAACATTGGGGCCAGTAGGCTAGACTTGTCAAGTTGACTTGCTATTTTCTGGCTTCTTGTATATTCTCTCTTCTGCTATATTATAAATGGCTTGGTTTTAAACCATTCCAATAAATATTCTTCAGATACCATAAAAGACAGATATATTTCTCTTAAGACCATTATTGCTTTAGGAATTTGTTGTGTCGTGCATTAACATTGGTTTTAAAATTGCATTAACAGTGATTTAACCAAGACACAATACTAATTCAAGCTTTAGTTGTTTTGCCCTGGACATGACTGGTTAAACAGTATGGTTTTCATCTGCATGGGTACACTGATGCATATCTATCTCAAAATCAAGTTCTAGTCACAGATTTCCTGCCAAGCTCATGTCAATCTACGTTTCAGGACATTGCCATACAAGTGAAATCTGTTTACAGATCAGAAAGCAGCAAATTAGTTCCAAGCTCCCAGTGCAATAATCTGAAGTATGATATTTTTGGTAGTGACTGTGAAATCATACATACATAAACAAGTAGAAAATCTATGCATACTTTTTTTTATCAGTATGCTGTTTTTCAAAATTCAGTATTTTAAATCATAGCTGTGATTCATTGGTTTTCCACTTCATGTGGCATTTTAAAACATGTACAGATCCATGCAAGATCAACTTGCAAGCTGAAAAAAAAGGTAGATCCATTATATTACCTTCCAGGACAATTTGTGCTTGGAAAAATCAGACAGATTCCAAATTGATTGCTCCACCTCCAAATGTCTAAGGTCATGAACTTGGCACATCATCCAGGCAGGCTATGTGCATTTGATCTGTGTGGGCATTTACTTCTGCAGCCCAGCATAAATAGCCAGTGGTGGTATCTAAAGTGGGAGGAACCGGAACGTTGGGTGGGACGTACGGTTGATTGGCAGCCCATCCGTTCCGCCGCCTGTCCGCCCGCCGTGCAGGCTGCCCCCAGTTGGCGCACCCCACCGCTGCTTGCCCAGGCACCCGGCGCACCCCCCACCCGTCCCCCCCAGCAAGCAGGCACCCCCTCCGAGGCCAGGGCAGAGTTTTTCATTTTCAGCTGCTTTGCTCCAAACTCCTGCAGCACACCTCCGGACCATTCTTGGCACAGCAATATGCCACGGCACAGTAGTTGAAAGTAGTTGATTTAGGGTTTAGTTTGCTGGGGCAGTGGGTCCCAAACCAGGGTCAGACCCAAACAAAGGTCGAATGTTGGATGTTCTTGAGGGTCGTGGGAAGCAGCATTCCCTTGTATGCAATCATGAGGCAGCAGCTCTCTCAAAAAGCTTCCTGGCCAAAGGGTTTGGGAAATGCTAGCCTTGGGATTTACACAGAGCATATCACATCATTGGCTAATTCAGCAATGAATATCCCATTGTAATGGCAAAGGATGTGATTCCAGGGTGCATTAGAGTGACTCAGAATTTATTTTGAAATCCAAGTGAGATGGATTTGGGCGGATTTGGGCAATGGAGTGGGGTGGGGGAGTATGTCAAAACTCAACTGAATAGGAAGGTTTATTTATGTATGTTGGTTTTAAAATCAGTACCAAGATATAAAAATAGAAAGGGGAGGAAAATAGAAAGGAGAGAAAAAAAACCAGTTTCAGATCCTTCTGGTCATTGAGAGAAATCACTGTTTTTAAGGGGGGGAGAATCACTTTTAATAGAAGTCCCATAATCACTGTTAGTACAAAGCCGCAATATTCCAGTCTGCATGAAATACAAGGATTCTGGAAGAAAAATTATATGCTCGGTGCACATGTTGAGACAAGAAAACAAAAAGGCATGAAGTGAGAGGGCAGATTGTCTGTTGTGGTCGATTCTGATTTACATAGTAAGTTGAGCTGATGCCAAAATGACCACAGAATTATGGACTCATCTTCTGGGTGCCACCATAGAAATTAAGTGATAAACTACAGGTGCAAACTAAAGCACTTTAAAATCTGGGGTTGTCTGCTGAGAATGTCAAGGACATTTGAGTGCTTGTCCAGGATCAAGGTTTGTCCTTGGCATTTGTATTCCTTGGATAAGAGCCTGGTTTTAATGTACTGGCCATTTTCCATATGTGTACCCCACCTTCCTCCCCACCTCTCTCTGTGCATTACCTCTTCATTCAAGAGTCATCACTGTTTCTCCTCCACTCAGCCCACAAGACCACAGGCCCTTATTCAGTACATAGGATTTTTTTTTTTGACCAATCGTCCTGTTCCTAATACTTACAGCATATCTATGCTCCACCCTTTCCCTTGGCTAACAAGTGCTTGAAGCTCAGTCTTTTTCTTCTCTCATGGATTGCCCAAAAGGTGACTGTGAGGGGGCAAGGAGCTGAAAAAAGTGCCAGACTACAACTGTTTCAGCTATGCCAGCTGTACAGTCAACAGTGAAGGGGGGGGGGGAGAAGACACAATTGCTTCCAACCTGAACAGAAAAAAGATTCATGAGTCCTCCCATCTGTTGCAGAACATGTTATAATGTTGCATTCTACTTGAGTGTTTAAGGGCCCAATCTTAAGCCAAGGCCGCGCCAGCCGCCCATGCGCTGCCTTGGCAACAGCTGTCATGTGAGTGCCATAAGGCACTGCAACATGGTGGTAATCTTACAGTGGTGAGACGAGCGCCAGTTGGTGCTAGGCTCCAGTGCTGGAAGGATGTTGGTAAAGAGCTCCCAGTAGTATCCCAGTAGTAAGTATCTCCAGTAAGTATTACCGGATAGTAAGTATCCAGTAGTAAATATCCCCATATGAAGGCTTTTTTGAGGTGAGAAGAAGGTAGGAAGGGGGCAGAACTAGATGGGAGAGGGCAGATCAGGGGGAGAATCAGGCCTGGGAGAGGGTCAGGAATGACGGCAGAGGCTGCCGCCGACTCCTATACCCTGAGCTGCAGAACCTCCTTGGTTTTGCACCCACTAAATAGTGGATGCAGTTCTGAGGAGAACCACTGGCACCAGTGGAGTTCTGCACTGGGTAAGGAACAAATGTTCCCTTACCTCAATTTTGGTGCTGCTGTACTGCACAGCACCAGGGCAGCAGAGGTTTGGGCTCCCTGAGACTGTCCAAACTGTAGAAGTGCCACACAGAACATTCTTGAGTCCAGCACAGTAAATAGTGCAATGAATGGGCAACTTATGCCTGCTTTTTCAGGAACTGGAATGCTAAAGTTATATTCTAACAGGATCCTCATAGTTGCAGAAAAGAGACTTCGTTGTGCTTTTTATCCATTTGTGACATCAGGCAGGACTAACCATTCTATAACCTTACCTGCATACTTCCTGTGCATGTGTATGTCCATTCCAAGAAATGGATGATTTTTTTTAAGAAAACATTGCCTCGTTATGAACTGTTATCAAGTAAGCATATTTGCTTGCTGTGATGGTTCATTAGGAGAGGTGCCTGCTACATGAAGCCTGTCAAGCCAAACCTGTTTATAAAACCTCGATTGTGGTTTCCTTCTTTATAGAAAACAAAAACATGGCAACAAAGGAGAAGCTGCAGTGTTTGAAAGATTTCCACAAGGACATTCTGAAACCTTCCCCCGGCAAGAGCCCTGGTACACGACCTGAGGATGAGGCGGAGGGGAAGCCACCTCAGCGAGAGAAGTGGGCAAGCAAGATTGACTTTCTCTTGTCTGTTGCTGGAGGATTTATCGGATTAGGAAATGTTTGGCGGTTTCCGTATCTCTGCTATAAAAATGGCGGAGGTGAGTATTGCTATTGCTTTTATAATATGAATTGGGGGAACAGGATTGGTCTGGATGGGATTAGAATTCTACAAAGAACTTAAAAGTGCTATTTAAATACAGGTTGAGCCTAATTATCCCCGGATTTTTAATCCGTTAATTTTACTCAATGCCGGTCCCCGGACCCGCGTTGAGCCAACTTCAGTTCAGTCTGAAGCCTCCAAGGGCAATCGGACCTGTGATTTGTTTTGGAGAAACTGTGATTTTCAGGTACTACTTCAACGGGGCTCAGAAATCCCTCCCACTCCAGTTGGGTCCAGAGGGTGGTATGGGGTGGGGAGCAAAATCTGCAGGTTTAAGTACCCACAATTTTTTTTATCTGTGATGGTTCTGAGGACAGAACCCTCATGGATACAAAGGCCCCATTTGTAATGGCTAAATAATAAATGTTTTGTTCGAAAAAAGGTGATTTGATCTATATTAATGAAAGCCAATCCCACGATATCTACAGATCTTTTTCGCTCTTTAAAGGAGGGATTTTCCTAACATCTTTCAAGTCTGATTGTTGATCTTTGCTCTCAAGTGACCGTTTCGAAATATGCTGACCAAAGGGCATGGGACAAAATTTGTAGTAATGTTTATATACAACCATTAGCTGCTGCTGCTGCTGCTGCTGCTGCTGCTGTTGCTCCTGGTTTTTTATTTCGTGAGAGTCCTATAATCTTTACATCTCCCCTGTGTTCCCTCTACAGGTGCATTTCTCATACCTTATTTCATTTTTCTGTTCGGGGGAGGTCTTCCTGTGTTTTTCCTGGAGGTGGCACTAGGACAGTATACTTCTGAAGGAGGAATCACATGCTGGGAAAAGATCTGCCCTATTTTCACAGGTTAGTTATTTACTGCTGTGAACTTTGTTCTATATAAAGACCAGATCTCCATATTCTGTGACACTCTACCATGATGAAGAAACTGAATCTGGGCTGGGGATTTGGAGGGTAAGGGATGGAGTTATGCAGATAGAAGTAGGCATGATTCTCAGTGGCTGGAGTCACCAAGGCACCTTCTTTATTTTTCCTTGCCCAGGAAAATGGTTTTCTCTCACTGTTACGGGGAAAAGAAATAGGCAGGACACTGTTGCACTGAAAGCTTTCCTTAAGTAAACATGGACTTCAGTGAAACTAAAACAGGAGCTCATATGCCTGATGAGTCATGATGAGATAGTTCACTTGTTTAAATTTAAGTACAATTTTTTTTAAAAAACACCCTAATATTTCTGAACAGAAGTCAAAACATGTTATCACTTCCTTCCTTCAAAATCTCTCTTTGTATTTAACCAACCAATCAATCAATCAATCACTAGTATTTATATACCGCTTTTCAACACAAAGTTCACAAAGCGGTTTACAGGCAAATAGTAACATTACAGTTAAATGGTTCCCTGTCCCAAAAGGGCTCACAATCTAAAAGAATGGAGAACACCACCAGCAACAGCCACGAGAAAGACACTGTGCTGGGGTGAAGAGGGACAATTGCTCTCCCCCTGCTAAATATAAGAGGACACCACTTGAAAAAGTGCCTCTTGCCCAGTTAGCAGGGTCAAAGCTCAAAGTTTATTTCAAAGGTATTCCTGTTTATGGAGGTCATTCTGCCCTATAGATTGATACAAGCAGGTGCAAATGTGTAGTTTACGGTGTATGATAGGCTGGAGATACTGGAAACATGAACTTCAGAAAATTCTTCCTTGATTTTAAAGTGTAAGAATTCAAATAGTGATACAATTTATAGAACTTAATTCAAGGAGATCCTGATAGAAGCTATAGAGCCTAATCCTATTCTCTCCGCTGCCGCCAACCGATGGAGCAATGCCGAAATGGCTACCACTTGCATCCTGGGCGGGGGTGGTTCCAGACGACTCAGGAACAATTGTTCTCTTACCAGGGGACAAGCTTCTGCAGCACTGGAATGGTCTGTCTGGACTTGTGCTAGCTAAATAACTAGCTAAAAGCTGGAATCAGGCCTGGGAAAGGGGTTAGGAATCAGTGGCTGCCACAGCATATTCAGACCGAATCCACCCACTGTCTTTAGGTAATGAGAAAAACAACCCCTTCTGTCCTGGCAGCAGCATGATCCTGGGGATCGTGTTGCTGCCTTCCCCTCTCCCCCATCCCTTAAAGGAGAACAGGGCAGTGCTTCGCAAGCTGGTGGGTCATAACCCATCAGTTTGAGGAGCACTGTTCTAGAGCACATTGATGTTACAGCACATTGGTTTAGGCCATTGACCTAGGCCATAGGTCAAATTCTTACTTGGAAACAGCTCCACTGATATAAATAGGACTTACTGTTGAGTAAATTGGAGCGGGGCTGGACTCATAGTTAAGCCCTTGTGCCAGTAGGCACTTCTGCCTGCATGCCATTTCGAGTAGTGGAGGACATGGCCCTATCTTCCTGTGACCCTGTGTCCGAAAAGTTTATTATTGTCAAAGCATCAATGTCAGAGTTAAATATTTATCTTACTTTACAAATACGCTCATGTCCTTAGCAGAAAAAGGACATGTGTGCATAAATCACAGCTTTCACTTCATTGACTTTCCCATTTAACTCTAGAGCTTCATGTCATATCTGCTTTTTTCACTGAGAATTTTTTTTTTACCATTGCTTCAGCCAGTGTTGTTTGTGACATGGGTGATGTGTTTATGCAGAAGTAAGTCCTACTGAATTCAGTCAGGTTTACTCCTGAGTAAGTATGCAGCCTCAGTTAGAGGCATACAGAAAAATACTCCCATAGACTTATATGAATTCATTAGAACTGCCCACATAATATTCATCATACTAGTTCAGTTTAAAGTTACATCACATCCATTATATACCTTTAACAAATGCCAGTGCCTCAGAGAAACTGTCAAGCAGGACTTGATTAAAAGCTGTTTGGTGACCTAGCCTGCCCAGGCCTTATAGGAGCAGTGATGCCAAAATGGCTGGCACCGTGGCAGCTGTAGGAAGCTCCTCAGGGGAAGGGGGTGAACATCCCCTTCCCCCAGGTAAAGGCACTATTTTGCCAGCACAGACATTTTGCCAGCCCGACATGGAGGTTAGGTCCCACGCCCTGTCCAGGCTCACTCCCCCCTCGCCCCACGAAGTTCCACACTCCCCACGCCCTCCTCCAACCCCCAAAAGAGCTCCCTGCCACTGACTTACCTCTGGCTGGCTCTGCACTGTGTCCTCCTGGCTCTGGGGCCTGGTGCCAGCAGTAAGTTCTTAACAGCTGTTGCTAGACATGCCTTACGGCACTTTAGCAACATTGATGCTGGCCATAAGGGCTTACCACTAGCACCAGGTGCTGAAAACGGAAATAATTAATTTAGTAACTTGTTCGGATTTGAGGTTTCTAATGGAATTTTTTTTGTAATCGCACATTCCTCCCCACATCACAAACTTCAGAGTCTGCTGTGTTTCACCTTTTCCACCTGTCCTGTTCCACCCTCCCCCTCCCATCTCCCCCACCATCCTAGTGGGTCACAAGCCATCGTCTGGCAGGCTTCTGGCTTCTCATCAGTGTTCTGACAGTGCACTACTCTGTGCACTACCAAAGCGGCATTTATGACTGTCATAAGTCAGTTGCTGCCAGTGGAACAAGCATTCTTCTGGCTCCTGGCCCCAATAGGATTGGGCTGTAAATAGGTGGGATTCCATGTTCTACTATAATACAAACCACTATATTTACATGCATTATTTCATGTGTTCCTTTCTTATTTTTCTTTTTTTACAGGAATAGGTTATGCTTCCATTGTGATTGTGTCGCTTCTGAATGTGTATTACATTGTCATCTTGGCCTGGGGATTATACTATCTATTCCAATCTTTTACAAGTGTACTGCCTTGGGCTCACTGCAATCAAAAGTGGAACACACCAACCTGCGTGGAAGACACTTTCAGGAAGAACAAGACACTCTGGTTGTCACTGAATACCACTAACTTCACTTCTCCTGTCACAGAGTTCTGGGAGTAAGCAAGTTTAATTGTTGTGGTTGCAGCATGTTATCATGCAGAGATAATAAAACAACAACTAGTACTGTAAGGGGAAGTATGGAACATTATCTAGCACCCAATACTATGTAAACACTGCACTGGTGGAACATGTAGTTCCTTTGGCATGCACTGTTGCAAAAGCACCGTTGCAAAAGTGCTTTGTAACAGCACTAGCAGCTAGCATGCTGGAGGGAAAGCTATAGCCTTCCCGTGCACACTGTCGGCCGTCAAGTGCCTGCCAGACCAGGTGAGTCCAGGACATGGGTTGGGTGAGGGTGGAGAGTGGGTGGAGAGTGGGTGGGGGGAGGAGATGGCAGCGAGGGGTGGTCTGAACAGGCCCAGGAGAAGGGCAGTATCAACAGTGTCATCACATGCCATATCTCGATCCCCTTCATGGGCCTGATCCATCTGCATAGATATCAGACTTGCATCAGTGATATCACTGACACAGGTCTGAGTTGACCCATAGCAACTGCTGGACTTACCTTGGAGCAAAGGAACAAATTTCTCCTAACCTGGAGTAGACCTCCAGCAGCCAAAATCTCCCATGGGATATAGTAATAGCCGTGCCAGCACCCTGTATTACTGCACAGGAATTTAGATAAGATTGGGCTGCTAATTCTTTAGAGGCCTGGGGTAATGTTTTGTCCTGAAATCTGATAGATTCTCAGGGGAAAACTTGTATTGCTCCCATTATGTGTAGATCCATAGCTGATATTTAGCAAGCTTAACATTCTCATGCAGTTTTTTCTGTTTTATATGTTGCATTATGATTACATCGTTTTTAGTTCATATCTGAAATGTTATTTCTGAACTAAGGTACCCCAAACAGGATTTACAAGATAATCAATCCCCTTTCCCCAAATACATTTTGAAAAAAAATTATTTGCTTGCTAGATTTTCCCACAGTTAATTGGTGAGGACAACCTCTTACTCCTACCTCTTAGCTTGAAGTAACTCTGTTTGTCCCTTCACATTATTCCAGAGCAGTAGCCCCAATCCAAAATGTCTGAGCTCAGCAGAGGGTTTTGACAGCACCAGTTATTGGGATATGGGATATTTGTGCAGGGAGATGCTGGATGAACAGAAACGAAGTCTGATCTATGTGTGATTCAGAGGCATACCTGGCGGGGGATCACAGTTTTGCGAGCAGCCGCTCTCTCGCCTCTTCGGAGCGCTTTGTAGCCAGCGTAGCCTCCGTTTTGCTGTAGCTGCTGGGAATGGCTCCAAAGAGGAGAGGGAGCGGCTGCTTGCAAAACTTAGTGCTGTCATCCCCCTCTTGGTACATCTCTGGCGTGATTTGCTTCCAATCTGGCTTGGTTCATTTCATTCACTTAAATATCAAGCTGGCTCTTTGAACGAACTTGACCTGCTATGTAATTGATACATAAATATAAGTTGGGGCTTGTGCAAGGAATACTGTCAATGTGGAACATAATCTGGCAGGTGTGATGTTTGGAAAATGAATCCCAGGAGCTGTGCTTAAACTTTCAAACCACGAGCCAAAGTAGGATCAATTAAATAGAATGCACCTTGGTTTGTGTTTATCTCATGATCTTCCGATGACTGTGATAGATAACAACATGACTTATACAGCAAAAAATATGCCATTAGCAAAAGATCACTGTAGCTATAATTACCCTAATTTGTAGAGAGAGACAGGGAGAGAGACCATGGAGCATCGATAAAATGAACTATACTATATAAAAATAAACTGTATTTGGAATGGCAAGCAAATGCAGAGGCCCTGAACAAAAAATTGTTCACTTATTACACAGGAAGGATTTAATGAAAGACTTTGCTATGTACATTATTAATGGAAAACTTTCAGTAACCCATAACTATGCTATATGTATTAACTGATCAGGGTAAGATCATCACTCAGAGCTAGCTAATATGTTACAGAACTCACTGTGTAAGATAATACATGTGGCCTTGTATAATATATAAACCACTTTACCATGTGACAACTCATTTGAATTTGATGTATCAGAAGGCTTTTCATGAATCAAGTAATCCATATATAGTATGTTGCTGAGATTTGAATTTAGAAACTTAGTCCTATCTATTAGGTGGGATATATTCATTCAGCTTTATCAACAGTGCCTACTGGAAATGGCGTCTCTCCACTAAGGTTGTCTTTATTGAATCTCTTCCCTTTACTTTGCAAGCTGAGGGATGTCCTCTTCCCAGCAATGCTACTGATTATGCATTGGGGCCTGTCATTATAGCTTATTTGAGTTAATGGCCTGTGCAAATCTCATGCTTGTTTGAGCAGCAGTCATAGGGGATAATCAAATCTGGCTTTGTTTCCAGAGACTTACCTCCTGGGATCACATCACATGCTTTAATTTCAAAGTTGTAAAGGTTTTATTTCGCAGTGTGTGCTTGCAAACAC
Organism: Lerista edwardsae; assembly: GCA_029204185.1. NCBI lineage: Eukaryota > Metazoa > Chordata > Lepidosauria > Squamata > Scincidae > Lerista > Lerista edwardsae. Next base: position 23,356,213 of record JAJKFI010000004.1, on the reverse strand, counting down.
AGTGCTGAAAGGGCAAAGGAGCAGGGGACAATTACCAGTAAACAAGAGCTTTGATTGTTCTCTGCCAACCAAAACCTTTTAAGTGCTTAGAAATCAGAAGATCTGGTTCATCTGAAATCCATCACATGCTTTGATCATGTAAATCTAACTAAAGCAGAACAAAACTAACACAATCTTCTTTAGGCTCATGTGCCCTTGGAGGCAGCCATAAATTTAAAAAAAATGTCTTTACTTTTTCTCGTCTCTTGAGTGAGATCCTCGGGCAACACTAGTTTATCATGATCAGGATCTTCATCTTAGTTGAAATGGGAATATCCTTCCAGAGTTGTCTAGTCCAGAATCTCCTCTTGTCTTTTGTTTTCTTCTTAAAGAAAGAAAATCCATGAGGCCGGTGCCTCAGGCAGCAGATTGGCAGGGAAAGTTCTCACTGCTGTCTGACCACCCACTTCCACTCCTCCCTTTTCTCCTCCACTGGATAAATTGGAAAAATGAAGAGGGGGAGGAGAAAGTGCAGAGGAGAGAGAAGTGGTGGGCTAGTGCAACAGGAAGGGACAGCAGAGGGAAAAAATAAATTGGATGGGAAGCCCGATCCTAACTCCCAAACCAGCTGGCCTGCCCCATATCCAGCACAGGATTGGGGCTGGCTGCAGCACAACCCAAGTTCAGGGAAATTAATTCCCCTTGCCTTATGTCATGCAGCATCCACCCCAATAGGGCTACTCAGGTTTACGACAGCGAAATAGCTGACGCAAATCCATGTGGGCCAGAGATCTGGATTTGGCTGGTCCTGCCACCTTCCCTGGGTAGGTCACCCTAGGCAGTATCATAAATACCATCATTCCTCTTTCAAGGCTGCTTCTTGAGAAGCAACTGATTGAGAGGCTGATCCTCTCTCCCACCATTGGAGACAATGCAGCCACATCAAGGAGGCACACAATGCATTTAATGGGATGGGTGTGATCAGGAGGCCTGGGAGAAGTAACGAAAAATACTGTTTCCTGTAGGCCTCTTGATGGCCTATAAGTAGAGGTATTTGAAAACAGTATTTATTTTGCTCATAAGTAAACCTGTCCAGTGAGACTTGGGCTATAAACCTGTCTTATTCACTGGAAACAAACACCTCCATCTATAGGTCTCCATGCCCCTGTTCCAGCTATTTAGCTGGTGTAAGTCTGAGGAGTGAAGGAGACAGGTGGAAAAAGAAGGGACAGGTGGAAAAAGAGCAAATAGGATCCTGGTGCACATTGGCCTCTCCTAATTTGTCCCCTGTCCTTCCCCTTCCCTTTCCCTGCTGCCAACTTAGCACGTGGCAGCCTCCAAGAGCAGCCGTTGCACTCACCGTGCCTCTGCTGGTTTGCAGCTGCAGTCCATAAGCACATGGCAGCAACTTGGCTTTTGCACTGCAGCAAATTTCCTTGGGCTGCCAGAATGCCGGAATGGAGAGTTAAAACAGATAAAAGGAAGTACTTTTTTACCCAGCGGGTAGTTAATCTGTGGAACTCTTTGCCACAGGAGGTGGTAATGGCATCTGGTCTTGATGCCTTTAAGAGGGGATTGGACGGATTTCTGGAGGAAAGGTCCATCGTGGGCTATAGGCAATGATGGATTGTGCAACCTCCTTACAAAGATGGTGGGCTACTGGTACTGGTTGCAAGGGAGTGGCAACAGGATGCAAGCATCTTGTTGTCTCATGCCTCCCTGGGGCACCTGGTGGGGCCGCTGTGAGATACAGGAAGGTGGACTAGATGGGCCTTTGGTCTGATCCAGCAGGGCTCTTCTTACGTTCTTATGTTCTTAATGCGGGTTCTGGTTGTGCAAAGGCCAGATAGGATAGTGCCATAAATTGTTGTATTGTCTTGTTTTTGTCACACTTTAAGGCACAACGTACTGAGCTTGTCTTCAGGAATAGATGAAATTGGTGTTGTCAAGTGGGACCTGGCACTTTGTCTCCTTCTTGTCTGGGTGATATGTTTCTTTTGCATTTGGAAAGGTGTCAAGTCCACTGGGAAAGTAAGTGCTTTCTACATCTCTCTTTGTAATTATGGTTATCTCAAAATGTCAATTCAAAGAGATCCTTCATTCCTTAAAAAAAAAAAAAATCTCAAAAAAATTGTTTCTCCAGCAGCCCAACATAATTATGAATTGCCTTGATAGGTTTTTTCAGTGTTGGGGACAGAGCTGTACTCTCAGCTTGAAAGAGTATAATTTACTTTAGTACTGCAGTTCTGTGCAGATTTTGGGGTTTTGTGTTACATTGTGGTAAGACCCAGTAAACATAGTGGAACTTACTTAGTCTGAAGTATATGTATAGGATCACACTGCTGCTGTCTAGGGGGACTAATTTTGAGCAGTAGATTTGCTTTCCACCAAGTCTTGAGCTTATAATTACCAAATTAACTTTTAGCAAGACTTATGTATCCATTGTGATTTTGAACCATCCAATTTAGGGCACAATCCTAATCTGGAGTTAGGCCAGCACAGTTTGGCTGGCACAAGGGTCACCGTAAAGCATGTTTGGACCGCTCCCGGAGTCAGGTTTGCATCTGTGCTGGCCTCTCTGACTCAGAGAGTGGTCAAAACATACTTTATGGTGTCCCTTTTGCTGGCTAAACTTTGCTGGCCTTACTGTGTTGGCCTAACTCCAGGTTAGGATTGCGCCCTTACTCTTTGCTGATCAAAGAATTGAGAGTGCATTTATTGCTTAGTTTCCTCTAAGTACTTGGGGAGAAAGCTCAGAGCAAGTTCGAGAACTGTTTAAATATCTGGGTTCTGTGTTTTAAATGGCTCCCTAAGATCACATTGGTTGACCATTCATGAATTCCCTAACTCTAACCCTTTTTAAAATTACTGAACATCCCTCTTTGATTGCCCTCATTTGCCAACAGGATTAGTGCACTTCTGGAAGATCATGCCTTACCAAACAGTAATAATTACATAGCAACCGGACTTCCCTTCACTTTAAACATATGCAAAAGAACAAAGTACAAGAATTCCATTGCAAGAATATGACGTGTTCTAATCACAGTCATTTTAAATATACAAAAATGTTTTGATACTTATCTTGCTATCTCTGACTTCATCATGGATTAAGAAACCTGTTAAAACAATGGTATTGCTGTACGAGGTTTTGTCAGTCAAAAGGAGAAGTTTCTATTTCTCAGCGTGTGATGGCTGAAAACATTTCTCTTACAATTAATTCCCACTGGCATGACATGCTGGGCTGGCTTAGTTTGGAATAGTTTCTCAATGTCAGTCATGGGGTTAAAAAGCTGATTAGTTTTGAAATGGAATTTGCTGACAATTAAGGGTAATGTTTATGAGTCCTTATTCAGATTTTGTGCTCACAAAAGAAAGAACCCTACTTTTCACATCATACTTCGGTACAATACTTCTTTTAGATAAAAAATGGGGAGGGAGATAATTAAAGCAGGAAATATAAATAACTACGTAGGATAAGAAACTGGGAGGAGGAAAATTTCAGCAGGTATTTCTGGACTAATTTTTACATAATACTTAACCAAATGAGAATACCCATGTTATTTTCAGAAAGGAAAGGAAAAGATTACATGCAAAGGTTGGTGTAGTTACATGTAGTTACATAGTGCAGTCCTCCTGGCTGTAGGAGTTATTTAGTGCAATGGGCTTTGATATCTGCCTCTTAATCTCCTGAGGTTCACTTAAAAGACAAGAAGATGCATCTCAGGAGCTTTCAGCTGGCTAAACCAATTTCACAAAAACAAAACTATATTAAACAAAGCAGCAGAGCTGTAATTATCAGGTGGCATCATCTGACCCTGTTAAGAGAAGAAAGGGGAAAAAGACAAGAAAGGCCAATCAGAATTTCAGTAATACATTGTGTATTCTGATGCAGATTTCTAGAAGGTGTGCATGCATGCACTCAGCTTTTTGGGAAGTTTAACCAGGACCACTGAATGGGCATGATCTTCTTTTCTGTCTGACCAAGAGACCGAACTCTTTTTCTTTTTTCCTTCCCCATGGATCTTGCACATAAGGCATTCACTCTGTTTGAGATTCAGAGTGCATTTCTGTTTTTCCCACAAAAGGAGGTGCGTTCGGAACCTCAATAGAGCAATTTTAAGCATTGGGGAGGCTCACAGAGGGGAATGTGGGCTTCTCTGACCCTTCTAATGGCCAGCTTGGCCCCCAGGTGTGTTTACTAGCTCCTGGGTGAGCAAGGCGCCGCGATTGCTGTGGTAGCATCAGGACATTCATCACTGGGCATCCCTTCCTTAAGGGTAAAGACCCAGTTTTTGTTCCCAATGATGGGTCACAGCCCATGACTGGGAACCCCTGGGCTAGGCAATATCAGATCTTTGGAACTTTGAGACATGGTGGTGGGTGGGATACATGCTTCTTTATGGTTGCTTATTGTTCAGGTTTTTCCCAGTGAAGGTCTACTTTGGAATTGGTTCCTTTGAATTATCCAAACACAGAATGAATTTTGAAGTCATCTTTCACAAATATATTTGTCAAATGCATTTTTATTTATTTACCATATTTTTACCCCACTTGTCTCCCCCTAAGGGTAGTAGTAGTGTCAGGGTCATCACCTGTTGATGCTTTCAGACAACTCAGCTCCAAGTTTGTGCCATCAAATAACCACCATATAATGGTATCTATGCTGAACTACCTTTAAAAAAAAAAGTTCCCTCACACTTATGGGCTCCAGTAAAAAGGCAGGAAGAGATATCCATATGAACAGATCCTTAGAAGTATCCAGTAATTTTCCTATGAATGGCCATCTCAGAAAGAAAACTAGGGATGGAATTCCTCAAGGGCTCAAATTTCACTTGCGTCAATGTGTGTGATGTATATGTTTTAAGACTGCATGCTTCATTAGCTTGATGGACGCCATCTGCAGATATCTGCTTGATGAGCATGAAGTTTTTTGGCAAAGTTTTTTGGCACGTCAGCTTGAGCAAAGGTACAGCAAGTTGTTGTCAAGGAGGCCTATGTTTAATGAGGGCAGACAGCAGGCTTTGGCACATCTTATATTTCATTTATTTCATATGCACGTTAATTCCTGAGCTTATTGCAAAGGTCATCATTGAAAAAGCATGGAAGCAAGAGTAGTCATTTATATAAATGGGAGACTTGCGTTAACCAGAGAGAATTACAATGGAAAACGTAGAGTAAGTTTGGGGTGGAGAACTACAAAGGGAGCTGTGATCAGTATTAAGACAGAAGAAAAGTCCTCTTCCTTTGCTGCAGATAATCCACTTTTTCTATCACAAATGGATAAATGTTAATGCAGTTAATTAGGCTAAGGGAATCTGGTGAGCTGCTGAAGATTGCAAGCCAGGAAGAGGAGACAATTAAATAGGGATAAGTCCAATTTTAGACTCAAATTTTTGGTGTTTACAAATAGATGCCTATTATTAAGAAAGGTAGTAACTTGCTATTTTGACTTTTTTGTTACTAGGTTGTGTACATAACAGCAACATTCCCATTTGTCATGCTTCTTGTTCTCTTAATCCGTGGTGTCACTCTGCCTGGAGCTGCACAGGGCATCAAGTTTTATCTTTATCCTGATATCACTCGGCTAGCTGATCCACAGGTGGGTTACTAGGAATTAGAAGTAATGATACTTTGCTTCCCATGTTCCAAAAAAAAAAAAATGTGAGGAGGGCAATTGGGAGATGATGACACAGTAGATTTTCCCATTATCTTATGCAGTCAAAACCGACGTTTAAGATTACATATGTGGTTCTATTTTTCCCCCACCGTATCTTGTCAGAAAGGCTATTATTGTTAATGTGTTAATGCATTTTCCGTGTGTGTATATCTTTTTTATATCAAAAGGATTCTGAGGCTTGTAGACTCTGTCCAAATATAGCATCTCAGCTTTTTTGTTGATATTAGGCTGTGGACAAGGTAAGGGAGATAATGTTTGCTTCAGTCTTTAGTTCTGAAAGGCAACAAATTTACGGAACAGCTAATGGAACGGTAAGAAGCAATTGTGAGTATTTGCAACTGTCCATGTGTTATGGATGCCCCTGGGGAAAGCAACTGATAACAAAAATAAAATGGGAAACATATTTTTTCACCATGTTTGGAGAAATTGTTATACAAATGCTTGGAAAATAACAGACTTAGCTAAGTGCTTGTGTCTGGTTCTTAATTTTTTTCTATGGTTTCACCTATGTCAATAAAACCAACTCCTTAGAAATGATATGATTACATGTGCTCTTGTTAGCTGCCAGTAGAGGAATGCAAAACTGTCTAATGAAAAGCATGAATTAAAATAGAATGTGGTTCTTTTTAAAGCAGTTGTGATTTAAGCAGTAAATTACAGATAATTTATGTTGCAAGACAGATGAAAATACCATTGAGTAACATCTTATTGGAATAGTTTAATGGCAGCATTGACATGATGCGAGATGCATATAATAAATCTTATCCCCTTCCTGGTGCTTTTCAGTCCAAGCAGAAGAGAATATGAGGGTTCTCCATAGTCATGGCAAGAAATAGACAAATGGGTTGGAGAAACATAGTGTTCATTTCCTTTTGCTAGCCTGGAATTCTTAACAAAGAGTTATTATGATAGGTGGTACATAATATGTTCTGTGGGTATCTACAAAATGCTGGGACTTTATGTATGCTCTGCTCTGTTGTTAAATTGATCGTGTATTAATTCATTTTTGTGCCCAATTGTTGTGATATGGTATAGAATGGTGTAATTGAAGTAATAAGAGTGATGTTGCTATGTTCTTATGAAGGTTGCTTTGAAGAGATGCCTTTACTTGTTGTTCGACTGGAAAAAAAACTATTTATGTGTTGCATAGACCAAATTAGCAATAGATGCTGGTCAGAGCTGGTGCAAGCTGCTTTCTTCTAATAGTGCTTTCTTTCATCATTTCTTTAGGTCTGGATAGATGCCGGGACTCAGATCTTCTTTTCCTATGCAATCTGCTTAGGTGCAATGACTTCCTTGGGGAGCTACAACAAATACAAATACAACTGCTATAGGCAAGTTTCCTACCAAAGGGGTTTAGTGTGTTAGCTAAATGATGTGTAGGGAACCATGGGTTCAATCTTTTCTTTAATTAACTTCCTCCATGACATATGTGTGACTTAGGGACTGTTTGCTGCTGGGATGCCTGAACAGTGGTACCAGTTTTGTGTCTGGCTTCGCAATTTTTTCCGTCCTGGGCTTCATGGCACAAGAGCAAGGGGTGGACATTGCTGATGTGGCAGAGTCAGGTACGATGGTGTTGGTGGCAGTGATGGTGGGCACTGCCACCCAGTGTGTGAGCAAAGTACTACAAACTAAATCAACTCCCCCCCCCAAAAAGAGAGGTTTTTAAAATTAAAAATATTGCAGTATTTCAGGAAGCAAACAGAGAACAGTTTGAAATGATTCCTTCTTTCAGAACATGCTGGAGTATAACATGGATTACAGTTGAAATCAAACTCTTAGGACCATCACCAGACTTGCGATGTAAACGATTTATAAAGAACTAAAGCCCTGTGGTTACTCCCCTTTTGCTTCAAAGTCCTGGTAGACGCACAGCTCAATCCAACGCATTTCCCCATGCCATGCTGCAGAGGATTTTGGGGGCTCAATCCTAACGAGAGCCTGTGCATTCTGCCAGTGTGTACTGTCACAAAAGCTCTGCAAAGACCTCTAGCAGCCCAAATTCCCTCCTGAGATGCAGCTTAGCACATGCCAGTGCTGCTGCATCACCTTGCGGGGATTTCAATTGTATTGGGCTGTTGGCTGCTGGAGGTCTCTTTGGGGTAAGGGGACATTTGTCCCCTTGCCCAGAGTGAGCCCCAGCAGCTGCAGTGGATCAACTCAGATCTGCACCCGTGATATCATTGGAGCAAGTCTGCATTGACACATGCAGGCGATCCAGTCCAGGAAGGGGGGGATTGGATACAGTATGCACCGGTGCAGCCAGTCCCACCCTCCCTGCAAGGTCTGATCCACCCGTCCTTGTTGCCACGTTCTATCCTCCTTCCCTGTTCAAAATTCTCCCCGCCACCCCAGTTCTGGACGTACCTGCTCCAGTATGCCTCCTGATTGAGCGCCTGGGCCTGGCACTTTAACAAAGCACTTTATGGCACTTTTGCAACAGCACTCACCAGCAGAACATGCATTTCTCTGGTGCAGGCCCTTATTAGGATTGGGCCAGCAGTTTCTGAAACCTCCACAGACCTACCATGTTTGCTCATTGCTTAAATCTGTTCTAAAAATGCCTGACGTTTGTTGTGACTTCCAAATAGCAGAGGAGTGCTCTGATTAAACTGACCCCATGAGAGGGATGCATGGATGGCGGACAGAGGAAGGAGGCAGATCCAGGCCCATAATTAAATCCCTTCTACCCCATTGCATCCTTTTCCCCCTCTCAGCATGTCCAGGATTGTGTCCCACCCTTGTAGAGCTGTGCACTTATGGACAGCTGTGCTCAACACGTTTCAATGTGCAGGGGACAAGTGGGTCCTCTCCTAGATATAGGAATATATTTCCACTTTCTGCGCTTGTACAATAGTTTCAAATAGTTTCGAGTTAAAACGTGTACTGGCAGGACAATATATTCCTAACTCTATAGCTCTTGAAGAAAGCATGCAAACTCTTTTGGATTTCTTTCCTTGTAGCACATGGGCAGCTGGCGCAATTCTAAGCTGTATTGCTTTTGAAGCTGAGGCATGGTAGGCCAGATACTGAGCTTATGTCTGCCTCTATGAACCTTCTGAATTCTATAGTGCTAAGACACTCTAGTAGCAATTTCTGCAAGCAGTTACAGCAATTGTTAAAGGGGTCCTGGAGAGTCCCAGATATTGCTGCTAGCCATATACATACTACCCAAGTTACGTATTCTATTTATCTATGTGAGTGTGTCTGTGTGGGAAGTCTAGGAAAGAAAGCAAGGAATGCCAGTCATTACCTGAGCGTAAAGCCATTAAACGGCTGCAACTGCTCTGTTGTGAATGCACATCTCAAGCTGCAGACAGAGGTTGCCCAGGGGGCAACTAGGGGAAAAAGTGTACTGTGATTTCCTTACCATATTGTGAAAGAGGTGGCTTTCCCTTTCCTAAGGTGCCATTTCAGTGATGGTGAGGAATTCCAGTTTGTGTCTTTCCTCGAATGTTGTTTTTGTTCTGTTTCTTTAATGGACAAATCCAGCACTGTTCTTCCAGGCAGAGGAAGAAAAATGATGGGAATAATTTTCCCAAAAATATTCCCAAAAAGTTGGGAATAGCTGTTAACATATCTTAAAAATATGTTAACATATTTAACATATTAAAAATAATGTAGGCCAGGGTCTACATTATTTTTGTATTAATATTAGCCACAATCCAACACTGATCTCAGCTGCTGCCTGTGTAGGATTGTAGCATTTAGGAAGAAAGCTTTTGTGCACCTTATTCATCCATCATCTTGAAGGTGGTTTTTATTAAAAACAACAACAAATAGCCTGATCCTAACTACGCCAAGTTCCACAGGTGGAGATTTGCTTCCAAGTATGTGCAAATCAGTAGGATTTCAGCCATAGGAACTTTATGAATGAACAAATACATAAATAATAAAATAGTCAGATTGAATTCCCCGGGCCTTGTGAAAAGATTGGCAACAACCTGTCACCTGAGAAATATGACCATGTTACTAGTACGCTTTGGCTGTAATCCGTTTTGAGTGTTTTATGGCATAGTGAACGTACTGAGTGGGTCCTTAAAATTAATATATTTCTGATCAGTGGGATGGCCTTCCCAAAGAGGCAGGATATTCCTTTTTAAAAATGGACTGTTTGCACAACTCCAGTTGCTGGTTCAGGGAGGGAAACTGCATGCATAAGATACATGTAGAAAATCAAGTCCTGGATGTTGGTGAAGGCCACAATATTGTATATGCCCAATTTTAGATGGACCAAAATTCCATAGCTCAAATCCAGAGAAAGTTAGTTTGCATATGTGCTCAGTAGGGCAGTTTTGTCGCACTCAGTTAAATTCCATGCATTTCAATGACACATATGTGACTAATTTTCTTAGGCTGAAGCCCATCTATTTAGGATTGAAGTGTTAGCTGCTTTTTTTTTCTTTTCCTTGCATTGTCCTCCCTCCACCCCCTGTTTTATTAAACATGAAATGGAAGATAGCACCAGCACCAGCAATGAATGAATGACAAGTGCTGATCCATGGAGATAATTCTCCTGCTGCATTTTGTGACAGGGTGAAGATTTACTTTAAATGAAAAAGGCAAACAAACCAAACTGGTGTTTTAATCCAACTCTGGAACATTCCAGGACCCCACTGTGCTTTTTTTAAAATGAAAAGACTGCATGAAAAGTGTTGATGCAACATTTTCTCACTATGTTTGAAATTACCAAAAACATTTTTTAATAAACACTAGAACCTTGCAGCTCCTTGGTCCTGTTTTCATCAAGTATTTGCAGCTGCATAAGTGATGCAAAAAAGAGAATTATTGCATTATAATAGATGGATGCTATGCACTATATAGAAGAGTTTGGTTTTGGCTTTTAGTGGCTCATCCACTCAGAAGGTACGGGATAATCTGTCCCTGACTTTGCTGTTAGCCATACCCCAATCCTATTCCCACCAGCCTGCACCATGTAGCACCTTGCATGCTATGGTGAAGGCAGGGAACCACATGGCCTGGGAGAGGTAAGTAAAAACCTTTTTTACTTATCTGCCCATAGGTCACCTGGCCTCCAAGGGTCACCTTGGGTGCCAACTATTTGGTCCAAGAAACCTCATGGGACATGTCAGGCCAGGAAAAGGATAGGATCGGATTTTGGCATGCACTACTGCTCTGAGGTCCTCCCCTCGGTTTGGCCTGGTCCTGGTCTTCCTGTGAACGACCCTGCTTCCACCTTACCTGTTATGGCACGGGGCTGCTGGCGTGTGCAGGGCCTCTGTCTGTTTGCCCCAGCAGCTCCAAAGAACACATTGATGGTGCAGCTTTTGCATAGCCAGAATGAGGCCTGTGCTGATAGATCACAAGATCCATCAGTGTAAGTCCAGCATTGGATTGTGCTGTTAGATAAGGGACATGAGCTTAAGTTGAATCAGAGAAACCTATCTTCAGATATGTATTTCTGTGGCTATTGCTTTGTGTAATAAATGCAATCTAGTGACTAGATCAGATAGCAGGAAATGGTTCTGGTCCAAACTAGATATTACACTGAGGGCACAATCCTAACCAAATTTCTAGCACTGACATAGCTGTGCCAATAGGGAATATGCTGCATCCTGCATTTGGGGGGCTGTCATGGTCATGGAGACCTCCTCAAGGTAAGGGAATGTTTGTTCCCTTTCCTCAGAGCTGCATTGCCCTTCGTCTGTTGCTGGAAGGTTGGTTAGGATTGTGCCCTAATAACATGACATAACATAACATGTCACAAACCCATAACATGACCTGATGGGTTTGTGTGGATTGGTAGGCATTTTAAGATTTTGCTCCCAGTTGCAGTTACACTCCAGTTTGCCTAGGATATGCCCCTTTCTCCACATCCTATTTTAAATAGGAAAAAAACTTCTACTCTCTTTCAATGGAAGCTATTTAAAATCATGTGTGTGGGGATTCAGTAATGGAACCATGGCAGGGAAAAGTTCCAAAGGGCCTCCCCACAGCCCCTGCTATTTTGTGTTGGCCACTAGGTTTTTATACACACCAGGCCACCTTATGTGTTGAGTGTAATGTCTAGTTTGACCAATAATTATAGGACAACTAGCGCACACTGTTAACATAAGGTGGCTACCAGTCATATTAGAGGATGAGATCAGTGCTCTGTTATCCAGATAATCAGTTCTTCCAATGGGAATAAACCTGTTGAGCTGCTTCCTGTGTCACTGTATGTAAATAATGTTTTGTTGGCATTGGTAAAACAATGGCTTATGCTGGCTCAGGTTCTGAATGGCTGAGCACAAATCCTAGAAGATATTGTGTGAGTTTTGATTGTTTGAAGAGAGTCTGAGTGTTTAGAAAAAACCCAAGAGAAAGTGTGTGGCAGAGCAGTTCCCTCTCCACATTCAAAGAGCAGAGGAACTGTTCAAGCTAGATCGACAACCCACTTATTCCAGAAGTCCCTCTTTCATCTTTCCCTCCTTTTGAGTGATGTGTGCAAAGTTTGACCTTGGCAAGCTTTAGGCAGGTGGTGATATTGATAGTGGATAAAGCCATGGCTTTTGGATTTGATGATCATACTTTCTACTGTAGCCATGCATGCTTCTTGGTCAGATAAAAGATCCGAATGAATTCCATTCTGGAATCTTCAGTTGGGTTTGGGTTTATCTGAATGGAACCAGGCATCCTTTCTTGGGTGTGGGGTATGGCCTATGAGAGTGAGCTGCTTACTTACTGCATCTTTTTCCCTTTCCCTCCTCCCTTTTTTCTCTTTTTATTCTTCTAGGTCCAGGCTTGGCCTTCATTGCATACCCCAAAGCGGTGTCCATGATGCCACTGCCAACATTTTGGGCTATTCTTTTTTTTATTATGCTTCTGTTGCTTGGCCTGGATAGCCAGGTAAGTAACCATACTGGCAAGTGTGACATCCATGAAGTATAATGGAAAACCTGCACCATAAATGGAATTGTTTCTGTTGCTTTTTCTGCTTGTGGGGGGAGGGCAGGGGAAATATAATTGATGTTGCAGCAAAGTGTTCTTAAAAGTAGCAGGGAAAGGATAACCAAACAAGACAGTGAATGTCATTTATCTATTCTAGCCTACCTAGGGGTCCCCACATATAATTCAAACATATTTTGTTGATCTGAAGAGCACTGATTATTTGGCAAATTGTATACTCATTTGACAGCACAATCCTATTGCGCCCCTTGCGTCAACATTACTTCATAACACTGACGCAAGGGGCGGAGTGCCAATGCGGGGGGCTCTGATCGGCACCCCACATCGGCGCCCATGCTGAGCCTCTCTTGCGTCGGCTGAAGCCAGCCGGTGTGAGGGAGGCTCCGCATGGAGGTGGCAGCGAGATTCGCAGCGGGAGGGAAATTGCGGGCGGGACAAGGGCGCGACATGGGCAGGCTTGGGAGGTGGCCATACGGCCGCATCCTAAGCCTGTTTGGGAGGCCACGTGGCCCCAATTTGGGCTGCGCAGTCTCCTTGGATCTGCGCCTGCTATTTAGCAGGCGCAGATCCAAGGAGTGCATAGGGGAGGCTGGAACCTCCCCTACAGTAAGGGAGTGAACATTTCCTTGCCATGGGGCAGCTCCAGCCTCTCCTAAGCAGCGTCAGATATGGCGGTGGCCCATCGGCTTCGCCAGTCCAGCGCTGCTTAGGATTGTGCCCTGAGTATAGGTGCAACAAAATAAAAGAAGGAAAAATTGAGCCCCATCCTTATAACACACTATCTCTAGGAAGGAGGGGACTTTGTTAGAGTTGAAGCCTCATTGTCAGTGACACATTCAGAACACATTCATGACCAAGCTCCCTTCCTCATAATTATGCATCCCTACCCACAGGCATATTTCTGCTGTTGTTTTGTTTTGCTTATATCCAGTTCTTCCAAGAAGGTGCTCAGATACAAGAGGCTCCCAAGTTGCCATCCAGGTCAGGTCCAGCGTACACCCAGATCTGTCCAGATTAAAAAACAAGCCTTCATTCAGGGACTTGTATAGCACAATCCTAACCCTGTGCTGGAATCTGCAGGCCAACTGCCTGCACTATATCCAGCATGGGGCTGGGGCTGGCTGGGGCACAATCCGGGGTAAGGCAAATCGATTCCCCTTCTCCCCCTTCTGCCTGGGCAACACAGCAGCGGCCCGAATGGGGCTTTCTGATCTGATCAGGACAGCACAAATCCAAGCAGCCTGGAGTGAGAACAGGCCGCCTGGAATGGGGGTTAGGATTCGGCCTAAGTGCTGGATTCTGGCTCCCAGGGATTTGCCCCAGCCAAGTGTACAGTTTGGATTGTGCTCTAAGATTATTATCTGGACATATACAGCTATGCCTGCACACAAAAACAATTTTGCTACTCCTTTGAAGTCTGCCAGCTTGATAGGAACATAGGACGAAAAATGTGCTGGTCAAAATAGATGAGAAGGAGAATACATTTTGTATTTCAGTACTCTTTTCACTCTCTTGGCAAATCTCCTTGCCTTAGAAGTAGACTGAAGCTGGACCAGTGGTTCCCAAATGTTTCATTATTTATGTATTAGAGGTGTACTCCACCTTGAAAGGGCACTCAAGGCACCAGGACCCACTTTTTGACAATGACAAACTTTAATAACCCACTAGACAAAAATGACAAAAATGAAAGAAATAATATTTTATGTATTATTCCTAATAATTGGAATTAATAATTATTATTAATTATTGGAGTCCTGTGCTCCCAAAGTTTTTTTTCCATTGTTTCAAAAAAGTTTTGTGACCCACCAAAAAACAGCTCATGACCCACTGGTTTGGGAAACACTGGGCTAGACCAAAGCAAACCAGGCCAAATTAACAAAGACTGTGTGGGAAATAGCAGGAACTTGGGTGCCTGTATGACAAATTGCTTTTTTCTCTCCTTACTCAGTCATTTGCTATTAAATGCTACATCATTTAGTAAATAGGTTTTGACATATGTCAATATGCGTCCCCATATGCTCTGTTTTCTAGTGACTACAGCAACTAATTAGGTTACTTAGCCAATTTGTTAGTAATTAATGATAGGATAAAGGCACTCCTGGGAGCTTAATTTATGAGGGACTGAGAACCCTTAACCTGTGTTGCATAGCTTGTGGTCACTTTGTTGTGGTGGTTGTGGTGTGGTGGTTCAGCACCTTTGAAAACTATGCCATTCCTGGTGGAACAAATGGCCAAGTTGTTTTGTTACAGTTGGACTAATTGTGCAATACATATTGTTGTTATTCCCTGGGAAAATTTAGAGTTTTGGTTTTGTGTTTTTTTCCATGTCTCTTTATGTGACGCAAATAAATCTGTTAATAATTTCTAGACAATTGCTAGTTGCACAAATGTACTAGAGATTTAGGGAGCGTGTCTTTGTGATGGTTTAAGATTTAAAACTAACAAGCTCCTTTTATTCTTTGGGAAAGTAACTTTAACATTAAATAAATCTATTTGACAGGGGCAGAAAGTTTACTTAATTCAAAACCTCTCATCAACAAGGATTAGTGGAGTTTTCCCTGTGGTTGTTACTTACTTGATCTCTAAAATTGGCAAAGCATTCCATTTCTTCTAAATGGCTCTTTAGTGCTTAATCTTTGAACCTGAGTGAGTGACTTTTAATCACTTCCAAATTGAATGTTAAAACATGCTCAGTGCTGTGGTTCTGCAACAAAGTACTTATGTAAATTGAGGGTTGCCTAGTAATTTTAAGTCATTTCTCACTGTGTCGAATAATTAAAACTAATTGGAGCACTTAATGTTTTGTTTGCTTTTGGAGTGCTGTCAAGCAGGATTTTGGAATGCCTACAGCAGCTTAGGAGCAAACTGGACTAAAGTTACATTGTAACAGAACAAAAGGAACACTTTTACATAAGGCCCTAGGTTAGGAAGGGAGTTTAATACAGTAGCTCAGGCTTGGCCACACAGGGCTTGGTACTAGACGAACTAGCTCATTAATTGAAACGTATACAGTGCCTAATGTTTAATAAAGGGAATTTCTTATACATGCTGTGTGTAATAAACTAAATGGAGACGGTATAGGCCATGGAATATTTTTTAAATTTATTTTTCACATTTAATACTGCCCTTCCTTTAAGGAGCTTAGGGTTACGTCCATAGTTTATTCCTCTCTGTTTGTCCTTACAACAGTGTTGCGAGGCAGGTAATGAGTTGCTACTATATAGGTTCCCTTTCACACAAAACAGTACACCACTTGATCTTATTATAGTTGATGAATGAATAATGAAATCTGTCACTTGCCAATGAGAATTCATTGAACTATAGAAACTGAACAACCGTTGTAATTAGAAAAACAGAAGGGGAAAAATAGGTGACTTTATTTGGTACATTATACTTTATATAAATTATACTTGGTACTTTCCTAGTAGAGGTGTTTGAAAATGGTGTTATTTACCTTACTCACAAGTAAACCCACTGTATTCTATAAGATTTATTATTATTATTATTAATTAGATTTCTATCCCGCCTTTTTGCCCAGAGGCACCCAAGGCGGCATTACAACATAAAAATACAATATAAAAGTTAACATTAAAAAGCAATTTAAAAACAATATTAAAACAATACAATAAAACAAAATTAAAACAAAACAATACAATTTAAAAACAACAAGCCCAGTGGATCATAAAATAAAATATAAAAATGTAACAAACCAGCCAGCATGTACAGCCCAATCCTATGCACATCTACTCAGAAGTAAGGTCCATTATAGTTAATGGGGCTTACTCCCAGGTAAGTGTGGATAGGATTGCAGCCTCAGGCTGTAAACATACGTTACTCATCAGAAACAAACGCCTCTACTAATGGAGGATCTTTTACAACTAGGAGGTCCTATCTTGCTTGGTATTTGTATTATTATATGGTTTTACATGTGTAATAAGCTAGGATAGTACTCTTTTCCTTCTCCCCCAAATAATGCTTGAAATCTTTCTGACTTCCAGTAGTTACATAAAATGGATGGCCTTTTTAAAAGTCACTCACCATATTTGTAGGTATGTGCTTTTCCTACATAGGGAAGGTTCATAGCCTAGCTTTTCAAGAACCTAAGAACTGTGTTTTCATCTGAAGAGACTGAACATGAAAAGCACTGCATCACTTCCCCCTTTAATATACTTATTTTCACTCTCCTTTGTTCTCTGATGCAATATAACGAAGAGTTATCTCTCATGCAATATAACGAAGAGCTTCAAGCACTGGGTCAGCTTATTTTAAAAACCAAAAATCAAACAGGCATCATAAGATCAAGGCCCAAACTGAACAACACTCTCATGCTGTAACCTTGGCTTTTGGAAAGGTTAGCAGAGATTTGATGGCCTTTATGGCGAGAGGGTGCTTGTTACAAGAGGGTGCTTTTGATGTGAGAGAAGGATGCATGTATAGGACATGGGTTCAGTGTGATTTTTCTTTTCTTTCCTTCCAGTTTGTTGAAGTTGAAGGACAGATCACATCGTTAGTTGATCTGTACCCATCCTTCCTAAGGAAGGGTTACCGACGGGAAATCTTCATTGCTATAGTATGTTTCCTCAGCTATATTCTGGGACTAACTATGGTGACTGAAGTAAGTAAAACTGTAACTGCTAAGCTTTGTTTTTATTAGCTTTTCCACCATAAATCCATACGATAAGCCAGTTTTTGTTAAAGGCTTACTCTGCAAAAACAGTTCAGCATCAAACTTCACTTGTTATCATCTCGTTACTCTGCATTAACTGCACGTTAACCATGAACGGCCATGTCTAAGCCCTTCTTTACTGTTAGTGCCCTAACTGCATCATAAAGAATGTTAGCGATCGACAGGCATCCAGTCCAGGCAGTTGCTGACAGCAACAGGAGATCATCCAGCCTCTGCTTGCGAGCCTCCAATGAGGAAGAGTACGTTGATGCAAGAGAGAGACTGGCTAACCTAAAACAGGCTGTCAGCGTAATCCTGGCCGTAGCGTCGACACAACACAGTTGTATCAACACTGCAGCAATAGCACTGATGCAGGGGCGCCGAGTAGCACAAATGTGTACCGAGTGTGCCCTTGTGCCAGGGAGGCGCTAGCCTTTCCTATACTGCGCTGGATATGGTGCAGGCCCATCGGCCTCACCCTTCCAGCGCAGTATAGGATTGCGCTCTGTATCTTACAAAAGTGACTGTATTCAGCTATACCTGATTATTATACTGTAGGTATGGTTGAAACAACATTTGTCAAATACACAGCTCAATCCTGTTGAGGACTGGGTTGTTGCAGGCAGCCTTTTGCAGCAGCAGAAGCATGTTTTGTTAGATGGAGCAGGTGAAACTGAGCGGGGAGGGGGCATAACCATGGGCGGGGAGGCTTCGATCAAGGATGGATCTGGCAGCAGTGGTGGCTCCAGATCCTATCCCTCTTTTCTGAAACTTCCTTGCCCCCTTCTCAGACTTGTGCCAGCAATTTTCCTGGCGCAGGTTTGAGGAGACCCATTTAGGAGCCAGAGGCTTATGGAGGTGTTAGGGGATTTAAATCCTCTTTCACCTCTGAAGCATGCTGATACTCCTACCATTCCCCTGCTGGAGACCATGCACCTATTTTTAGCATGGCTGCTCTAGCGGGGGGGGGGGGCTCACAAAACTTATAGGAAATTGTCATGTTTCAGTCTTGCTCATTATAGATAGAATCTGATTACAGAATCGTCTAAAAGCTAGAAAAAAGCTAGGAAAAATATACTACAGTAAGAACATCCCTGCTGGATCAGGCCAAAGGCCCATCTAGTCCAGCTTCCTGTATCTCACAGTGGCCCACCAGGTACCTCAGGGAGCACACGAGACAACAAGAAGCTTGTATCCTGTTGCCACTCCCTTGCACCTGGCATTCTGAAGTAGCCTACTACTATAGTAAGGAGGTTGCACAACCCATCATGGGTTGTACAGCCCATGATGGACTTTTCCTCCAGAAATCTGTCTAGTACCCTTTTAAAGGCATCTAGGCCAGATGCGATCACCCCCTGTGGCAAGGAGCTCCACAGGTTAATTTCCCGCTGGGTAAAATAGTATTTCCTTTTATCTGTTCAACGCTCAATTTTAGTGGATGTGGAAGAAAATGTCAGCATACATTAGCTCCTGGCAAGGATTACTTACATATTTTAGGGCGCAATCCAGTGGTGTCATCTACTCTCTCGTAAGCCGGAACGCGAGCGGGACTTGAGTGATTGACAGACGGTCGACTCACTTCCGGGTTCTTCGCGCGCCCCGCGCGGCTTTCCCTCGCCTCGGAGGGGGCGCCTGCTCGCCCAGGCACCCGGCGCGCCCCCCACCCATCCCCCC
>JAJKFI010000004.1:23303173-23337205 GCA_029204185.1 Lerista edwardsae | reverse complement strand
GGCGCCTGCTCGCCCAGGCACCCGGCGCGCCCCCCACCCATCCCCCCTGGCGAGCAGGCGCTCCCTCCGAGGCGAGGGAAAGCCGCGCGGGGCGCGCGAAGAACCCGGAAGTGAGTCGACCGTCTGTCAATCACTCAAGTCCCGCCCGCGTTCCGGCTTACGAGAGAGTAGATGACACCGCTGGCGCAATCCAACCCAGCACCGGAATGGCAAGGCCGGCCAGCCAGCGCCATATCTGACACTGGGTTGGGGGAGACTGGAGCCTCCCTGTGGCAAGGGAGCATGCACTCCCTTACTGTAGGGGAGGCTCCAGCCTCCCCTATGTGCTCCTCGGATTGGCGCCTGCTAAAGAGTGGGTACAGATCTGAGACTGTGCGGCCAGAATCAGGGCCATGTGGCCTCGCTGACGGGCTTAGGATGTGCCCGTACGGCCACCTTCCAAGCCCGCCCAGGTCCCGCCCCAGTCCCCCCCCCCCCCCCCCACCAATCCCCGTCCCGATACTCAGTAGAGAATCCCTTGCGCTGACCGTCTACAATCGGTGCAATGGAGGCTCTCTGTAGGCACTTTGAAGCTGACGTCGCGTCAACGCAAGGGGCACACTTGGATTGCGCTGTTAGTCTTATTATAGCAATTTCTGTTAGTATAGACCCATTTTTTACTTCCATCATACTTCATTCATTCAAATTCATTCAAATAGTATTTATATACCGCTTTTCAACACAAAGTTCACAAAGCGGTTTACAGGCAAATAGTAATAATAAAGTCAAATGGCTCCCTGTCCCAAAGCGCTCACAGTCTAAAAATATGCAAAACACCACCAGCAACAGCCACTAGAAAAGACACTGCGCAGGGGTGAAGAGGGACAATTACTCTTCCCCTGCTAAAGGAACACCACGTGAAAAGTGCCTCTTGCCCAGTTAGCAGGGGTATACTTCTGTAAATATCCATCCCCAAATAATTTAGAGGAAGAAAATGCTTCAAGGTTACAGTGGATTACACTAAATGGCATAAGTTACGTCAATCTCTTTCAGAATATATTCCTTATAAGAAATTAGTGCCAGGTTATGAAGAGGACTACACTATGTACTTATAACCAGTAGTGCTATCCAGCCGGTAGGCTGGGTGGGACTTACGTTTGATCGGCAGTCCGCCCGTTGCGTCACGCCCTGGCGTGCGGGAACGCGTCATGATGCAACAGGCGGACTGCCGATCAAACGTAAGTCCCGCCCAGCGTACCGGCTGGATAGCACTACTGCTTGTAATTTTAATAGCAAGCATTTGTTGCTGTGATTCATACATGTGAAGGAGAATGAAGGTCAGCTTGCTTTTCACAGTTGTGTGTGATTGTGTGTGTTGGTTTATTAATAACGCTCATGGAATTCTCCACTATGTCCTTTATTTTTCAGGGTGGCATGTATGTGTTTCAACTCTTTGACTACTATGCAGCTAGTGGTGTATGCCTTTTGTGGGTTGCATTCTTTGAATGCATTGCTGTAGCCTGGGTTTATGGTGAGTAACATGCAAAGTTCTGACCTGGTCACTTGTACTTCACATTAATAGTTTGAGCAGAGCTAAGCTAAATGGGGGAGAGAATATTTCAGTAACATGTTTGTGTCCATTGAAAAATGTGCCCCATTATCAGCAACTTTAGAGAGTGCTTTCAAAATGGCATGAGGGGCAAGTGAATGCATTCCTATGGTCTCGATTGTGTCTGCTGTGCTGCTCTGTGTCAATGATCTTGTTACAATACAATAAAACAGGGGACATTAAATTTAATTGGATGTACTTTGGAATACACATTTCATTATTTGAATGAAAAATGAAACACTTAAGCTGAAGGAATGTTGAGAACAACAGAGAAGTAGACTCCATCTGGCCTGCAATTCTTACTGTACAGTTTTCAGAAAGGCAGACAGGATACAGCATTCCCCTTTAGTACGACTGCATCAGTGCTAGAAAGTTGGATAGGATTGGGCCCATAGTCTTTATGTAGACTTACATTTGAGTGAGAGGGGAAAAACAGTAATTTCACTTCTTGGCAAATTAATACTCATTGTTAGCATCAATTTTCTTGCTATAGGAAGTCATAAGTTATAACACTGACACTGTAAACTCATGTGTCAAATACTATGCATTTCAGTTGTAATGATAATTTGAGCACGTTTTGACATGGCTAGAACTGGTTTGGGGCTTTAGTGGGAGGGGTGTGGTTTTAATTGCCTTCACTGATAACACCACATAGTCAAGCTGATTGGTTCTGTCATAACTTTAGGTAAGTGGTCTCTGTTTAGTTGGATCACAGTGAAGGAGAATGAAGGAAACCTGGTAAAGTTACAAAAATAACTATAGCAACAGAGGGAGTGGGTTGGAGATAGGGAGGAATAACTGTGAATAAGCACGATCAGTTAGTCACTGGCTTTTAAAAACATGAAAAAAATTTCACCTCCAAAAACTGGCACATCTCCAGTTGTCAACTCAGAACCGAAGTAGGCCTAGCCTGTTGTCTAACAAAACTTTGTTCCTCTGTGCTTGGATTCTAGGCGCTGATAATATTTACGATGCCATTGAAGATATGATTGGTTACAGGCCTGGTCCCTGGATGAAATGGAGCTGGATTGTAATCACACCAGTTCTCTGTGTGGTGGGTGTTGATGTTTCAGCATTTTTTTCAGCTAGGCTGTTTTACTCTTAGCAAAAGCGGTTTCATGGAGAAAAATACACCCTGAGGTCCCAGACTGAATATGTGTAAAGCATGTGTTTGCGTCATGTGCAAACGTATATGACCAGTACGAAAAAAAATCTTCACTGTCATTCAATATGTTTCTGTTCTAGCAGTTCTAAGTGCTGATCTTGCCCTTTAAAACCATATTAGCCAGGGCCTGCATCCCTAAAGGACCACATTCTACCATATGCCTTTGCTTGAAAGCTTAGATCACTTTCAGAGCCCTTTGCTGGGTGTCCAAGCTTTCTCAGATTGGTGCTGACCAGAGTGAGAGTTTTTCTATGGTGTCATAGAAATTCCCCAGAAATGTGCCACCAGCTTTATTATTATGTAGGCACCCATCCTGTTCTCCCATGTTTTTGGTGTTACCTAAGACAGTCCTTTAGCTGCTGTTTTTATCTGCCTGCTGTGTTGTTTTATGCTTGCTGGCTGTTGATTAAAACAACCTCAGTTGTAAGCTATCTTGAAATCATTCAGAGTGCAATCGTAATCTGGATTTAGGCTGGCACAGTTAGGCCAGCAAGGTTTGGCCAGCACAAGAGACACCATAAATTATGTTTGAACAACTCTTGGAGTCAGAAAGGCCAACACACAGATGTGCACCATCCCCCCTGACTTCGAGAGTGGTCCAAACGTGCTTTATGCTGGCTCTTGTGCTGGCCTAACTTGTGCCAGCCTCACTCCAGGTTATGATTGCACCCTCAATCTACTTAAATAGTGCAGGTGTCCTAAGTGAGACAGTATCTAGCGTGGCCCTCTACAAGTCTACTGAGGAGTAAATGCTGTTGTGTTCAGTGGAGCTTACTCTGTAGTCCAGCAGTCTCCAAACTGGAGACCACTGCAGTGCTCTCAAGCATTCCTGGCGTGACCGGGTCTTACCGTTCTGCTGGGGATGTTTACAAAGATCTTGACTACAGCCCCCAAGGGTCTTTGCAACCAGCCGTTTCTAAAGCCTCCCTCCCCAGCATGCCGCACACCCAGAGTTCTGCGCAAAAGTGGCTGGCTGTAAAGACCCCTTGGGCAGCGGCGGCATTCAGCCGGTATGCTGGGCGGGAGGAACGGGTGAGCAGCAGCTCACCCGTTCCTCCCACCCAGCGTACCGGCTGAATGCCACCGCTGCCCTTGGGCCTGTAGTCGGGGTATTTGCAAGCATCCCCGACAGAGTTGTAAAAGCTATTCACATGGGGAACAGAACAGGCAGGATAGACTCTGGAGACACCTGCTCTAGTCAGTGAGTTCAGCACTTCAACTTAAGTTACGCACCTCCAAGAGGTATAAACTTGCCGGTCAGGTAGCAAACAATAGGACAGGTTGTGAGTTCATAAAAGCTGTTCCTGTTCTTTGTGGAGCATGCGAGTCAATTAGCACGCTTTATGCCATGTTGTAATTGTCTGCAAAACAACATTTTTATTTGAATGAAAAATGTAACACTTGAGCTAAAAGAATATTGAGAACAATAATCAAGTGGGCTGTACCTGGCTTGCAACTCTTACAGTACAGTTTTCAGAAAGGCAGACAGGATGCAGCATTCCCCTTTGGCACGGCTGCATCAGTGCTAGAAAGTTGGATAGGATTAGACTTAGGTTTGAGTGAGGAAAAAAGCCAGTAAGTTCACTTCTTGGCAAATTAATACCCATTATCAGCATCAGTTTTTGTTGCTATAGGAAGTCATAAATTGTAACACTGACACTGTAAACTCGTGTGGCAAATACTGTCACCTCCAGATATGACACAATGCTCCCCACATATCTTAACACTCTCTTTTTGACTTGTTTCCTTCTACAGGGGTGCTTTATCTTTTCTTTGGCCAAGTATACACCACTGACCTACAACAAGGTGTACATTTATCCTGACTGGGCAATTGGCCTGGGCTGGGGTCTTGCCCTTTCTTCTATGATCTGCATCCCACTGGTGATGGTCATCCGTATTATACAGTCAGATGGCTCTCTCATTGAGGTAAGTAAAATACAATGGAAATGTCCAGAAACACTTGAAACTAAACACTGATTGGCCCTTTCCTCTGTAGCTCTCTTGACATTTCATATTTTGATCCAACGCATGCAGTCAGCTTCAGCACCTGTGAAAGGTTTTAGTTCTTCATTTTAATGATAGGGGAATTAATTCATATGTGCTGTGAATATGGCATGAAACATGCAGGCCCCTAAATAAAAGCAAGGTATAGGTGAATTCCTTTATTGGACAAAGCAAGGCTTAGTGCTGTCCAATATGATGGCACCTTCCTCCTTTTTTCCTTATTTATATTTTGAGGAAGATAGTTGATACACAATCAAATTTAGTCACTGGATAGTTGGAAATTACCTTTGTGGGATGAAGCTAGATAACCATGTAAATGTACACAGGTTGGTTTCAGATTATTGGTCCATTTAACAAACATTGCAGTCTGCACAGCTACAAAGCTCTCCATTATCCTAAGCAACAGCCAAATTTGTACACCCTTCCTGCTTCTCACAACATTTCTTGAGATGGCTTTTCATGCAATCATTTTTTTTTTTACTGGAGCAGAAGTACTGAGGTCCAAAATGCATGACTGCAATACATGGAAAAGGGTTCAAGCATTTAGTATCATATATTTAAAATGTGGAAACTAGCAGTAACTAGGAAATGATAGCGTTCCCATTTACAGGCACACACAAACACACACAAAGTTTAAGGAGAAGCACTGAATGTGCTTCATATTTGCACTTAATTATTGATCAGGCATATGTTAATCTTGATGCCCAGGGGCAGAGAGTTGCACCAGCACCTCAAATAATTTAGCGCAGTTGTGGTAACTAGATTTCAGGAGGAGACCCAGCTGAGCATAGAAAAGGAAGACTCATGAGATGCTCATGCAGAGTGCACACCTTCTCAGTGTGCTGCATAGGAACCAAGCATCCTTGCTTGGTGGTATACGGAGAGCAGACTCTACTGCTCTCTAACACAGTTGCAGTACTGTGTTAGAGCACCACCTAGTGCTGTGATGGCAAACCTTCTGGGCTTGATGTGTCAAAACTTAGGAAAATGCTTAACTTGACTCTGGCGGCGTGTCAACGCCACTTCAAACAAAAGAGAAACTATTATTTTCATTCATTTATTTAATCAAAAAACTCAGTCCAATTATTTGTGGTGCCATGTATTATATAAAGAAACATCAAATAATTACAAAAATAAAAAATGAGTAGAACAAACTCATTTTTTTGTTATATGTTTGTGAATGCTGGTATGTCACCACAAATGTTGTGGCGTGTCACCTTTGGCACGTGTATCATAGGTTTGCCATCACGGACCTAGTGGAATGTTCAGCAACATCTTTGGTCCAAAGAAACGCCTTATTTATTACTCACAATACTGAGAGCCATTCTTTGGTGCTTTGGGTGCTCTCATTCTTTGGTTTGCATATGATAATTATATTTGCTCCCAGTCACTGAGAGTTCAATCCTAACCTGGAGTTAGGCTGGCACAGTTAGGCCAGCAAAGTTTGGCCGGCACAAGGAACACTGTAAAGCGCATTTGGACCACTCTTGGAGTCAGGGAAGATCGTGCATGTCTGTGTGCTGGCCTCTCTGACCCTGAAAGTGGTCCAAACATACTTTGCAGTTCCCTTGTGCCAGCCAAACTTTGCTGGCCTAACTGTGCCAGCTTAACTCCAGGTTTGGATTCTGCTCTGAATATGCTTTTTGGCCCCAGCTAATGGCAGTAGCCTTTTGGGCTCAAACCAGAACCGATTAGTGGTTAGGTCACCCCCGTGATAGTGTTCAAATAATAACAACCCTCAACTGATTGTGAGTACAGCCAAGTGGCCTGGAACCCCTCTTCTCACCCTCACACGTCCTTTTCTCCACAGAGAGTGAAGGCAGTGGCCGCCCCTCGTGAGGTGAACCGGTGGGCCAGGGAATCGGAAAGTGCAGCCCCTTTCTGCCCTCCTGGAATGGCCAATGGAGGAATGATCAAGCCAACTCATATCATCGTGGAGACTATGATGTGAGCTCTCTCTATGAGAGGAAGACGCCTGCTTTAAAAACTGCCGTTTACTAACCATAGAATCTCTCATAGGACCAGGTTTACAGAGCTTTATATTTGCACTAGGATTTATTTTTATTTCTCACAGAGAAAAAGTTATTTTTTGTGAGTTTGGTTTTTATTTTTTAATATTTTGTAAAGTAAAATCACAGTGAATGCCTCTCGCTCTATTTAGACTGAGGCAGAGCTTTCATATCAAATTAGGCACATTACAGGAATTTACTATTTTTTTTCCACACAACATATCTATCTAACTCCTATTCATGAAACTGTACTGCTTGAGTTGATTTTCTTGCCAGCAACGCGCGCGCGCGCACACACACACACACACACACACACACACACACACACACACATATGCATATACAGGTCTCAAATTTCTTTAGGTGCTGGTGTGGTTGGGAACAGGGTAAAACTTTAAGAAACTGGTTTTCAAAGGTATAGCACTACCTTATTCGGGTTTAAGTAGGGAGAATTACATCAGGAAGGATATACACTTTTGTGCTTGCTGTGGTCCATGTAAGTATATATATGTATGTATATAATTGGAAAAGCTGCAATATGGAGTGGGAATTGGGAGCAGTTAGGAACCAAGGGAACAATGCAAGCAAAACCATCTTTGAGTATAGTCAACAGTCTGTAAGAGGGTGGCAGAATTGTTCTTGCTTGAGAAATATTTTGCCAGATATTACCCTCTTGGGGCCACTTTCCACGTAATAGGAAACATCTCCCCAACCAGTCCTGTGGCTAACAGCATAACATAGGAAGGGTTTACACAGAGACTTATAAGGTTTGAGTACAAATGAGTTGCTCTATGGTTACAGAAGAATTTTTCCCTCAGAGGAGGCATGTGTTGGAGTCCGTCCCACATTATATTTTGAGACACGGGAGTGATGCAACAAATCACTCCTATGACTGGACAACATAGTGTGAGGTGGCCCGCTTTTTGTGGGCTATACTCGAGATGTGTATTGGCTTTGACTTGAATTTTCTTAGAATACTAGCTTGGTGTCAAAGAGCACATAGAAATGCTGCATTTACAAAGATGCTGCCAAAGCACTGTGCAATTTGAAAGTGTGTTTTAAACCCCCAAATTTGCCAAAATTTATCGTTGTCAGGACTCGGAAAGCAATCTTGGGCCTGTATCGTTATCGTTCGAGACAGTTATCGCTTATGGAACCACTGGAAGTAGAGCAATTGCAGCAGGCTTCGAAGAGGACAGATAAGAGAGCCAGTGTGTAGACTTAGATCCTGAACTTTATAAGCAGAAGGAGAAGAAACTAAGATGAGGAAGTGCAAGGAAAGACTATAAGACGCAAAGGCATTTTAGTTTGAAGGAGATGCATAGCAGCTGAACAAGATTTCCATAGGTAACTATATATTAATATCCTCCTTGCTTAGAGATAAGGATTTGCTTCTGGAAAACTCATCTCAGATCTGCTAAGGTTTGATAACAACAATGAATCCACATTCTGTTGGGTAAACACAGTAGCCCCTTCCACATGGGCATTGATCTTGGGGGAGTGCCCCTTTTTGAGTGAGCATTGGAATTATATTCCATGGGCAGGATTTTAAGCCAGAAACAGCAGCAACACTATCACCTGCATACTTATTGCAAGTTTAGTCTGCCCGTGACAGAAAACTAAATATAAACATTCCTAAATGCATTTTTTTTAAGACAAAGCAGGGTCAGTATGTGTTCCATGCTCTCATTGGTCACAGCATGCTGGCTATGTACATGCTTGCTAAATCATGTTAGTTTTTTATATTAAGTGGCATGGACAATTTCAAAATAAGAAAAGGACCAAAGCACACATGTTTCAAGTGTCTTGTATTGCCAAAGCTTTTTTGGAAATGGAGTCTATAATGTTTTTTAAAGGTAGAGTACTGAGCTTTCCATAACACACGTGGCCAAGGATCAAGGTGCTTTTGTTTTCTAGTTACCATCCAATTAGGAGATTCCTAAATCAAAACACTTCCACTTTGTCTGGTGACAAAGTACTGTCATTGTCAAATCCTGGCCCAGTGGAAATGGCTATCTTCCTGCTGAGCAACAGCCAGCAAAAACGTTAACCAGGAAAAGCAAGGCAGCTAAGGAAAAGTTAGGGGGTTCCTTAAATTCTGCTAGTCCCTTATTACATCTGGAGTTTAAACTCCCATTTGTATCCAAAGCAGGGCTCCAGTTCAACTCAATGAAGCACAAATTAGACTTCTTAGTTTTTCATCTAATACCAGTGGAGCAGTTAGGCTGAGATGCATACCATTAAAGTTAACTTCCGTGACTTTCTTGGTGCATGTTGCATTAAAGGTGGTGCAATATTTTGTTAACAAAAAAAGAAATTAGTAAAAGCTTTTTAAAATCAGCTGGTGAGCCAAATGCAGATATCTCAACCAGGGGCTACTTTTACACACACTGTGTGGGAGGATGAATTTCCAGAACAAATCAGAGAAAACCAGTCCCACACCTTTAGCATTCCACCTAAGGAAGAACAGAGCCCCGCCCACTTTGCTATTCAATTCAGCTATGCCACTGGAATCAGTCGCTTCCATGCTGAGGGTGAAAGAGTCATCTACGCAGGCACACCATGGCCTGAAAGGCACTTTTGATAGTTTCTTCTGGCTGAAGAAAAGTTGGATCAAATTGTCATTTCACAAAAGATTCAGTCCATCAGCCCTAGGTTTTCTGTTCCAAGGAGCACATTTTCACATCTCAACATTTCTGAATAATAGAATGTGGTAAATCTGAATGTCAACAGTAGATTCTGCCAAATTAAAGGGTAAGGGGTGGGGTGGGAAAAGGGAACATTGTAAACAACTGTTTGTATTTTCTACTTATTTATGATTGCAAAAAAGAAAAAAACCTGATTTTTTTCTAATTTACTTTGTAGAACTTTGTGGCCTATTTTATCTGTCATTTGTAACTGAGAAGTTAATTATTCAGTATTGTGACTAACTGTTGGTGAACTGGTTGGGAAACTATGTAGTGGGGAGGGAGAGGGGGGACAATCTAAGTGTTTATTCAAAGAAATACTTTCAATTCCCCACCGAAAAGGGGGAGGGCTGGGGAAGGAAGTCTACCAATACTTACCATGGGTTCCTTCATAAGTATGGAAAAATGGCATGTTTTCTAAGCTGTATTCTGGTTTTGGATGAAGTCCAGAGATGTTAAGCAGTAACACACGCATGTTGATGTCCTGTTAAAAGCCACTGGGCACATACTTATCTGCAGCCTGCATTTTCAGGTCTGGTTTCAGACCAAAGCAGTTTCCTATGTTGTCTTTGATGTTGTGTTCTCTTAAATCAATTTTCCAAATGGGCAGCCATGGTCTCATTGGGTGGTATCAGTTAGCTATGATATGACCAATAATGCACATTTCACTATGTACACAAAACAAGTTTTTGCAAAGTAGAATTGTTGAGAGTTCATGCTCATTATTTACACCTTGGCCCAGCTCTTTATACTTGATTCTGGATCCATGAGGCAGAATACAAATTGGTGTTATCAATATCAGCTTAAAATCAGGATGATTTGAAGAGAAGTGGCTGGGAAACAGGTGAACCACCAGTAATGATGAACAGTTACAAAGAAAGGAAATTTGCAACTTACTAGTGTAGTCACAATGAAGAACACACCATGTGTGTCATTATGAAAACAGCAATCCCTGCAGTTCACTTAAAAGTAATGTTTTCATTTTATATGACCTTGTGGGAGTCTATCCATGTTGTCTTGGAAATAAATTCCATTGAATTCAATACACAGAATTATGCTTCTGTGTAATTGTACATAAGAATGCATGGCATATCTTACTCCCAAATATTTTCAGACAACAACTTCAAAGAAACTAGAAAATATTCCACTTTTATTGTCTTTCTATGAAGCAGCCTATAGGACATTCAGCAGAGGTATCATTTTCACTGCTTGCTTTGCTTGGGAGGACTTGAACTCAAGGCATTTCATTAACTAGCCTTTTTTCTGTAGCATCATTTAATATGCTATAGGCTGAGGACCTCATAGAAATCAAAGGTGACTTACATGCTTTATTCAGTGAAGCATACAAGATGCTTTCATACTGTATACAGTATGTAAGTATGTACTGTATCATATTGTATACATACAGTTTTCATACATGATGATGAAACTGTGCTGAAAGGAAGATCAAATACTCTTTCAATGACAACAGCATCCTCGCTGATGTAAAACTGCTATTGAATAGTTTTTGTTTTAATAATGATTAAACCCTGTATCAAACTAGAAGGTATGAAAGAAATCAAATCAGAAACCTTTTTAATGCATCATGAACATGAACCACTTTGTCTAGTTCTTCCAAGAACGGTACTGTAGAATAAAAAGAAAAATTCGTGAGCTGATAATCCCGAATGAGAATTGAAACTCAAATGCTACCTGGGTAGTGCAGAGGTGAGCTGGAACCAAATCAAGCAGGTGTCCAGAACGTCCCTGTTCTCTTTCATTGACTGAGCCAAATGTTCTGTTCAGACACCAATATCTGAGCTTCCCAAATCAGATCTAGAGCTCAGATCATCCATGATTAGAATTCAAAGCCTTGCATGTAGGATTAAGGAATATTTGTTACCAGTGGATATGGAAGTGACCAGGACATAACCTCTCTGGTCCTATTTTGGTCTCCTTAAATCTGCAGACAGTCCTAATTGTGCTTATCACTTGAGAGAAAGAATGTAATTGTAGACTAGCA
Source organism: Lerista edwardsae (assembly GCA_029204185.1). Classification (NCBI taxonomy): domain Eukaryota; kingdom Metazoa; phylum Chordata; class Lepidosauria; order Squamata; family Scincidae; genus Lerista; species Lerista edwardsae. The sequence continues at coordinate 23,325,750 of JAJKFI010000004.1, read as the reverse complement.
TATGCTGGTTTTACAGTTCATTCTTTGACCAGGCTTTAATATATTCAGCCAATTCCTTGCTACTTCTGTTCACAAGGAACTGCTGACAACTCAAGCTGCAGTTCAGTTACGCGATGGTCGTTTGATTGATGCCAGTTCTGCCTTGTTGATACTAAATTCACACAAGTCCAGGCCACCTTCGCATGTGGGTTGTGGATCAGATTTATCACCTGGTGGTGTGTTATGGAAGAATAGAATCCTGAACATGAACATCAGTGCTGTGGCATGCATTCCTTTGTCAGGAAATAAAGATTGGTCCATTTGTTTTAACTGCCAATCCTGGAAATTATTCTGAAACACACTGCTAGGAAACTCATGACTAAAACTAAAAGTAGCATAATTGAATGTAAGTTTTTGTAAGATAAAACCCAGCATTTTTATTGCATGAACTTCGGCTGCAAAAAGGAGCCCGTATGTTGTCCCCTTTCCTAAAAAATAATCAAGTTTAAACATATTTGGCTTAAAAAATTACCAGAAATACAGTCAGCTTGATCCTAAACAATTTTACTTGTAAGTAACGTACACCTAAAGTTCAGTTAATTTGACTTTCCAGTAAGTGTACATAGGCTTTAATGTTGTTTGACTGGGGCTGCAGGGAGGCTTCTAGCTCAAGGTGTATATTGAGCTCTGCTTGTTTAGGAAACAAGATGGTCTGATCTGGGCAGATGGCTTCCTGAAGATCTCTCTTTCATTTAATAAAAAATAAATAAATGCTGTGCTGCAGAGAAGAATCAACCCTGCCCGGCAATGAATTTTGTTTGCTGTGTCTGCGATTGAAGGCCGAGAAGTTAGTGAAAAGGCCATCTCTGGAGAAACTGTATGCCTGATTGGCTCCCAGATGACTAACTAATGATCATCTGCAGAAGCTGACATTTGAGCACTGATTGTGTCAGAGTGTATGTGACCTATTTTAAGAAAGGAGACATTTGGGTGGTAAGGAACCAAATGACAGGCTGAGACGGTGGTTCAACGCCTTTCCCCATCCACCCCCTGGCAGTCAGTACATTGCTCTGATACATTCACTGTTGTAATAGAACAATGTTGTGTTGTTGCTGTATTGTGCAGTTGCAATTTTGAAAAGAATGCATCTCTGGGGGTTTCATGGTTATAAAGTAATACAGACAACCTCTTTATATCTATTCAGCTGAAAATGTTGGTAAGCATTTTAAAATTACTTAAATCCACACGTGACTACTGTCTGTAATATGTAGCCACATGGATTTAAGACGACCAACTGTCCTCCTTTTAAATTTTTTTTAAACTAGTTTTAAAAGACATTTTAAACCTGTTGTTGTTTGTCATCCTTATTATTCCAGAAAAGGAATCTTTGTATAGGAATAAGAATTTGGAGTGTACTTCAAACCTGCAAACTAGTTTTTTTTGTGTATACAGTAATTATTTGTACTTTGCAGTTTATCTGTTTTGCTTTTTAGATAAAGAAAATGTATATTGATATTTTAAAGTCATTTTTTTGCTTTTTTAGATGAGTTTGTAATCATCACAAACAGAAAAATAATTAAAAACATTTTCCTTTATAAAGTGAATAAAGTTGTGCATTATTTTTATCTTCTGGCAAGAGTTAAGAGAATTACAGGTTGATTATCCCTTATCTGGGACAGGAAGGTGTCCAGATTTTGAATTTTTCTGGATTTTGGAATAATTGCATAAATATGAGAAATGCTTCATCTTGCTCTGTTCTCTATTACCCATATAGTAATCTGCTGGCCTCTGACATTTTTCAGCTATGGCGCACACCACAGAGCAGAGAATAGAATTTACAGCCTATACGTGGGAATGAGCACAAGACCTTCTTTCTACAGAAAGTTTTTTTTAAGTCTTGGACAAAGATGTCTGGATTTTGGATGTCCGGATAAGGAATAATCTAACTGTAACTCATGTTAAGAATTATAAAAGAATTGGTGTTCTAGATAACACATGGTTGCTCCTTATTGTGAAAATGTGAGAATATTGCCCATTCATTAATCACTGTAAATTATAATCAGGTTGTGGTAGCATCCCTCATCTTTGAAATTGTGGCCCTTGATTCCCCCTTGTTCTGACTTACTATTTAGGCTTGATATACAATTTCTGATACCCAAATCCTGACTTACTTCAAGTTACATCCAGCAAGTTCAAAACTTCCTTCCAATGCATTGAATATAGAACGTTTATTACTGTGCAAAGTGCTATTATTCATTTGTGTAATTTTTTTCTGGCAGAGCTTTTATGCCTTTTACATCTTACATGGCAGTTAAAAATCCGCTTGTTGGATTTCCAGCTGCACCATGCCAAGGAAAGCCATAACGTTCTGAATTTTTACTTCCGATACAATTAAGACATTTCGAAGTAGGCTACCACAGAATGCCAGATGCAAGGTAGTGGCAATGAGATGCATGTATCTTGTCTCGTGTGCTCCCTGAGGCATCTGGTGGGTCACTGTGAGATACAGGAAGCTGGACAGATGGGTTTTTGGCCTGATCCAGCAGGGCTCTTCTTATGCACAGGTGTCCACAAATGTAAGTAGGGCTGGTAGGAGAAGTGCAGTACTTATCAGGCCACTCCCTGTAGTTGCACCAGTGCCTACACCTTTAAATGTTTGGGGGCAGCAAGAGAAGGTTAAACCATTCTGCCTACTGTCCCAGTCCCTTTGCTCACCCTCCTCAACCACCTGCTATTGTAACAACAGGGACTAGTAAGCGCAAAGCTATGACAATAGAATAGGAGGAGCCATAGCTATATCTGCTGCCTGCAACACCAGAGTTTCAGCATCTCACATTTCACACATGGGGTTGGCCCAAGACTTTTGGACACCTGAGGCGGCATGGAAAATGCTGTTTTCCCTCTGATGCTCCCACCGCCTCAGCTCTAGCTCTGGATTCTCCTCCCCTCCATATTTCTGCATCCTGCTTCTTTTTCCAGTCCAGGGAGTGGCAGAAGGAAGAGCATTGGAGGCAAATTGGCAGAGAAAGGCACCCCCTTGCAAATCTCCTGCCTGAGGCTATTGCTTCAGTTGGCCTCATGGATGGGCCAGCCTTCTTCACTTGCTTCTCCAAGGCAGCATTTATGGGGGGGGGGTTGTCTCATTTTATCCCACGTCGCCTTGATCCAAGTCAAACGCAGTATCTGCTATGCAGTACTTTTAAAGGTATAGGCACTATTTATAGACTAGGTCCTTTCCAGCTTCCTTTACATAGAAATACGGAATTTGTTTGATTTGTGCTGCTGCTTTCTCCCTTTGCTTGGAAAGAGATATTTGTACCTGGGAGGACAAACCATCCAAGAGGCTTCCCCATGAGTTATGCTGTACTCACAGACAGGGCCAGCCTTAAGAGCTGCAAAACATTTTTGCAGGGGGAGAGGGTCCCGTACTCATCAGGATGAGTAGGATTGACGAGATGCCCAGCAGCAGCATCACTGCCAACTGCTGGGGGGTGGTGGTCTGATTTCAAGCCAATCAGATCGATCAGCTCACTGCTCTCGCCTTGCGATGCATCAGCATGGAAGATTTCGGCTTGCAGAGTGTCCGCTGCAGAGCAAGGTACTGCCTGCGGGTGCTGCACTCACTTCCTCAGTGTGGGACCCTTCGAAATCGGTCACAGAAGGCCAGTTCTAGTCACAGAACACCACACTGAGCATCATCTCTAGTTCATCATTCAACTTTAACATTGAAGATATTCTGAACTTTCCTCTTTTTTAAAAAAGCACCACCGCTTTTCAAACTTGCAAGCTGAACTCAAGTGGCCTCTGCCTACAGAATATCTAGATGGCAAAATGGCATCCAGTGCTCAGATGGTAGGGCTTTAACGCTCTGTTTCAGTGGTTCTCAAACTTTTTAACATTGGGACACACTTTTTAGAATGACAATCTGTCTGGGGCCCACCAGAAGTGATGCCCTGGCCAGAAGTGCTGTCATTGTTGACGCCAGAGCCTGCCGCTTTTCTGAGAAGGCAGCCATAAGTTGGGTTATTTCTCAGCCATTTTCCAATAGCAAAGTGAATCAGAAAGGAAAAAAGCCTCCTTATAACCTTGACAAGTAAAATAACCACACAGCCCTCCCCCTTTGCAGGTCCCATCTTTCCATATTTTCACTATGGCTACTCTTAAGTGTTTCACAACCAACCAGAAATTGGCTCACAACCAGTGATGTCATCCGGGCGCGCCGGGAACCAGAACACCCAGATGATTGACAGCCCTCCGCCCCTATGGCTGAGGGCTGCCACGCCTCCCCAAGCCTCACAGCGCCCAAATCACTCCATTTTAGAGTGATTCGGGATGCAAGGGAGGGTGGGCAGGCCTAGCAGCAGCTCGCTCGTCCTCCGAAGAGGCGGCGCAGCCCAGGCCCTCCACAGAACTAGCGGAACAGCATACCGGGCCGTTCCGCCTGGATGACGCCTCTGCTCACAACCCACAGTTTGGGAACCACTGCTCTATTTCCCTGTTCCTGCACTATGGCAACCATCATCTGTCTTGCTTTTCCTACTATTCACCTGTCCTTCAGTCTCTACCATTTCTTCTTCCTTCAGAAATTCTGTGTAGGGTTATCTTCCCCCTCTCCCAAAGCAGGGAACTAGTGCCTTTAATAGCTATATGCCAGACAGAAATTCCACCGGTTTCACTTTTAAATATACAAGACTGCCTTATACTGAAGTCAGATTATGGAACCATCCTGCTCATGTTGTTGACCCCGACGGGTAGTGACTCTCCAGCTTCTTACCCTGGAGCTGTCAGGGTGAAACCCAGAAGATTCTGTTTGCAAAGCAATTGCTTAGCCCTGTGCTGTGGGCTACATTTCCACAAACTCAGTGGTTCCTTCTGCAATTTCTGCCTGCCTGTCATTCATCTGGGAAAGGCTGGTACTCCATGTCTGGGGATCAAAAGATACTGCTGATGCCAGAGTTATTGCAATAAAAAGAATAAGCTGAACAATCCACAAAGGTGTTGGGCAGGGCAGGGGGGGGGCTAATATTGTCTCTTACAGGGAAAGGATGTCATCGCCTTGCAGTGGCTGATGTGAAAACTGAAGGGAAGAACAAGGTTCCTTCTCTCACTGAGAAAGTCCGTGCCAGGCTAGCACTTCTAGCCCTGGGCAGCCTTGCTGATAGGGCTGCTCTCAATTTTCCAGTTGCTGGAAAAGACAGTGGGATGGGGGTGTCAAAGGGAGAATGGAGGGGGCGCATTTTGCACTTCTGCTTTGAAAAGCTTTCACACCCAGGTCTCAAACTGCTGTTTGAACTGGGTAGGGAAGCTTAAATTTCTTTGGAGAAGAGAGAGCATCTTTTGAAAGCGGCTATGTAACCACACTCCTCTGAATCTGGCACATTGTAGCTGTATAGTTATTCGTCACTGTAACTATCACCACAGGAATGAGTTGGAGGACTTTGTGGCCACGAAATGCATGTTGTATCCCTGGTGCTGCCCAACGTTCTTCCTGATCTTGTGGAAAGGCCTTCGACGACCTTGGGCATATTCATTTGGTAGACAAATGAAAACAACCTCCGTAAACAACTTTTTGGAACACAAACTACTTTTCCTGTAGGGCAAGCGTGTCTTGCCACTTTCTGTGAGTGCTGATCATGAAAGCAACGGGCCATTTCCCTTTGTTGACTGCTGGAACTGCATTTGCTACATTAACTGTTCTCGATGAAGAGCTTCGGTTTCCTTGATAGAGCATAAGACTCAGCCGCCAAGTGCCAAAACATCTAAAAGTCTTTGTTCCGTTAAAAACTCCTGCATAAAAAGAGTGGGCCAAAGATCGCTGATAAGAGTTGTTTGCTGGAACTAGAAATCTGCCTTATTGAACATTAACCAGAAGGAGGCAAAGAGTGAGAAAGGTGTGTGTGTGTGTATGCGTGTGCGCACACACACTCATGCATGCAGAGAATATAACCTCATCACTATGGTAAAAATAGGCCCATATAGCTCAATGCTTATGATTGACTGCATATCAGTTTGCAAGTGAAACGGGTAATTGCCCATATAATAAGGGATTTTCTACAATCTGGGAATTCCCAACTTATGCAGAAGTATCTATGTTTTAACAACAAAATATCTCAACAGCCCCATGAGCTTCCCTGACAAAGAATGACAAGGCCATAAAAATGAGCAGATACTGCCCTAAACTAACTCATTGATATACTACTATAAACCACTATGGACTGGTCTATCCATGGCTATTACTAGTTGTGATGGCTATGTGCCACCACTAGACCCAGCAGCAGTATGCCTTTGAATATCAGCTGCAAAGGAGCAATGGTGGGAGAGAAGCATGCCTTCTCTAGTGAGTGTGAGTTCCTTGAGGCGGTTGGTGGCCCACTCTAGGAAATGGAATGCTGGACTCATTGGTCCAGCAGGACTTCTGGAGGAAAAGTCCATCACGGGCTACAGGCCATGATGGGTGGTGCAATCTCTTTACATTAGAAGTAGGCTACTTCAGAATGCCAGGTGCAAGGGGGTGGGAACTGGATGCAGTGTGCTCCCTGAATCATCTGGTGGGCTGCTGTGAGATACAGGAAAGCTGGACTAGATGGGCCTTTGACCTGATCCAGCAGGGCTCTTCTTATGACGTTTCTTATGTTCTTGCTGCCTGGAGATGAGAGGACTGTGAGTATTTGCTGTTTTCTTTTGTAGAGTAGGAGGGACATGCCATCACACAGTTGAGACTTGGAATATGAGTGTCTATTGGGGGGGAAGGAAAATGGAAAGGGAAGAGGAGATGAACAGCATACAGTAAGTATCTGTAGGAAGTATACAGGAAAAGATGGGGGTGGGAGGGTCCCTTCGGTTGTTCAGAAAACAAATGACTCATGAAAGCGGACAACAGTTGACTGGCCCAACAATCCATAGCACTACAGGCAAACCAGACAGACAATTTGCAATTTGTACTCCCAATATTTTGCAAGACACCAGCCTGTTCCATTTGTTTTTATTTAATTAAAAAAATCAAAGTAAATTGCAATACCATTTAAATACATAAATTTACAAATAGGTCCGAAACAGGACTAAAATATTCTTTGAATATTGTGCTTTCATAGATACATAAGAAAATTAGCATATAAAAATACTTTACAAGGAATACACTCTAATATATGGATAAAAATACACATTTAAGTAATGCATTTCATTTTCATATCATTCAAAATGCATAGGAAGGGATACAAGGACCATTTTTTAAATTTTTTTAAAGCCTTATTAAAAGTCTTCATTAAAAACCTATTTGAAGCTGTGTTGAGCTTCTGCCGTTCTGAGAATATTGCATATAAAACCCCCTTTTCTGCTCAACTGTCAATGCTCTGCAGTTTCTTTTATGGCACGTTATCTAGGTTATGGCAGCAATGGTATGGAATATTGCATACTCTGAGAAGAGAGAATGGCTACAGCTAGACACAGCCCAACGGGACTCCATGCACATCATCAGGAAATCACTGATACTTTGACACAGGCCAGGAAGTGGAGTAGCAAAAGAGACAAACACAATCATAGCTTGGTCTGGGCTCAGGCCTGGGCATCAGTCCTGACCCAACCTATACCCAAACATGGAATCTGAATATGCATCAGAAAGGAATAGAAGGAACAAAATGAGCCAGTTTTGCAGATCAAGGACTCACTCAAACTCCCCAAAAGGGACCAATTGAGGAAAGAAAAACACATCACAATAAAGTGCTATTCCAGAAACTGGCACAGAAAACTGTACTGGCCAGAGAGAAATTTATGAGCCCTGGCATTTTTTTTGGCATCTGCCAAGACATGGAAGGAAAAGATCACAGCCCTGTTTGCAGTCCAGCTAAGTTTCTGCAGACAACTCATTCCATCAATGTGAATTTTACACCCGTTTATCACTAGGAGGGGATCCGGTTGGGGGAAGCAGATGCAGGACAGCAGATCACAAAGGTATCGTGCTTGCAAGCCTTGGAGAAGTTCACTATTAAAACCGAGGGCTGCTGCTATGGGTGGCTACAACTGGGTGTCAAACGTCACTGTCTGCAGTGATAAAACATACACACTTGTATTTGCACTAAGACAACCCACAGAGGGTGCACTGGGAGACACAATATCAATCTAGCAGAGGATGTCTCATGCTAACAGTGACAAAGGGACACAAGGCTTCCCCCCCCTGCCCGCCCTACACAAAGAAATGGGGTCAGGGCAAAGCGTTTGGTGTGAGTGACTCATGTTCAGCTGCCTACTCACAACAGGCAAGGAGTTCGGTGAAGAGCAATCTTCCTCTTGCCCTGTGTGTGCACACAAGATGATTGGTGGTGCAGAGAACTATTCCGCTCCATGTAGTGGTCTACATTAAATCATTTCTAAGTTAGATGAAGAAAAGCAAATAACTTCCTTCTTGAAGTCAAACAGTAGGAAAAGTGCTTCTGTTGTGTCCCAAAGAACCAATGCATTGGGTGTGCGTGAATGGGAGAGTGTGTGACCATCACCGTCAGTGACAATGGGCACATGGAAACAATGTAAAAAGTGGCAAGGGAAATTTGCTATTGGTTTGGAATGGAATTCAATGTGGCACAGTGATAAGAGAACAAGTGTGGGTAAAAGTGTGAACCGAAGAAAGGATTCAAGATTCTTGCAGTGGTTTACCAAAAGGCCATAGGATAGTTCAGGGATGGCTTTCACAGAAACAAGGGGGTTAATTTTAAACTTCACTGTACATGATTTAACAAAGCAAACAACAAAATAGCACCATGTATCCAAGCCCTTCAGACTGGGGCAGAGAGATGGCCCCTTCACCCCATGCCCTGGAGAAGCTCAGGCATACCAAGAGCAAAAGGATGCTCCTCCTACAGGTGAGGGACTCCCGTGGATGCTGCTTTCTGCTGGCAGCAGTCCAATCCACCTCTGGTGTTAACCCAAACCAAAGCTGCTCCATCCACTTCAGCTTGGCCTTCGCCAAGCCCAAGAACGTGGCCAATGGGAGACCCATTCCTTCATGGCAAGTAACGCTACACATCATCACAGTCATCACAAAAAGAAAAGAAAAATACCAGTGCAAAAGAAAAATTGAAAAAAGCACAACAGGCATCCAAGAGCCCCTTTTCCCCTTCAGGACGTCAAGGACAGCTAGCTGACCACTAGTCCACGATCTCTCAGAGTGTCTGGGTGTTTGCCTTGACCTCCATGCTGGCAGACTGCTGGCCTGGCAAGTCCCCGTGCTCATCCAGCCGAGCGTTGGCAGCAAAGGCCAGGGGGTTTCGGCTGATCACAAGGTCCAGTTTGTGTCCTGCCTCAGATATCAGAGGAACGGCCAGACAGCAATCGAAGTCCCTTGTTCGGATGCGATTTACCTGAAGGATTGGAGAAGATTCTCAGTGGGTTAAGCAAGCAGCAGCAGCAGCAAACAAACCCCACACTGTCCTCTGTGACTCTCAGCAATGCTCTCTTGGTCAGTTGTTATCTACACAATGTGAGGATGAAATGTAAGTCTCTAGACTAATCACTCAGGGCTCAATCCTGAGCCCCCCAGGCGTAGCGCCTGCACTAATGTGGCAGACATACCATAAGGCATGTCCAGCGCAGGCAGTAAGGGCTCACCGCCTGCAATGCTGAAGGGCAAGAGCTCACTGCCCAGAGCCAACAGGACTGGGGGGACTGGCAGCAACCTTCGCTGCTGGATCCAGAGCTCCATGTCGAGCCACACGTTCCAATACAGAATCACCCACGTCTGAGCTGGCTAAATAGCCATTGGTGGGTCTCTGGGTGTAAGCCATTGGTGGCTTACACAGGGAAGGGGATGAATTCACCGTCACAGGATATCACAATAGTTAGCGCAAAGATTGCTTGTGTTGGCTTATTATGTAGGATCTTCTTTTTTTTTTAAAGCCCATTTCAGTTACTTGATTTTTCCCACTCCTTGCGTTAATTACCTGAAGGACTCTGTCATAGGGTTTGAGTCCACATTGATCAGCTGGCCCATCTGGACGGATCATATTCACATAGACGCCTTTTTCCAGCAAACCATCTGAGACACTAAATCCAAAGTCTTCAGTCTCTGGATCTTTGTAGACGGTCATCTATGAGGGAAAAAAAAGCAAGTCTGATTTGGCAAACCAACTGTGCCAGACAAACGTTGGCCATTTATTCCATTGACAAGGTGCCACAACTAAAAAGGGCTTCTATGCAATCCTTATTACCTAACCTCAGGTGACTTGGAAAAAGGGACTTGGATTTGAATAGGGGCATGGGGTCAACATGTATTTTATGTGAAGAACAGCATGAACTAACTCCATGCACCCAAAGGAGATCTGGACTGCTTGAACAGTAATCCCCCCCCCCCACTTTCCAGGCTACCTGACAAAACTCGTGACATAGAGAAAACCTTGAAAAGCAGTTTATATTGTGTCATGGTAATAAACCTCAAAAGGGAAAAAGGAAAATCAAGGATTCAACTGGGCATAAAGCCCTTGGGCATGATGAAGTAGTTCCTTGGGTTCAAGCTAAAATGCAGTGTTGATTAGAGTAACTAATCGAGGTGGATGCATATAATATAGTGATTAGGCTGGATGAAGACGGCGTGTCTGCTGCATCAATCAATTCAGAGATGTTTCATGAGAACATGAGCAGGCTTACTAAGCAGTTCAAGCTTGGGATTTAAGCACAGGTGTTGAAAAGCTCCCAGACTCATCCTACAGGCCCAGCTTCTCAAGCATCCATTCAGCTGCCTGCCTCCTCGAGTTTCTCCTGGCTCCTTCAAAACAGTCCTCATTTAGCTGCAAAAGCTAAACCACGCTTGGCTTTTTGCTCTCTAAGGGTAGATACACTTTGACCATTATCTCCTTTAATCTTGTCAGCCTCATTCTCTAATGATGAACAGGGTCAAGGTTTTGGCATTGCTAGTTGAAAGACTCAGCGACAGTGGAAAGAGCACTTAATTGTTAATCTAACACTGGAAGGCAGAGACAATGTTCTCAAAAAGGTCACTTGGCCACATGCAACCCGGCTCTGTCAAAGAAACAGGTTCTTAGCGGAAAATGGTGCCATGTTAGCTGTGGAACAGGCTTGGGCATAATTGATTCCTCTGTATCCAACAGCAGCAAGCGATATCCAGGAAAGAGGACTATAGGCTTATACATCGTGAGACGGTTATTATTTAGGGCAGATTCTCATCCAGTGATCGGCACTCCAGTACAAAGATTTGAGATTGCAAACTACACTGTTGGCCTAATCCTATTCCCCAAGCAGTGTCAGCCAACCATGCTGTCACAGAAGTGCTATAACATGCTTTGCAACAGCCCGACAGCATACGTGCACCGGTGGAAAGGCCAGAGCTTTCCCACTGGTACTGGAGGCTACAGGGATGCCTGCTGGACTAGGTAAGTCTGGCACAAGGGTGGGGGAGGGTGGAGAAGGAGGGGGGCAGAGGGAGGGGGCCCGGCACGCACCATGTCTTAAGACTTCTTTATTTAAAGAAGCTTTTAGCTGCGGACATGCTGGCTGGCGTTTTTAACTGCAACTATGGGATCCACGGGGGCATGTTCATTTTAAAATTCAAAATTGTTTTAATGTTATTGTTTTGTCTGACTTTAATGTTTAATAATTTTAATGTTGTGAGCGGCCTTGGGTGCCCTTGGGGCAGAAAGGCGGGGTAAAAATTCACGAACGAACGAACGAACGAACGAACGAACGAAATATCCTAGTATTGCACTGCAAATAACACTTTTGTATAAAGCGCTGTGGGTTAAACTGCCGATCTGTTGACCGGAAGGTCGGAAGTTCGAGACCACACAATGGAATGAGCTCCCGTTGCTTGTCCCAGCTCCTGTCTACCCCTAGCAGTTCGAAAGCACCTAAAAATGCTAGTAGATAAATAGGTACCACTTCGGTGGGAAGGTAACCGGCCACATGACTATGAAAGCTTGTCCTAGTACAAACACTGGCTCTTCGGCTTAGAAATGAGCACTGCCCCCTACAGTCGGTCACAACTAGACCATTCGGTCCTGGGGAAACATTTACCTTTTTATAATGCAAATAATACTTTTAGTTCAATCTCTGCAATCCATCAGTGATTTCAGTGATTTGAGGACTTCAGTGATTTGAGAACTAGACTTCCAGATGTTCATACTGATACAAGAACACACGCTTTCAAAAAGCCACTATAGTTGGGCAAGAATCCCGCGGGAGGGGGTAGTTGTGAGGTGCTCCTCTGGAACACTGGATCCCTTACTTGGGGGATAAGACTCGACAGCACAGAGGCATTTAACTTGGACCTGAGTTAGCAAACTGGCTGGGAGTCTGTGTGGACCTGTGCTGTGGGATTAGGTACAAGGAAGGGATTTGGGTACAAGGATTTGGCAGCTGCTGCCGCCACTGAACCAGCCTCCTTCCCAGACCCAATTCACCCTCCCTCTGCCCCATCACCACCTCATTCTGCCCTCCCCCTCCCCGTTCAGCAAACCAGAACAAGTGAAATGACCTATACAGCCTTTCTAATCTTGTCTCCAACTGTGACCAAGAGCTGCCAGGTCTCCATCCCACTTACACACCTAATGCCACATGGGCAACAATACTACCAGATGCCACCACTTGGTACCTGGAGGCATACGCAGAACTATTCAACAGAGTAAACAGAGAAGAAAAAATAAATGCAAATATGGGAATCCCATATGAGAGTTATTTAACATCTGTCTTCAGTAAACTGAAAGCTTATGGAAACACCAGTGCCAGTGAATATGGATTCTCTCTCTCTCTCTCTCTCTCTCACACACACACACACACACACACACAGCAGAGAGCGAGAGAAAATCATTAACTTATTTTCAGGATAATATTGTTAGTTGTGAAGTTTGCAATTTGTCTTCTCTTTAACAACTTTCTAACTTCAAACAGACTACCTTAGCTGGCAGAACAAGCCCTCTGCTATGTCAACAGGAGTGGTTGATTGTTAACCAAGTGCTTGAAATCGTTCCAGCCCCCAAAAGCCTTTTTGGAGAAGCTGGTGTCATAGCAAGCATTTCTCTGCAGGGGAGTTAATGGATTACACGCTGCTGCAGCTGCTGCTAGCAGAGATTAGGCAACGCTGATAACAACATTGCAATTGTATGTTGAATCTCACGTTTCTGGAGGACCTCTAAAAGTGATCATAAATGATCAACAGGGGAAGGTGTCCTCATCAGTTCTGTGCTTGTATGCTCTACTTTCCCTGTTGGTATATAACTGCGACAAGTTCAGAGACTCTTCAAAACACTCTTGAATCTTTTAATACAGTGTTCTTCACCCTTGGCCTTAGGACCCCAATGGGGTCATGAAGGCTCAGTTGGGGGGGGGTCGTGGGAACTTACATGACTCAAAAATATTGAAGACCACTGGACTAGAAGACCACCAAGTAATGGGGGAGGCATCTGGTGTACCTCTACAGGTACTAGGGGATTGTGCCCCAGTCCTGCTTAGGTTCTTAGCAATTGTGCTAAAATAGCTTTCAATAGTGCCAGGCTTCATGGCACTAACTTTTTCTGATCTAATGAATACTGTATTTGGTTACAGTGAACAGTACTGGGAGGGTGCAAGAAGGGCAGAGAGTGGGTGAATAAGGTGTCAGGAGAGGACCGAGCCAACAGTCGGTCCCTGCACCAAAAAGGTTAAGACCCCTGTTCTAATAGATTCAAAGGTTTGTTTGTGGTGGTGCTTTTGCTGCAGCAAACTAAAAGTCTTGTGGTATCCTGAAGCCTGGCAGATTCATTGAAGCATACGTATTGCATATGACTGGAGCCCACCTCATCAGATGCCGGAAGACCCCCCTCCCCTACCCCAGGCCAACCTAAGGTTCATGCATCTGATGAACCTGGCTCAATCCGGAGAAGCTTAGCCTTCAGTCAATGCACTTGTTTTTCCAAATGCCACAAGACCTTGCCTTCTTTTGAAGCAGCGTTCTCCAACCTGGGGGTGGGGGGAAAGCCACAACTCTCCTTAAGGGGAGTGGCGATCCAGCGGGAATGATGGCAATGGCACTTCTTTGTTCACACGACTGTTTCTGCCAACTAAGGTAAAAAAGCTTGGCTTTTTGGACTTACCTGTGTTGGAACACAGGGAACTACAGAACCCTTTTTTTTCTCCCTTAGATGGTATTGTGAACTGCCAACATCACTGGGTCATCAACCCCCCCAGATTGGCCCCACATCAACTTAGTGGTTCAGGTAAAGGTTGGGAACCACTGTTTTAAACTTCGACCTCAATGCAAACTCCACAACTCAAATGACACTGATGAATTAGAAGCAACCAAAACCAGAAGTAAAATCCCATGCTAGCACCAGTCCTTTCCTTGCAATCCTAGTCCACATAGTTTTCAAGTCCACAGAAACTTGCACCTTCAGAGCAAACCCAAACATTCTAGGTCTCTAACTGAGCCCCAAACCAAACTATCTCGGGCTGAATTATACCAAAGGAATTGCCTCATTTATTTCTCAGGCAACTACTCTTCTTGTACCTAATCCCCAGAGAAATCAGAAGTGTCTAAGTCAAACGAACCACGGACCACTTGAAACTACACTGTTGTTCTCTCTTCGGACCTTTTAAGGGCGATACTGTAAGCACATGCATTCCTGTACGTAAACTATCTTCTTGAACTGCGCCTTGCATAGTGCTCACTTGCACTGCATAGCAAGACCATATACAAGCATGCACATACAGACATGCCCCAGTATCCACTGATTCGGTATCCACAGTTTCATTTCTACATAAATACTGGGACGCCTATTAAAGAGATAGGGGAACATTAAACAACCCTTTTTTTTTTAAATCTTGTTGCACCAAAACCACTGATGTTCCCCTATTTTTAAAAAGGCATCCCCAGTATCCACGGTTTCAGGTATCCACTGGGGAGTCAGGAATAGAACCCCAGCAGAGTTTGCCTGCATATGCAATGGTATATAAAACAGACTGTACACCCTATCTCAAAAACAGAGACCAATTCATAGGTGCCATGTGAAATATGATGGTTCCTTCTGCAATCATCCCCAAGTACAGTATAATATTTTGGGGATGGGTGGGTGGGATGGAAAGGTCACCCTGCTGGCCGAGTCAGAAACAGTCCCTTGCCAGAGGACACCAACAACTGCTACTGACACTTCCGTGGAATACTTTGTTTGCCGACATCGGATGCTGGAAAGATGCATGTGTTGGACATCTTAGCGAACAGCTGTTGACTTAGCTTCGGAGAACGTATCCAAGCCTCTCTAGACACCTCTCACAGGTCACCCCACAATGCAGCCGTTCTTCACCTTGTGCAGCTCCAGAGGAGTGGGAGACATGATCTCCTGAATCTCATCCTTCATCATCTTAATCTCCAAGTTCCTCTCGTTTTTCTTGGTGGGAGTGACGTTGCTGTTGCCCGGCCCTTCGCCTGAGCTCTTGGAGTTTCCTTTCCTCGGTGGACTCAGTCCTGGCTGGTTAACAGAGTTCATGAGCAACTTGCCGCCATCAAGGCCCAGGTTGTGTACACTCCCAGTCATGATAGATGCCTGGGGAGAAACAGTTTTTTTTTTTTAAAAGAGGTAACAGTTCAGTGGAAGCAAAAGGAGAGCCTTGGGAAGATGCCATCGACCTGGAAGAGGGTCCTGCGCCATGCCTCAACCCTTTCCCTCCCCATCCAGTGCCTAGTGGTGTGCTGCAAGGAGTAGTCCCATCTCGTATAGCCCGCTGGCTCTTCCGTTTTGAAAAGCCAGTGGGCAAAACCAACAAAGGAGACCAGAGAACGGGGCAAACACTCTCCAACATATTTGTGTTTTGCTTGCTATGGAATGATGCTGAATTGCAGTTTATTTTTGGGCTTTGCCAGGAATAGGAACAACTGAGACAAGCCTTGGTGAGCCTATGCACAAAACAAAGACTTGACTAATGTCTACAGTTTCGGGGGGGGGGGTCAGCCCAGTGTCTCCACATTCTAGCAAGTCAAATTCTTCTGTTTTGCAAATTGGCTCCCTCTTAAGAAACATCAACAGGAATTTGACCCTTCCCAGAAACTGGGGTACAAGAATCACCCTTTTGCCAGGAACCCCCTTCTCCCTTGGAAGGAAATGACCAAGATGTGCTGATTCGTGGCAGTTTGAATTTGGCTAGCAAAAGCCTAAGCTAATTTTTTTTTTGGGGGGGGGACCATCCAATCTGCCTGCACACAGGATTCTGTACCACAATACTACCTGCTCAGGCTATACATTCATAAACAAGACACTGTAGATCACAAGGGATCTTCCTCCAAAGGAAACTCACACTGTGTGGAAGGGATGTGCAGAAACCGCCTGAGGTATTGCCTACCAGAAATTCATTGGAAAGAGACATGATGGTCAAACATGGCCCAAAGTTTTGCTTGCTTTATAGGCAGTGCACAGGAGGGATGCCAGCAAGGCGGAACCCATAAAAGGTAGCAGGCTTTAGAACTTTGTGCCCCTTGCAATTCAGATCCCGACTGTTCACGCTTGACACTCAGTGAATTCCACTAAGTCCACGGAAGCTTTTTTCCCCTAGTAAAAATTGAATGCTGGGGGAGAGGGGGACACGGTAGGGATTAGACTGCCTGCAGCGGCAAAGTACTAAAACATAACCTACCTCCCCATTTTGTCATTTTTCATGTGCGATGTGCTTCCATGCACTATGCACTACTGAGCTTACTGAATAATGTGTAGTTTGGCTCATAAGTGTTCCTCATTGGGAGGAATCACTTTGAAATTCCCTTTTTTGAACTGCTAAACTCTATGCAAGGGCAGCCCTGATCTTCTAACTGTTCAGGAAACGGGAAGATGGAACCGTGTGCTTCACCTCTCCTTTGATCCTCAGCTCCAACGACAACTGGAGAACATAAAGCTTGGAAAAATATAACTTGCGAGGCATGGTAGCAACAGGGCCACTAAACTACCTCCGAAGTCAAAAGGTTAATTTACCTCAATCTCCCTCAAAAGTTCAGACTGGCCACATGTTTCCAAGTCTTCCAGAGCTTCTCCAAAAACACGCCAAAAATTATCCTCGTGTGCGGTCTCAAGGCCATTTTGGCGGCTGGGATATCTGTTGTAACGTAGGAATCAAAGATGGTCATCAGCACTCTTCTGCAGCAGGATGGAAGCCGCAAGGCTACAGCAAGTGGCTCGCCAGTAAAAGCAGAGACTTGGCAGAGTCTTCATATACAAAGGCAAACAATATGAACTTTTTTTTTTTCAGGCAAGAGTCCAAATACAAAACCTCCATGCACTGTCTCTAACCAGGGGCAAGAGTCCTTCCAAAGGAAGAATTAAACTGGTGCAGTAAATGTCAAGTTCAAAAGGATAACTCAAAAGTGCCTGTAGGAAGATTGTAGGTTTAGGAAGACGCTTTGGTGAAATAGAGAAGTAAAAGAAAAAAAAAGGATGCATTATGGGTAAACCAGGAGCCTCAGAGACTGTTAGTACAAAGGCGGATGGGACAGAGTTCAGATCTGAGACACAGAACACCTGAGAAGAGAGAGAAAAACACAGAGGGTAACAGACGTGGTGAGAAAATGAGAAATACATCAGGTCTCTGCGGGAGTAAATAATGCAAAAGAGATGTATATAAAATGGTTTTCCCTAGACTGGGAAAGCAATTAAAACACTGTACACGATAATACTCAAGAGTGCTGAACAGGACCTCAATGCAGCCTGTTTTTGTTTCTCCTTCAACGTCTAAGCTTCTCATTTTCATTGCCCAGTGGTTATATTTTCAGTGTCACCCATTTTTAACCTGTTCTTCTATCCTTTCTCATGAGTAGGGGAGGGGACACACCCTTTTTGAAGGAGGAGAAACTCATGCTTACCTACAACTGCCCTCCCCTTTGCAACAAGTGGGCAAATCATCACTTTCCTCCCCATAGGTCTAAATCAGCATGAAGGCCAATTCTCAACATTCTGTCCTTTTCCCCCCAACATCCAATCACACGTTGGCCAAGAAGCAGAACCCAGGGCGGGACCAAGCAGAGAAAAGCAGGCTTATCCTCCATGACTGTGGCCACTTGGGACAGAGGGCAGCTTTGGCCTCCACTTGAGTTGGGTCCGAGCGCGCTACTTTGTGTTCTCCTCAAAGTGAATGATTGCCATTCGTTTTTATGGGGGAACAGCAAAGCACCACACCCAATGAGGATAGTGGAGCAGGGAGGGTCAACACAACTGAGCTCAAGAAGCCTGGTCTTCGCTGATAGGAAAACCTCCAGAGAGTGACACCATGTGGCCCTCAACACACCCTCCCGCCCAGCTTCCAAGTCTCATGGAAGCGTCACTAAATTGGACAGTTCAGTTTCTAAAGGGAAAACAGTAATTAAAGATGAACTCAAGTCATATGAGATGGTTTTGAAAGTTCATGCCAAGGAAATGAGTATCGTTTTAATGGGTCAACGCTACAAAGAACTGTGACACAAACACAAGGGATGTTGAGTTGAGGGTTGCTGGGTTTGGGTTTTTTTGGAGGAATGCTTTTCAGTTGGACAGGCTTTCCTTTTGCCCTTCCCATCCTTACCACTTTCTCCCTCTCCGCAACGCCTTAGAGCATCAGCTGTTTGTTCCTGTCTCAGTGGGGATAGGATGGCAATCTCAGTGGCAATCCCTTCTTCATTTTAGTACTAAACCATGTATTAAGGGACGTGGTGGCGCAGCGAGTTAATCCGCTGTCGCTGGGCTTTCAACCGCAAGGTTGGGAGTTCGAGACTGCGTGACGGAGTGAGCTCCCGTTGCTTGTCCCAGCTCCTGCCAACCTAGCAGTTCGAAAGCACCTAAAATGCAAGTAGATAAATAGGGACCACTTTGGTGGGAAGGTAACGGCGTTCCGTGCGCTACGGCGTAGAATCATGCTGGCCACCTTGATCGGACAAAAACGCTGGCTCACAGGCTTTGAAACGGAGATGAGCACCGCCCCCTACAGTCGGTCACGACTAGACCATTCGGTCGTGGGGAAACCTTTACCTTTATGTATTAACAGGGCAAAAATCCACCCACCCATCCATCTAGAGACATCCTTGCAGGACAGAGGATTGGACGTACTTCAGCTTTGCAGCATTTTACTTGGTCAACATTAGCTCATGTTTCAGAGTGCCTATTCATGCGGCTTGGGATTGGAAATTGTTATGCCACTGAATAAAGAGCCCAGAAGCACCTTTTTGGTGGTACGTCATCAGAAATCTCCCAAAGGACGTACCTCTGCCTGTTTGCCTGTATTCCTGAATGTTTATCAGCACACAGCCAACCCTCAGCCCACCCCAGCAGCATCTTAGGTGTTCACCCCAGACTGCCTTCATAGCTCACCAGTAACACAGTCAGCAAAAACGGCTCTCTTTTTAGTCATGTCACTCAAAAGATCAAATGCAGTCCTTAAAGGGTTCCCCCCTCCCGTTCGGTAAGTTGAATGCCATTGTTAAGCAGATTTCCTCCCCACCTCCAATTCATGTTAATGACAACTGGACATTTAAAAGGCCAGGCACAGACTTTTAAAAGGTCAAAGGGGTTGGTTTCAGTAAAATGTAAAACTAATTAAACCAAACAATACCATATCAGTATTAAAAACACACACGTCAAAGGCTGGCATTAAATACCCAAGTCCATATCAATATCCTTTCACTTGCAGTTCCCAGCCTTTCAAACACACACACCTTATCAGTGAGGCTTTAGCAATGTGTAATACAAGCATCCCTCCTGTATTGGTGGGGTCCACATCTGTGGTTTCATTTACCCATGGTTCTCAAATTTCCGGCCCCTGCACCTCTCTCTGTTTGCAAACTTTTGAAAAAGGAAGGTTTTTTTTCTTCCTTTTGCTTTGGAACACTTAAAGGAAGCAAACAATGAGATCTTGGACCTGTAGCTGCCAGGGCAGCCATTTTCAATACAACCCCTGTGCCAGGGCACATGGGTGTGCTGTGAATGGTCTACAGGTGTACGGTGGGAATTTAGGGAAGGGTCATTTGTTAGTTGGGCCATTAGGGGATGAGCTCTTCCCCCACCCCGGGCAGCATGGTGTGCCTTGTCAATTACCAAAAAGCTGATGGTGTGCCTTGAGAATTTTAGCACCTTGCAGTGGCGCCGCAGGTTAAACACCTCAGCTGCTGACTGGAAGATTGGCAGTTCGAGACCATGCGACGGAGTGAGCTCCCATCACTTGTCCCAGCTCCTGCCAACCTAGCAGTAAAAATGCGAGTAGATAAATAGGTACCAATCAATCAATCACTAGTATTTATATACCGCTTTTCAACACAAGTTCACAAAGTGGTTTTCAGGCAAATAATAACATTAAAGTTAAATGGCTCCCTATCCCAAAAAGGCTCACAATCTAAAAGAATGGAGAACACCACCAGCAACAGCCACGAGAAAGACGCTGTGCTGGGGTGAAGAGGGACAATTGCTCTCCCCCTGCTAAATATAAGAGGACACCACTTGAAAAAGTGCCTCTTGCCCAGTTAGCAGGGGTTACCACTTTGATGGGAAGGTTCCATGCGCCTTGTCATGCTGGCCACGTGACTATGGAAGCTTCTCGGACAAACGCTGGCTCTACAGGCTTAGAAATGGAGATGAGCACTGCCCCCTACAGTCACACAACTAGACCATTTGGTCATGGGGAAACCTTTACCTTTTAGTGTACTGTGAGATGAAAAAGGTTGAAGCTCTCTGTGCTAGAGGAGGCATCAAGTGAGAACACTAACAGGAAGCAGAGTCTAGCATTCTCGCTGCCTGCCTGCTTCCTCTCCTGTCTGCTTCCTGTTAGCATGTTTGCACAGGAAGTCAATTGTCTTCAAATGAAGACAGTGACTCATGAGCATGCAGGAAGGGAATCTGAATAAGGTTCGCTACTATCCATGGTTTTGGGTATTCACAGAAGCTGCAAGAATGAAACTCCCATGGATACTGGGACACCTGTAACCAAGGTAGCTGTTTTCTTACACTCTTCCCTCATTATCTGTACCGAATTCATTCCTGAACATGTTCTTATAGTGAAAATCTGGTTCAACTAGTACAATTATTACATTAAATAGGAATAATTGATGCAGACTTGATGCTTAAATAGGAAAAAAATTCTAACTCATTCCAAAGCCATTCCATGTTCACCCCAAAAGTTGAACACCATAGGGCAGCGGTTCTCAAACTCTCTGGAAGTTCAGAAACTGCTGTAAGTGCTTGCAGGGGCAGAGGAATGGCTGCGATGCAATCACTACAATTGTGTCGCTTCTGGGCACATAATGGGGCTGGGGGGATTTACGTCTGCCTGCCCCAACTTTCAGGAGGGTTGGGGGGCCCTGTGGAACCCGCTGCAGGACTCCCCATGCATTAGAAGTGATAAAAAATGATCACCACTCACTTCTGGGTTGCAATTGCAAAACTGGAAGTGAGTCATGATCTTTTTTTTTTTTACATTTCTAACGTGACACCCCAGTTTGAAAACGAGTGCCATAGGGAAAAAGTTGCATGGCACAACAGAACAAACAATAACTGTATTTTAAGAAAGTGTTTTGAGGTGGAAGAGGGAGCTTTCCGTAAATGTCATGTCTCCCACGCATAACATTTGTAAGCTTATCAGCCACATTTTGAGCTCTTGTTTAATTTGTTCCCTTGATATATAGACCATGTTCACTATAGATGTTGATAAACCTAAAGCAAGAGATGTGTATTTTTTTGCCTTTTACCATGTGCAATGTGCTTTAACACTACAAGCTGTAGTTCCAAACTGTGAACACCACTGGTATATTTCACTGTTTTTCCTCTTTTGTTCTTTAGGATGCATATTTACAATAATATGCCCAAATACAGCACAAAACCAGATAAAAGGACGAGTGTAATGCTTCATGCCTTGAAAGCTAGTAAAAAAACTGGGCATAGTGATGTGCTATCCATCAGCCAATGTGTCTCACACGGCCACTTCCCAAACCATATAACCAAAATGTTAGTACAGATAAAGAAATATATGGATTTTCACTCTGTGGATTTTCACTCAGATGTACAGATAGTGGGGGAAGAGTATATACGAAACACAAGACTACTATGAAATACAGGCAGTCCTCATTGTCCACTTGGGTTAGGTTCCTGGAAATCCTCGCAGATAGCGAATTTGCAGATAACGAACCACTGATCCTATGGGGTTAGGTGCAAGGGTTACCTTATCTGCCATCAGGAGAATCCAGCAGAGACCCTCAGGAGGCCAGAAGAGTGCAGCAGGAGGTGCCAAAAGATCTCTGAATGCTGCAGAGACCTTCCAGGGGCTGCAGGGATCTTGGCAACTGCAACCAGCAAGGACTGCATAAACATGGCTGGCAGATGCTTCTGCTGGTCATTTTAAAGGGGTCAACGCTGGTTGCAGGTGCCATTCTGAAGGTCTCTGCAGCCATTGGAAGTAGCCACTATGCATAGTGGATAACGAGGTGCAGATAATGAGGAAAGTAGGAATTCTTCCCCTTGCAGATAAGTGAATTTACAGGCAGCGAGTTCAATATAAAAAGGACTGACTGCAGTTAGTAAATACAAATCCAGCGACAGCCTTCCCTACTCCCAGCCAAGATTCTCAATCTTGTGGTAAGTCTCATGATCATAACCAACATACGTTCCTTCCCTCCTCCATACCCCCCCCCC
>JAJKFI010000004.1:23288477-23303163 GCA_029204185.1 Lerista edwardsae | reverse complement strand
ATGGACCCCATTTCGGGACGTGTGGCTTCTGCTACTTGGCTACATGTAGCTGACAAAAGCTACATTCATGTCCCAATTTAACCTGTCCTGATAAGACCGAGTGCCAGAACTAGATACCCCAGGAAGCACCACGTCAAATCGTGGGTTGGCAACAGATTTGGCAGGCTGCAGTTTAAGTTTCAGGCATGATCTATTTCAGGTCACAGGTTCTTCAGACATAATCCGATCCTATTCTTATTCCATTATACTACTTTGGCCAGTATAGGAAAACCAGGATTATACTGCAGGCTTTCATCCTAAAGTAGTCCAATAGATGGGAATAAAGGAAGCAAAATCAGCTTCTTTCTGAAATGAGTCTGGAACGTCAAAGAGAAGCAATTGTTATCTATGTCATGAAGCATAATTTTGGCTATCAAATCAGAACTGTGTGCTATAACAGACAGTGCCACAGACGAATGGCTCCCAAACCTTTTAGCACCAGGACCCACGTTTTTAAAAATGACATTATCAGGACACACCTAGTTTTACGAACCTAAAAAAAAAAGTGTTTCATTTTACCAGAGGCTCAAGCCCCTGCTTGTCCCCTTTTTATCATAGTGAGGGGACCACCTTCTTGCATGTCTGTTGAGCTCCATGTTCATCGTATCAATTGCAGCCCTAAAAGCCTGATTTATAAATGCCAAAGAGTGTGGTTATTATGGTGATTGGGCAGCAATCCTCACCCCCAGAATAGCAGCTTGCTTAACCCTTGATGCGCATAGCCTAATCTGCCATGTCGGTTTCGTGACCCACCAAAAATTGAACCGTGACCCACAGCTTGGGAACCCACTGCCATAGACAGCAGTCCAAGCTAATGCCTGTTACAACATGTGTATGCATAGTCTTATAAAAAGCAAGTAAGCATGCAGCTCACTTCACAACCAATATTTTTTCCATATGCAAATTTAATCAATGAAAACACAACACTCGTATGATTAATTGACTGCAATTGCTTTAATGAGTTGAGAGCCCTGATCGTAAATGAACGCCAAGTTCATTTCAAGCATGCCTGCCATCAGCAGTTGCTCAGCGTCTTCAGAGTCCCGCTGTCTTAGGAGTTGCAAGAGAACAACAGAGCATCTTTCAGGTTTACCGCCACCAATGAACAAAGGATGGCCAAAAGCCTTTTGCAGACCAAGACAAAAAAGGTAACAGTTTCTTTGGAAACAAAGGAGAAGGATTGCTTGGCTAGGAGACAAGCAAGCACACACTGCCACCATCAGAGGCGCCAGGCTCCAATTCCAGAAGCAAAGCTCAACTGTACCGGGAAATGACAGAAGCCAACTCCTTGATTGAATCAACAGCCCAGACAGGCCATCAGCCATCTGCTGTTCATTTTAAACACCTCAGCAGGGCCTTCCCCAACCTGCACAGAAGAGGGAGTGTTGAAACTTCCTTCTGCTAACGCCAAAAGCAGAACACACCACCCTCCCACCCCAATCAGCCACGGCCTACCCCAGAAGCAGTACTGATGCTAGGAAACCAGCTTGACAGCTAAGCAAGGGTTTCAAAAACCATTGATCAAGGTAAACCAACTTATTGTCATCAAGCGTTTCCTGCAAGGAGTTAAACGGCCTGAGCCAGCAGGAAGAAATCTGTGTTTCCCATTCACAGGGAGCCATTCAGCAAAGGTGCTGGTCAACAAAATCCTCTGGCATTTCCCTGACAGTTCAGATGGCAAACAATTAGCGCCAAGACTTCCTTTCCTCCCCCTTTTGCTCCTCATCCCCGCACAGGGGAGGATGCTAAAGTGTTTGTTTTTGCTCATTATCTGACTGAAATGTTTGAGCAGTCAAGGATGCTGCCTGTTGAAGTGTGAATTGGCATTTGCTTGCATTCATTTCCCTGCTGTGCCCCTTTTGTTCATTTTTGGCTGGCTTCCTGCTTTGTCAATCAGGTTTACTGTATTAGGAGATTTCTTGTTTTCTACTCCATCTTCAATTAAGGCTCTCGTACTGGAGATCTGGCAGTGTCCCATTTCATTTCGCAACGTGCTTTGCAGGTGACACTCTCATGAGCTTCAGTAGAGCCACCATCCCTTCCAGTAGCTTCCCTTCTAGTTTAAGTTGTAAGTTATTTATTTTTAAAGTATGTTTTAATTGCCTTGGGCAGTCTTAATGGAAAGGGGGTTCACAGTATAAACAACTAAAAGGAAACACACACAACATCTAAACCAGAGACATGGTTTTACTTCAGAATAGCCAGATCGACAACAAGCAGTATTCCCATAGATGCTCCACTCCTCCACACACTATCGGGTATTGTCCAGTTGCAACCCTGGTCCCTGTGCCTTCCAGGGCCAGGAACACACACACACACACACACACACACACACACACACACACTCCAATAGTTGAAAAACGTCACTTCCAATTTAAGTTGAAAACTCACGGCCTTCCCGACATCCAGAAGGCCTTCTAAGGCCACTCAAAACCTCATCAAAAAAATGCAAAAAAAAAAAAAAGCGGCAACAGGACGGGCACAGTGCCTCCCCTGCCAGGTGTCACCCCAGGGCATTTGCCCCCCGACTCCTCAGGTATGCCAGTGGTATTGCTGTCAGGCCTTGGCAGTTCCTGAGGACTTGGGGCTCTTAGAGGTCTGATCACCTCTGTGTCCATATCCTTCCTGTGGCGTTCATGGTGGATGAGTGACTCTTTTGGGCCCAATCCAGATTGGGGGGGGAGGGGTTACCAAGAGCTCCTGGACCTTGAAGCTATAATGAAGGGATTCTTTAATTTTACACATTTATACCATTTACACCTATCATCCATGGTGGCTAACAACAACAGAGGCATAGTAAAACCAAACCAATAAAAAAAAATGTTAAGACCCACACAGAAAATTAGTGCAAAAAAAAGGAGAAATGAAACAAAAAGGTTTCATTAACCCCCCCGCCTTAGAACAGCAACAGGAAGGGTGCAGTTTGTCATCTGAAAGGCAGGGATCCGTAAGTGAGGTGCTGCTACTATACAGAGAAGGGCTCTTCCCCTTGTCACTGCCAGCTAAGCCTCTGCTGGTGTGAAACATGAAAGAGGGCACTCTGATGTGGTTGAGGGGCAGACCATCTCGCACGGGAGAAGACGGTCATTCTGATACTCTGGTCCTGGATCACAGAAGGGTATAAAGATCAACAACAGCACCTTGAATCATGCCCAGGAGGAAACTGACAGCAAGCACAGCTGCAGAAGCAGCGATCGGAAAGTCAAGCCACCTAACCTTTTGGTCTACAACCCTGATTTTTGCTGTCAGGGAGCTCCTCGTTTCAAGAGAACAAAAACCCAGCATCCTTGGGTTGGGAACCAGATATTAGAAGGTTTGAAGCTGGTGTGTCTGAAGTGCAAATGAACTCTAGAATCTTCATGAAGCCACCCCGAACCCTCTTCACTGTGGGAGAAAAGTGGGGTAAAAACCTTTTAAATTAATAAATACTACAAAGACCATTGTAGCACAACAGATCGTGATGGTTCTTCTGTGGGCTGGTGGTGGAAATCATACCACAGCTTGCAGTTACAACGCCTGCCAAAGCAGCCTGGGGTTTTTGGTTTGCTCCTCTCCATTCAAGTAATCTGCCAGTGTATCATCAAGACAGACTCTAAGGGAGTGAGCATAATGAACTGGGGGGCAGGGTTACGTTTTTCTCACTGACAGGATGCAAACTGTTAAAAGAATTGGTTCTGCAATGCCAGTCTCAAGTGCCATTTAAAAAAAAAAATATTTTCCAGCCATTGTGTTAACAGTCCATTTATGCAAAAGTGAAATGTTTAGAATAACACCTTTATAATGGAGGGAAAAAAATCCAACATGCCTACTCTGCAATAAAGGGTCTCTTGACAAAACTCACTTGATGTTTGTTTCCTGAAGCCTGTATCCCCACTGAAAGCAACTATACAGGACACCAAAACATCCATCTGCATGACGTTAAGCACATTATTGCAAAATATAAAATTCATAGAAAATTTAATGTCAAAGCCTGACTGGAAAAAAAAGCCCAATGAGTAGACCCTTGAGGATGAGAAATTCAAGTATTCAGGTAAGTGTACTGTCAGTAGACTGCATCAGAAATGAGTATTTTTTTGTTTTGATGCTACAGCTACAAGAAACAAAAACTGCAAGAATCTCAATGTTCCATTTCTATACTGCATCTTTGCAAACAACATGCCTTTGCATACCAGGAGTTCCCACAGTCCTTACCTTCATCACTCACTGTGTCAACTGGGGTGGATCAGAAGCTCACCAAGCACAGAACATAAGAAGAGCCCCACAGGCCAAAGGCCCATCTAGTCCAGCTCCCTGCATCTCACAGTACAGTGGCCCACCAGGTGCCTAAGTGAGTTCAGTAGCCACTCCCTTGCACCTGGCATTCTGAAGTAGCCTACTATTAATGTAAGGGTTAACCCATCATTAAGGCCCAACCCATCATTACCTATATGATGGACTTTTCCTCTAGAAATCTGTCCAGTCCCCTTTCAAAGGCATCTAGGCCAGTTGCCATCACCACCTGTGGCAAGGAGTTCCATATCTTAATTCCCCGCTGGGTAAAAAGGTATTTCCTTTTATCTGTTTTAACTCTTCCAACACTCAATTTCAGTGGATGCCCCCTGGTTCTGGTATTCTAAAATGGCAGATGACCTAGAAATTGCACCTGGGGTACATGCCGCATCATTTTCTGCATCATGCTGCAGTTTCCAAGTTGCTTGTTGCGGCAGGCTATGGTTTCCAAACTGTGAGCCGTGCTGGCATTGTGTGACAGTTTGTGAAGTGCAATACAATGCGGAAAATAACATGGGAGCATGTGACACTTCCCCAAACCTATATGCTGGCAACAGGTTAAACAGGGATGCAATGCAACTAATGTGGAGCGGGAGACTCCATGCCAGAGGGTGGCCCCTCTACACTTGTGCTCTCTAGGTAAAAAGCTGAGAGTGGTAGTCTGAGCCTGGAGGGATTTAAGGTCGCATTCTGCCTCTGATCTTTGGTAAAGCAGGAAGCCCACGTGGAGCTCTCCAAGGCTCTAAAACCCCGACCTGCCAGGCCATGGGACCTGTCAGAACCATGGAGTTATAATTTACATGGAGGAGCCATGATGTCACAGACTTGAAGCCATGGGTATAATCTCAGATCATTGCTGCGAAGGAGGATTGCCGCCGCGGCGTCACGAATAAAAATCCCCCTGCCCGTGTGTAAAACTTAATCTCAACGTCTTTAATCATGCCTGCGTGTTCTGCATACGGGTGCGCGAATCGCTGTACGAAAAATGGGATTACTTTGCACAGGTACTTAAAATCATTGTGATTCGTTGCTACAGAAAAATATTACTTCATAAAGTATGCAACCCTTCACAAACTGAAGTAGATATGAAGAATAAAAATAAAAATAAAAAATCCCCCCTCCTTTTCCCCCCCTTCCCGTTTACACATTTTTTCCCCGCCTTCCATTTTCTACTGTAATATTTTTGAAATTCCGAACATTAACAGAATTTGTTTTATGGGGGGGGGGTGAGTGTAGAAGTTTAAAAAAATACTCTTAATAGCCTAGAAGTAAAAAAGAACTACTCTCCTATTGACAACTACTTGTGTTATACATTGAGAGATTTTAATGTAATTTTCCTACATATTTATCTGATTTTTGCCCACCCTCCCCCTTTTTTTCTTTCCTTCCCGTTCACACTTTATTTTTGCTTGTGTAGATTTCAAAAAATAAGTCTGTCAAAGCAGTGCAAACCGAGTTTAAATAGACAGCAAGCGGCATTTCGTCTGGTGTGTTCAGTAATATAATTCTGCGGAATTAAACCTTGGAATTGCATATTGAATCATAATTAGGTTACCAATGATGTTTCTCCACGATCACACGTTGTTATTTTCGTAAGTTTTTACTTCAGGAGTAAACAAATAAGTCCTAAACATCATGCGAAAACCCATTTGAAATGCTTGGAATCAGCATTGTTTTGGGTATATTTACGTTACCGCTAACCCCGCCCACTAGCTTCACTGTCTGCCCATTCAGATAACAACCAGGGCCGGGCCCTGGTCAGAACCTGTCAGAAGGAAAAGATGCCTAAGTAGGAAGTAACACAGAACGAATCCTGCCTTCCTTCCTCCGCCTCTGAGAATAGCAGATTTGACAAGAGGCAGGTTTCCATAGAGAAAAATGGTACCTTGGGAAAGGCTCAGCTGCCACTAACTTCAGCCCCAAACCCCCTCAACTGGCAAGATCACAAGCTCTCCAGTTTTGCACAGTCTGGCCCTAAGCAATGCTACCAATCCAGCCGATTCCCAAGCAACCATCACTACAGGGATCAATGTACAATGTCTCTAAGACAGTTTGATTCGAGCTGGAGCTCTGTTCCCAGAACATGTGAGATGAGAATTGGCACATCTTATTTATTTACTCAGCAGGGTATTTGTTGATCACCTTTTTTTGCGTTTGAGCAAGAGCTTCCTTATGTTGCCTCAGCCATTTTTTTTGCAAATTCTTTTTTTTAAAACAAAGAACAAAGGCCATATTTTAGACACAGCAGTTAAGTCAAGATTAAATCACTCGGATAGCAAGTGAGCATTTAAGACAGACCACTGACACCCAAAAGCCACTGCACATCATTCATTTCCCCCCACGGAGCAAATTCTGCATGAGTCCATTTGAGAGACAAATTGGCATGGCGTGTGCAGCTGCAAGTAGCCAACCAGACAGCACTCGGTTTGGTAATGAGCCAAATTAAGCCATTTGCGCTCTTCCATTTGCGCGCCCCGACAGCTCTTCCACCGTGTGGGGGTGAAGATGGCCTGCTGCTCCGACATCTTCCTAGCCCAGAATTTTATTACACACTGATTCAGCCTGAGAGTTGTAGGCAAGAGTTTGGTCCGTTTCCCACCCCCACTCCACCCCATGCCAAGATTTTGTGGCAGGTCACTGCTACAGAAAGGCCGAGCAACAAGCACCACTATGTGGGGGCAAGCAGAGGTCAACAGGAGCGGCTGACAAACGTTGCTCATATTGTGACTGGTCAAGGGTCTGTGTAGGCGGACCTGGACCAGGCTTGCTAATACAGACATCATTTGTTACATCCTTGTCAGCAATGTCACAGCTATAATAAAAATTTACCACCGCCTGCTTTCCAATTTTCCTCTACCTCGCCTCTCCCCTTGCTTTCTCAGCAGTACTGGCTGAGTAATTTACTCTAATTACTATACAATTTGAAAGGATTTGGGGCAATGGGGGGGGGGAGATGCATCCAACCAACTTGGTGCTTGGAGAGGGGAAAAGGCAATTGGCGTTCTTCTCTCTGCTCTCAGTCCAAAGGCACTTGTTCCCCCTTTTTTTGGTTTTTTTTTTTAAATCAGTATTATCCATTCAGCAGTCAACAAGTGGTGAAACAAACAAGGCGTAATGGCCCAGTGATTAATTGATCAGCTTGAGAATACAAGAGGTGAAAGCAAAAAGCCCCATTAAGCCACAATCATTTTGTGCCCTTTGGGAGCGCAGGCTTAAACTTGTAGCCTGAAGCAACGTGATGGTCTGTTGCAAGGCTCATTTTTATGAGCTTATACAGTTTCAGCGTTTAAAGCCTTTTCAGACCCACATGCGTTTACTCGGAAAAATATGCCATTCATTTTCAATTCAAAGTCCTATGCCAAAAGCTTGATTCCTATGTTGTTAAAGCAGAAGGAAAATCTAACTAAGGGCTATATATTCATAAATATCACAATTTACGAATGAGATGGCCCCTTAGTTTTTTGCTTAAAAAAAAAAAAAAAAGAATAGCACTTTAATACTTTGCCCCCATTGTGATTCTGATCTGGAGTACATCCCTCACAAATTATTTCCAGGCATAAAATAATTGTTCATAGCATTTCAAGCTGTGAACACACATGTGAACACATCTGGCTCACAACCGCAGTGCAACAAGTCATTACAGTGCCCTTCCTCATTGTGTTACATGGTCAATATTTTTATTATTAATTTCATTTAGCTCAAGGTGTGCAGGAGAAACACATGTACTTACTGCTAAGTGCCTGCCCAGAGGGTAAAGGCCCAAACCAGTAATATGACTATTTTACAAGAGGCAGAGAACCACAGGCCAGGAAGGGCACACTTTTCAATCCTATAATCAACCCCCCATGGAGCTCAATACTAGAAGTTTGAATGAAGACCTGTATACTAGGGGTGTTTTCATATTTCCACCACTCAAATGCAGCCCCTAGTTGCAGGAGCATATCTGATGGTTTGTGACTCTAGCCACTTCCCCGGAGCCCCAAGTTTTTGAGGAAAACAACTGTTGCAAAACAACGGAAAGGGTTTCATACTGCCAATGCTTCACCAGCCTGATGTTTGAGCTCTAATCTAGGAAATGATCCAACTAGTTACCACACTTTCAGCTGGGTGAGAAAACAAATGCAGAACACAGCAAAGGTCCTCAACTAATAGACGAATTCCTGACTGAGTAACCCTACTAAGGAAGACTGTAGGATTCTATGGGGGGGAAAAAGAACACTTGGCTTTTTTGTTCTTCAATCCACATATGTACTGTCTTGCTGATTGTGGACTGTTAACCTGCTGGTATCAATAAGTCACCCCCATTCCAGGCTCCATCTAAGAACCCTCATGCCAGGGGGCACCTAAGATGGCAACCTCCTTTCTTCTCCTCCTCCTCCTCCTCTATCTCCCTGAGCACTCCCTGAGTATAGATAGCTAGAGGCGGCATAATGTCGTTTTCTTGAAGCCGTGGGTATACAAATATGGCTGACTCAGATAAGTCCCGCCAAAGCGGATTGTCGCGAATTCAGGAATAAAAATCTCCCTGCACGTGTGTAAAAATTAATCCCAACCTCTTTAAGCATGCCTGCGTGTTCTGCATATGGGTGTGCGAATCGCTGTACGAAAAATTGGATCACTTTGCACAGGTACTTAAAATCATTGTGATTCATTGCTACTGAAAAATATTACTTCCTAAAGTATGCAGGCCTCTTTAAATTACCATATTTTAGGAAAGAAAATCTGGGACACTTGCACATTTTACAAATGAAAATCCAGACAATTTAGTAAAAAGTCAGTTTCCATGTTAAAATTATCCCTGCATATATATTTCCCCCCTCCTTTTTCCCCCTTCCCGTTTACACTTTTTTTTCTACCTTCCATTTTCTACTGTAATATTCTCAAAATTCTGAACATTAACAGAATTTGTATTTTTTTTGGGGGGGGGAGTGTAGACGGTAAAAAAAAAAACTCTTAATACTCTAGAAGTAAAAAGGAATTACTCTCATATTGACCACAACTTATGTTATGAAGAGATTTTAATGACATGCTTGTGTAGATTTCAATAAAGTCTGTCAAAATAGTGCACTCTGAGTTAAAATAGACAGCATTTCGTCCGGTATGTTCAGTAACATAATTATGCGGAATTAAACCTTGGAATTGCATATTAACTCATAATAAGGTTACCAATGATGTTTCTACACGATCACACGTTGTTATTTTCGTAAGTTTTTATTTCAGGAGTAAACGATTCATGCCTAAACAGTTCACGAAAACCAATCTGAAATGCTTGGAATCAGCATTGTTTTGAGTAAACGAACATGGCTGCTAAGCCCGCCCCCTGGCCTCATTTGGTTCCCTATCGATTCTTAAAGCATGCCGCCTCTAGCTATCTATACTCTCTGGCACTACCACAACTTCTGAAGCCAGTGCAGGCTGGTCAGTCAGGCCACCATATAATCCATGCTGAGTGATCATTCTGCTCTCCTCTCCTTTCGCCAGAACTGGATGGTGGCACACATGCTTAATTCTTGCTTGATGACCTGCAAGCCCAGGGCCTACGACTGACTTATGATGGAGTAATGACTATGCTGAGGTCTGTGGAAAATCCGCATCAATGTAAAGCTATGTGGCAAATCAAGTCTCATCCACATGCACTATTCAGGAGTTTAGAAAGTTTTGGTTTAGGAAATATAAACCTATACTAGCTTACAAGAAGCAACAGAGTTGCCATGCCATCTGAGGTTATGCCTTCAGGTTCCAGCTTCTTAACACAATTCAGCAGTACAGTGAGAAAGAATCACCTAACATTCTTAGGCTTAAGCCTTTTGGGGAAAGAAGCCTTCTGTCTGTCCTATCAGACCAACAATTACAAAGGAATAAGCTCATTTAGGGATGACACTAACTTGGCATTTCTTTAACTGACTATTAAAATGTCATGTCTAGCAATTGCCATTAAAAGAACCACAGAGTCATTTTTAATGAAACCAGAATTTGTCTCACACACACTCACACACAAATCCAGAGCCAGATAAACAGGTACATCCATTAATCCTGCTGGAAGGAGGAGTGTTAAAAACACCTTTCTCTTTTAAAAGCGAAAGCAGCTACTTAGGAAAAACAACAACACTTCTCATCCAGCACAATTGCATGTTCTAGTTCTGAAAAAGAAAATAAAATGGACACCCTGACCAGAAAACGATTCACTGGAGCATGCATGCGTTACTACATTTCAATTTTGTGCCAAGAAAAAATCCTTTCCCTGAAAACAGTGGCTCAAACCATGCTTACTCTGAAGACTGCAGTTTAACAGGAGAGTTGAATTTTAATTTGCAGCTCCAATTTGCAAAAAATGGTGTGAGTGGAACTGTGGATAGCTACAAATGATAGTCACCAGATACAGTTGTTTCTTTAGAAAACACTTTAAAAGAATTTGCATTTCCAGCAAGCAATGCATTCCAATGGTCATTGCAGAAATTCAACAGGCAGCATCTTTTAAACATGGCATTTGTACCCTACTCTTCCAGCAAAAGTCTGACGGGAACAGCACAAAGAGATATCGTACACCACCACCCTCTAAGAACATAAGAAGAGCTCTGCTGGATCAGACCAAAGGCCCATCTAGTCCAGCTTCCTGTATCTCACAGCAGCCCCACCAGGTGCCCCAGGGAGGCATGAGACAACAAGATGCTTGCATCCTGTTGCCACTCCCTTGCACCCAGTACTTTAAAGTAGCCTACTACTAATGTAAGGAGGTTACAACCCATCATTGCCTATATCCCACAATGGACTTTTCTTCCAGAAATCTGTCCAATCCCCTCTTAAAGGCATCAAGACCAGATGCCGTCACCACCTTCTGTGGCAAAGAGTTCCACAGATTAACTACCCGCTGGGTAAAAAAGTACTTCCTTTTATCTGTTTTAACTCTCCCAACCCTCAGTTTTAGCGGATGCCCCCTGGTTCTGGTGTTTTGAGAGAGGGAAAAGAACATCCCTTTATCAACTCTATCCCTTCCATGCATAATTTTGTAAGTCTCAATCATGTCCCCCCTCAGGCGCCTCTTTTCTAGGCTGAAGAGCCCCAAACGCTGCAGTCTTTCTTCATAAGGGAGGTGCCCCAGCCCCGTAATCATTTTTGTCACTCTCTTCTGCACCTTTTCCAGCTCCACTATGTCCTTTTTGAGATGCAGCGACCAGAACTGGACACAATATTCCAGGTGCGGCCTTACCATCGATTTGTACAATGGCATGATAAAATTGGCTGTTTTATTCTCAACCCCTTTTTTAATGACCCCAAGCATGGAACTGGCCTTCTTAATTGCTGCTGCACACTGGGTTGATACCTTCATTGAATTGTCCACCAGCACCCCAAGATCTCTCTCTTGAGCTGTCACAGACAGCTCAGAACCCATTAGCCTATAGGTGAAGTTTTGGTTTTTTGCCCCAATGTGCATCACTTTACATTTGGCTATGTTGAAACGCATCTGCCATTTGGCTGCCCATTCCCCCAACTTGGAGAGATCCTTCTGAAGCTCTTCACAATCCTTTCTGGTTTTCACCACCCGGAAAATTTTTGTGTCATCTGCAAACTTGGCCACCTCGCTACTTATCCCTGTCTCCAGGTCATTTATGAATAAATTGAAAAGCACGGGCCCCAAGACAGATCCCTGGGGCACTCCACTTTTCACCTCTCTCCACTGTGAAAATTGCCCATTGACCCCCACTTTCTGTTTCCTGGCCCTCAACCAATTCTGGATCCATAAGAGGACCTGCCCGCTTATTCCCCGACTGTGAAGTTTCTTCAGCAGCCTTTGGTGGGGGACTGTGTCAAACGCCTTCTGAAAATCCAGGTATATGATATCCACAGGTTCACCCACATCCACGTGCCTGTTGACCTTTTTCAAAGAATTCCAAAAGGTTTGTGAGGCAAGACTTACCCTTACAGAAGCCATGCTGACTTTCTTTTAGCAGTACTTGTTCCTCTATGTGTTTTAGGATTTTATCTTTGATAAGGCTTTCCACCATCTTACCCGGAACAGACGTTAGGCTGACCGGCCTGTAGTTTCCAGGGTCCCCCCTTCTCCCTTTTTTAAAGATTGGCGTGACATTGGCTATCCTCCAATCCTCTGGCACCGTGGCCGTTTGAAGGGACAAGTTGCATACTCTAGTTAAGAGGTCAGCAACTTCGTTCTTTAGTTCCTTAATAACTCTTAATAACTCTAAGGAACATTAAGTAAAAAATATCGAGTTCTTCCAGGTGACATCCATGGTGGAGCTGATAGTTGAATACCGGAGATCTCTCTAGTGAAAGTCCAAACACCAGACTAGTTCTCCTTCAGGTTCAGTGGAAAAGGGCACAGGAGCCCTTTCCAAGGGTAGCCCTTGCAATCCATGGTGACAATCTCAGACAGGATCTCTCTGCCTTGTCAGGGTTTTAGCACTGCATTCCAATGCTGATCATGGGAAGGACGGAGGTAGGGCTTCATCAGTGCATTCCTGGAGTGGGGCAGGGCTAGGCAGGGCACGCTGCTAGGGGGCGCTCACGTACACAGGAGCATTCAGGCTATGTTCAGGACAGGAACTATGAATGGCACTACATAGCAATTTGCCCATTGTAAGTAGGATGCAGCTTTCAGTTAAAAATAGTGGGAAACTTAGCAAATATGGTTCAGAGCATTATGTCTTGGCAGCAGATCTATGAATTTACACACGAGCCTGTCTCATCATGTAGAACAGTTCCTGTTTTAACAGCAAACGGACTGCAGAGCCCTCTCGACACCTACTGCTTACTTTCCTGCAATCTGTATCATCAAGCACTTTCCCCTGGCACAAGGTACTTGGATGACAGCAGGCAGGTAAAAGGTTCTGCACTTCCCACCTGATTGGCTCCTTGCTGTGAAAAAAAGGACCACCCAGGCAAGCTTTTTCCTGTTTTACACACAAGGATCTACCATTGCCCTCGCCATTTTTTCCCTTTGAGATGGTAAATGAAACTTACGACAGTGAACTTGCCCTTGCTTGAATTCTCCTTTGATTGCTTTTAACAGAACAAATACCCTAGATAAATTTAAGGCACAATGTTTATACCACAAAACCACTGGCTTAATGCCTGTGACATTTCAATTTCAATGCATTTACAGTATTTGTTCATGCTTTGCTGCCCAGTTTCTGTGAGTGTGGGAATATTTACTTACGTATTTTTATAACACCCTTCCTTCAGGGAGCTCAGGGTGATGTGCATGATTCCTTATTTCCTTTTGTGTGTCACCCCCCCCCAACAATTCTGAGGTAGGTGAGGCTGATAGTGACTATTCCAAGGTCACCCAGGTCCCTTGGGCCGGCCTAATCCCAAATTAGGGATTAGCCAAACACCAAAACACTGTGCTCTAAACCAAACACCAAAACCACTATAGCATCCTGGCTCTCGTGCAGCCTTGGAAATGGATAGGTTGGTGCAACCCAGGTGAATTCAGATGCCAAGACTAGCAACTAAGGTAATAAATAGCACAAAAAGGTGATAATTCTATATGGACATTTTTCCAAGGATCACACCATCAGGAAAAGCCATGGTAATGTATCGATGTAATGTTCCGCCTTCCCCTCACTAAATAAGCATTAACAGAAACATTCAAAACTCGCATTCAAAGAGTTGGAATTTTTTCAATACTCGCATTTGTTTTTGTATTGTTTTTTTAAATTTACCGTTATTAACTTTCAAAAGGATTATTCCAGCCCGATTAATATTCTGGTCCTTTTGAGTCTAATATTGTTGAAGCACTTCAAATATCTACCCCTGGACCAAAAGGGAAGGGGAATGAAGTAGCACCCATAATTTTGCAGTATTAATAGCGACACAGCCCTAATACCTACACAGAGTAGTGTAGCAGTACATTCCAGACTCTTGTTGTGATTCCTTATTGAATTTGCTCATGAAAGTATATCAGGACAATTTCATCCTAATGTTTGGCTCATTACGTCAGACAGCTAGTTAAAAGAAATTAAAGGGGGGATGGAAATTGCATGGCTTTTATCCTCAGCAGAAGCCTAGAGACATTTAAATCTTCACTGGACTATCATTATCTCTAAAGAAGGAGAACACATGCACCTATACCATCTAGTACAGATGATTTCTTTACTCATAAAGTCCAGACAGGTGTTTATCAGTTCACTTCTCCCACTGGAAGCTGCTCAGACTGGATTGGTAATTTGATGAAAAGGAAAGGGGGAGAAAAACCACCCTCTTCCTCACAGAACAGTGTTCGAAAAGATAGAATTGCTCAGGAAAAAAAATGCATAATGTAATTTCCAAAGCCCAAGGGCAGTGCGTATGTGTGTGGCATGTGTATGTTATGGTTGATAATTGGTCTATTCAGGACTGGTCAGGCTGTGGATCCAAAAAA
>JAJKFI010000004.1:23234710-23257337 GCA_029204185.1 Lerista edwardsae | reverse complement strand
TATTATTATTATTATTATTATTATTATTATTATTATTATTATTATTATTATTATTATGCTGCATCCAAGGCCCTGTCGGGAGGCCATGCAGCCCCGAATCGGGCCATGTGGCTTCCTTGGTTCTATGCCGGCTAAGTGGCTGGCACAGATCCGAAGAAGCCCATGGGGCAGCTGGAGCCTCCCCTGGGGCAAGGGAAGAACGTGGCTCCCCAGTTCA
The DNA here is from genome assembly GCA_029204185.1 of Lerista edwardsae. Lineage (NCBI taxonomy): Eukaryota > Metazoa > Chordata > Lepidosauria > Squamata > Scincidae > Lerista > Lerista edwardsae. The sequence goes on along the minus strand of JAJKFI010000004.1, from coordinate 23,257,120 downwards.
CCTAAGGTGCGTTGGATTTGGCGCAGGCTCACCGGCCTCGCCAATCCAGTGCACTTTAGGATTGCGCTCTGGGTCTCTCTGGCAAGGGTTCCAAAGCCCCTGGCTCCGCACACTTCTGGAACTCCTTTTGCAAAAGCCGAAAAGCACATACCACGCCCGGAACACTAGTTCCTGTGATGGCAATGGAGGGTAGAATTGCAGTGAAAGTACTATGCTTCTACATTTCTAAACCAAAATACCAATTAAAAATACTGTTTTTAATTAAAAATACTCCATCACCCCTGCTTTATTGCGCTGATAGCAATCCGATCCGATGAAAACCATTCCAAATCACCCCAAAGAATCAGAGTGCCTCTTAAGAGAATCAAAGCCCGGATAAGCCACAGAAAAGGAAATAACATGGGGGTGATAATACGCTCCTTGCCATTTGCGGAAATAGGGGTGGGTTATGAGGTTGAAAGCAACTGCATAAATCCAGCTTGAAAAATGGATGTTATTCAGCTGAGAAAGTGGCGAATGTCAATGCCGCTCTTCTTGAATAATTAAATGGTACAGTATGTTTGCTCTTTCCACAAATCCCTGCACAAGGCTGAGCAGCCCTTTCCAAGGAAACAGCTGAGTCTCCTGAAGCAAGAAATCGAACTAGTCTTATCTTTGTGTGCATTATTGCCGCTCGTGTTCACTGCCAATTTATTTGGGAGGGAAGGGGAGAGGCCTTCCAGAACTACCACTGAAAACAAATGACTTCCCAGGCTGTGGTCATGCCACGCTCATGTATTACTCCTAATACCGCCTTGCGTGCATTTGCACCTTTAGATTAGACTGTTATAGCCATACGTTAGCAAAACGGTGCTAGGGGAAAACACTGGGTCAAATGCTGAGAGGGGTTTATCTCACAGACAGGTGCTCAGGGTTTATCTCACAGACAGGTGCTCAGTATTTCATAAATACACACACAAAGGGAGGGGGAGGCAAGACCCCTCCTCACACACTATTCTCTGCACATTCAGTAAACCTGGAGATATTGAAACGAGAGCCTGCTGCTGTTGGCCTCCTGTGCCAACAGCAGCAAAGAGGAGCCAATTGGAGCAAAGAAACTGGGCATAGAGTCACATTTCAAAGTGGTGTCCTCTTATGAGCAGGGCAATTGTCTCTCTTCACCCCAGCATGGCATCTTTTCCAGTGGCTGTTACTGGTGTCTCTTCTGTATTTCTTAAGCATGTGAGCCTGGAGGAGGTTTTTGCAAAGAGGAGGATTCAAAAGATATGGCCCATCTGATGTCTGAAGTGGAACGGTCCAGAATTCGACCACCTCAGCTGACCACCTCACTCCTCCGAATGCATAGTTTGGGAACGCCATCCTAAGGCATCTGTCGAGCCAATGCTACGTCATAGTGTTGGCACGACACACACAGCATCAACGCAGGAGTGCCCATCGGCACCCCTGTGTCGGCGCTCGAGCAATGGGACCAGCCCTGCCTGCAGTGCTGGTCCCATTGCGCCTGCGCTGAGTTTGCCTCGTGTCGGCCAAAGCTGGCCAGCGCGAGGGAGGCTCCATGTCCAAGCGGACACGGGATTAGTGGGGGGAGGGAGGTTGGGGGCTGGACGTGGGCAGGGTTGAGATTCGGCCATAAGGCCAAATCCTAAGCCTGATTTGGAGGCCGCACAGCCCCAATTCGGGCCGTACGGTGTCCTCGGATCTGTGCCTGCTGTTTAGCAGGAGCAGATCCAAGTAGCGCATTGGGGAACATGCCCTTGCCGTGGGGAGGCTCCAGCCTCCTCTACCCAGCTTAGGATATGGCGCTGGCCAGCCAGCCTCGCCATTCCGCCGCTGGGTAGGTTTGCGCTGTGGATCTTTGTTCCCATTATTTAAAACCTTCAGCAGCCAAGGTTGTGGAATATGGGAAGAGACTCTCACCACATTCAGTGTTTGCCTCTACAGACAGCTGCTAGATGTGAGAGTGGCAGTGGTGGTACATCATTGTGGGAGGCATCACTAGCCAGTGTGCTCCCATCAACATTCTGGCCCTGCACTCACTGAACTGTTTAGGTCAGCATTTCCCAAACTGGTGGGCTGAGACACACCAACTTGGGAAGCACTGGCCTATGTATCTTTAAGACGTGAGGAGTGGGGAAGGCAGCAATGCGAACCCCAGAACAGTGCTGCTGCTTGGAGAGAAGGGATTTTTTTCCCCTTACTTGCAGGTAGCGCCAACATCCAGGGAGTGCAGGAAACCCTGCTGAAGCAACTGCAGCTTCCCCCAAGCCTCCAATGAGCTAAAACAGCTATAGGAAGCCAATTCCAGTTTTCAAGCGCGAAACTGGAAGTGGTTTTCGATCACTATTTATAGCTAACTGGAGGCTTAGGGGAAGCTGCAGAGTCTTCTGCAGGGCTCCCTGCACCCGCTGGATGCCAGTGCTACCTGCAGGTAAGGGGGGGGAAACCCTTCTCCCCTGGCAGCAGCAGGATCCTGAGCAGCATTGCTGCTGCAGCTCCACCCCCACAAAGACTTATGTGGCTCCCTCCTCCCAAGGAGGATTTTGGGAACCACTGGTTTAGGTTATTGCAGTCATTTGACAGACAAAGTAGAAAAGTCACAATTCTTTCATAAAAAGCAGGATTCTAGAAATGTTGTACATGAACTATTTCCCTCCATCATTTGTCCTGCCTTTGAAACACCATGCGAAGCCTAGTGCAGAAGCACTATAGAAAAATAGGTTATCAAAATGGAAATAGGGTTGCCAGATTGGCCAACCAGAGAAAGGCGATTTCCTGAACACTCTCTTTGCAGCAGGAGACAAGGGGCCCTAGTTTATCCACCTTTCCAGGGCTGCTGTCCTGCATCCTGCTTTGGGAGGGCAGTCACAGAGATCTCCTCAAGGTCAGGGGACATTTGTTTCTCTACCTCAGTCTGCATTGCGGCTGCATTGGTGCTAGAAAGTTGGATAGGATTTGGCCCAAGGAAGCTGCTGTTCCTTCCACATATTCCCTCCCTGGATTGGATATCACTTCCCTCTCTAGCCATATACAAGTAATTCACACAGCAGCTGAATCTCAGCCACCCGCTGCAAGATGCTTGAGACAACTGGGAAATTGTCACTCTTATACTAAGCATACTCACAAACCGTGCGAACATGTTGTCCAGTGTCCCTGGCAGGCCACTGACATCAACTGGGGCATGTACCTATCTGCATGGTTTGCAAATCTGACCCGCCAATCATGTGTTGGTGCATGCTAATTTGCCTGGGTGCCCATTTCACTAACCCATTTTATGGGTTCATGAAATACATTTTATGCTCGACCCAGGAATCCCAACCTTCCTCAGGCATTTGTGCACTGCATGCACAAATGCAATGTATGAAACTGGATGACAGCAACCAGGGTCAGCTCTAGGAGCAGTGCAACCCAATGTGGGGCATCCCCGTGGGGCCCCCCACCCTCCCTGAGGGGCCCCACACATACCAGGAATAGTGCTTGTGGTGCAGCACACAAAGCGTGGCACCTGGAAATAGTTGGTGGTGACATGAATACATCATGGCCAATTGCTTCTAGGAAAACCATTTTGGGCTGTTTGGAAGCAGGGCCCAAGGCAAAGGTGCTCTGCTTGCCCCACTGACTGACAGCCCTTATATTAGAGATCCCAGCTGCTGCAGCAGATGATCCGCTCACTGCATTGATGCAGAGGGCACTAAAGTGTGGGGCACTTGGCTTAAAGCCAGCCTTGACAGCAACTCTTGCTAACATGAGAGCACATTCACCAGTAACTAAAAACATGGGAATTTCAGCTGGTCGTATCTACGAAAGCTTGGTTGACAACCCTACTATGTTTTCTAGAAAAAAAAATGAAGGCAACTTGTGTGTTGTGTGAACCAAGGCCATGTTCAAAAAAAACCCAAGAGACATTATGGGAACTGGTGCTGTTTTGAATGTATGTAAAAAGGTAAAGTTTCCCCACGACCAAATGGTCTAGTCATGACTGACTGTAGGGGGCGTTGCTCATCTCTGTTTCTAACCCTGTAGAGCCAGCGTTTGTCCGAGGACAAGCTTCTGTGGTCATGTGACTATACGCTGTAGCGCACGGAATGCCATTACCTTCCCACCAAAGTGATACCTATTTATCTACTTGCATTTTTACATGCTTTTGAATGTATGCAGTGGTTGGTAAAAGTAAAAATTTCATTTAAGGCTCTACTGCTGACCAAGCACATCAATGAGAAAATCCCATGTAGTACAATTGTGAACTGAAAACTAAACCTCTTTACCTTGTGATATAAATGGGGAACAGAATCAACAATACAAGTCTCAAATGTCCTTAAACATCTTACCACTTTGCTTCCTAGCACACACTTAAACAGCTTGAAATATTATTGAAGCTCTTCTTCGCTGCTCCCCATGGTGAACTAAAGCAAGCAATTGCTTCCCTGTCTAAAAGGAAAAGCATTTAAAAATCCCACGTGGCAAGCAAGTGTTCTGTCATTGGTTTGCATGTTATTCATTTAGCTTTTTAAATCCGGCTCATAGCGTGATTGTTATTGTTCTTGGAGCACATTAGCAAGTATTATGAAGTGCCTGTTATGTCTCTGATGTATTATTTCAGTCACGTGTAGAAGGCGTTTGGGATGTGGCTTGATTCAGAAAAGTCATAGTACTCTTTTCCTTCCCCTTTGTGGGTCTTGCACGGAACAGGGAAAGGGAGTGGACTGGAAGCATATGATGGTTCAAGGACATGAAGAATGTGCAAGGATGTGCAGCTGTGTTGGGAGGAGCGATGCTGCTTTGCAACTCTGATGATCCTGTACAGATGCCTCTAGAACTTCATACTGCCCAGGGGAGCGTGGGGAATGTGAAGCAATAGGTACTAAACAGATTGTGATTTCTATATCCGAATGATTTTTTTGTGTAGTTAAGCAACATTACACTTACATAAACTTTTGGGGGCATTGTGGTATTTGGAAAGAGCATTGTAAAAGCCTTCAAAAAAAATGAAAGTGGAAAGCAAAAGAAAAAAAAATGAGAGGGAGACAAGACTATTATCTTCAATTTGCCGAACGGAATATTGAGACCCAGAGATATTAAAGAGCCATGTTCCCTGCTGGGTTCTATTGCAGCAGAGTTCTATTGCCTTCAGCCTGGGTGCACCAGTTAAGATACAGCAGAAAAACCTAAGCCTAAAGTTATTTGCTCACATTCACAGTGAGTTTAAAGCAGAACTTCTGAAATGCAGAAGAAACACATTAACTGAAATACCATTTTTTTTTAACCTGGTGAGCTGTTTTTGCATGCCTATTTCCACATATAAAGGCTTAATCTATCTATATTATATATATAAAGAAGAGCGTGGGTGTGTTTGTGTGTATGTGTTTGTGTGTATGTGTGTATGTATGTATGTTCCGCATAGGCTCCTCAACGCCTGGAGCGATCGGCACGAGACTCGGCAGGCATACACCTTGTGGCCTAGCAACAAACACTGCGGGGGTCAGGCCACCCTAGCACTCCCGGGGGTGGGGGTACGCGGGGGTCCCCACATGAAAACGGTCAAAAATGGCCAAAATTGGCGTCAAATCCACAGTTTCCGGGGTCGCTGAGATGAGTGGTGACGCTCCTGACACTGTTGGAGTCCGGGTTCAGCCCCCCCTCGATGTGGGGGGCAGGAAGGGGTGCAAAACAAGACATCTGCCATGCCCCGCTGTGACGCCTGGAACGATTGGCACCAAACTCGGCATGCGGAAGCCTAGTTGCCTGGCCACAAACATTGTGGGGGTCGGGGGCCCCTAGCGCCCCCAGGGGTGGGGGTACACGGGGGTCCCCGCATGAAAATGGTCGGAAACGGCCAAAATCGGCATAGAATCCATAGTTTCCGGGGTCGCCAGGATGAGCGGCGACGCTCCCGATGCCATTCGAGTCTGGGTTCGGCCTTGGCATGGGGTGCGAGAAGGGGTGCGAAACAAAATGTCCGCCATGCCCTGCTGGAATGCCTGGACCGATCGACACGAAACTTGGCACGCATACACCTTGCGGCCTGGTGACAAACACTGCAGGGGTCAGACCCCCCTAGCAAACCTGGGGGCAGGGGTACGCGGGGGTCCCCACATGAAGATGGCCGAAAACAGCCGAAATCGGCATCATGTCCATAGTTTCCGGGGTCACCAGGACGAGCGGCGACACTCCCGACGCCGGTGGAGTCCAGGTTCAGCCCCCCCTCGGTGTGGGGGGCGAGAAAGGGTGCAAAACACAGCATCCGCCATGCCCTGCTGGAACCCCTGTAGTGATTAGCACCAAACTCGGCACGCGCGTGCCTTGCGGCCTGGTGACAAACACTGCGGGGGTCAGGCCCCCCCTAGTGCCCCAGGGGGTGGGGGTGTGCGGGGGCGCCCATGTGAGAACGGTAAAAAATGGACAAAATCGGCATTGGATCCATAGTTTCCGGGGTCACCAAGGTGAGCGGCGACGCTCCTGATGCGGTTGGAGTCCGGGTTCAGCCCCCGTCAGCATAGGGGGCGAGAAGGGGTGCAAAACTCATAAACTCTGGAAGATCATTTTGTTACCCGGGCAACGCCGGTTAACAAAAAGCTAGTTACAAATATGCATCACTGTAGCTGCAGGTCCCGGGTATAGCTGGGACCTGCAGAGCATCCAATGCAATATTCTACAGTATTTCAGAATAAAAGGAGATTGTTAGCTCTCTGATTACTGTATACAGTATGCATGGATACTAAGCTAACAGCAATATTGTTGAATAAAAAAGGATTCTCTAGTTTCCTATACATAGTAAACTTGAGGGCTACTTTGCTATAACAATGTCCATTTAAACAGGCAATGATTTATTGATGGATGTGATTTTCAAGAACACTTAACATAGTTTTGCTTCAGGAATGGAGATATTTAAGCCTGAAGGAACGGCTTGTCTCTGAGGTCTATTTGTTGGATCTACAAAACTAACTTATGGCTACTGTCAGTGCAGCCATCTCTCCGGTTTCCTTAGGCAGGAAAAATGAAAAGCAAACTCACATTTTCAGCTATGCACAGGATCGACATAACTGGATACGCAGGAAAAAGAATATGGCCCAGTGGGGTTGGGATTGAGGCTGTGATAATTCAAGAGCTCATCTAGGCTATGGTCTTTGGGTTACCCCATAAACATGCATTTAAGGCGTCTTTCTATCTGACACCAGACACAGAAGTTCACATTTTTTCAGACTGGTTTAATTAACACGGACAAGGGTGGGCTATCCATTAGATGAGGTCAAGAGGGTTTCACCAGCAACAGATTACAAGGAGTGAATTCAGGTACCCTTCACCCTGAGCCTGCCACTGCCTGTCACAGATGCAAACCACACTGATCAACTTCCTGCCCTATAAAGGAGAGCAGATAGTTCACCCCCTTACTTTGCTCCTGGTGTAGTCTCGTCAAACACAGAAGTGTGAAACTTCTGGTTTCATTTTCAAGGACCACTGAGCCAAAGAAGCGCCTTCATTCATGCAGTCCTTCTCCTGACGGGCCTCAGCACCGCAAAAGTGGCCAGGCAGCATTGTTGCACCAGCGGTAAGTGAATTTGGGGTGGGGGACGCGGGGCAGGAGCAGAACAGGATGGAGAGAGGGTGGACAATGGGGCGGACTGGGCCTAAGTGGGGATGTAGGTGGTGGAAGACTCTGCTGCCATATTCTGTGCTCCCTCCCAAGCCAGGAAACCTGACATGGGTCTCCTCAGTTCTGCACCTGCTCAAACTTGGGTGAAGAGCCAAGGAGGCCTATTGGGGCTGCCATAGGTTGACACGGGGTAAAAGAACATTTGTTCCCTTACCCCGAGGAGACCTGCGGCTGCTTCCCTGGTCTCATAGGATACAACGGTAGCTATTTTGGTGTCAGAGGCACCAAAAGCTCTGTTTAGGGCTCAAATGTGCACTTCCACTTTCACGTAAAAGCAGAAGTCTGCATTTGAGCCCTAAATGGAGCTTTTCGTCACTGCAGGGCAATCCACTGAGGGGGCTGCGGGCTTCCCCAACCCTGTCAAAGGCCCTCCTGACTCCCCAGATATGTTAAAATGTCCCTGGGTGCCCACACCACCAAGATTGCTGTGGTGCCATTGGGACACCCAAAGCTGGGCCACTCCTCTTTTAAGGGAGAATGGCCTAGTTTTGCTTCCCAACAGTGGGGCGCGATCCACACCTTGGGAAGCACTGTTTTACACAATAAAATAATCAGGATTCAAGACAGAATTTTTGAGATGCACCAACACAGTGAGCATTACATGGAATATGCTCTTTTTCTGGTAAATATTAGCTTTCAAGAATAAAATGTCTTTCCTTTTATCTGCAGAGGAAGGCATTGGCTACTAAATCCCTATCACAATATAAGATACAAACCAAAGGGTTTCATGACTGAAAATAGTGATATGGAGATTACTTTTCTAACAAATCTTTTCTGTGCTATAAAGAGGCTATGTCTGATCAAAAGCCTGCTTTTTTGTATGGCTGCATCTCTTTCCTGCTTAGATTATTGCCAATCCTGGAGGCAGTATTCAGCTTTCTGAATTGTGAAAATTTCTAGCCTGTGCTGGCCATTCTTTCTTTGAAATGACAACATCTACAGTCAAGGGAGAAGAAGTCCCACAAGTATAAGTAACCTGATGTTCTGCCATCTCAAGAAGATCTAAGGTGCTTGGGTTTTCAAAAGAGCAACAGGAGTTGTTAAATAAATGTTTTCTCCTTCCACTGGCCACCACAAGGGAAATCATTTTGGGATGGATGGAAAAGTCAACTTTTTTTCTGGTTCAGTAAATAAGTTTACCTTCCATGACACAAACACATAAATCCAACTCTTTAAAAAGAACTCCCGCTTTATAGTAAAGGCATTCTAAAGACAAACACTGATGCCCACACATCCCCTCCCTCAAACACACACATTGGATTATCTGAGTCTCTTGTCTACATTCCCTCTTGCAATATTCTGCAGTCTCACATAGCAGCTTTGTCAGTGACTGACCTGCATTAATTTTTTTTCAGTTGCAAAATGTTCACTGAAAGTAGAGCTAGCCTTCATTTAAAGGAGAGGAACCTGATCAAAAAGTGCCTCTCCCTTAAATGATATTTCATTAATTGATCTGAAAATGTTGCCTGATCAAGATCCATTGACCTTACTCTAAATTCACTTTGCCCTCCATGTTGTTAACACATAACCAAATCTGAGTGGTCACATCATATTGTGACATCTTTACATTCCATTGTTCTTTTCAGGTGTGCAGTATTAGCACGTTAACAGTATAACAAACACAGTTGTGGGGTGGGAGAATAGACCTGGTGTTGGAGAAGACTCTTGAGAGTCCCCTGGACTGCAAGGAGATCCAATCGGTCAATCCTCCAGGAAGTCAAGCCTGATTGCTCCCTGGAAGGACAAATCTTGAAGCTGAAGCTCCAATACTTTGGCCACCTCATGAGAAGAGAGGACTCTTTAGAAAAGACCCTCATGCTGGGAAAGATTGAAGGCAAAAGGAGAAGGGGGCGGCAGAGGATGAGATGGTTAGATAGTGTCACCGAAGCAACGAACATGAAATTGGGTAAACTCCGGAAGCTAGTGGAGGACAGGGAGGCCTGGCGTGCTGTGGTCCATGGGGTCACGAAGAGTCGGACACGACTTAGCGACTGAACAACAACAATCAAGCTCTGCCCTCAACCTACACACATTCATTGGGCTAACTGAAAGGATCCCTACAACTGTATTCATGGAGGGCTATTCTTTCCATATGTTTGGGGATCTCATTTTTCTCAGATGCTCAACACATGGAGAAAGTCTCTATGTACACAGTTATACATGCAAATGTTTTTACAGATAGTGAAATGTGTGAAGTTCATATCACCCTATATCTCAGAATGTTGGTTTATTATGTGTACCACTCATGTTTCTTGCCCTTCCAGTGGACCAAGGCTGCTCTGTCCATGGTGCTGACGTAAAAGCTCACTTCAAGCTGTGAGTTCTGGGAAACAGCGCTTAGGGAACAATCCTAAACTGTGCTGGAATGGCGAGGCTGGTGGGCCTGCACCATATCCAGCGCAGTTTAGGTGCACTGGGAAGCACCCTTGCCACAGGGGAGGATCCAGCCTCCCCATAAGTTTCCTCAGAGTCAATGAAGCTGTGCAGCCTGAATCGGGGCAGTGCAGCCTGGGGACAGAGGCATGGATATGGCCTACTGGCCACATCCCGCCCTCCCTGGGCCAGCACACCCACTCCCCACCCGGAACTGCCCTCCCAGAAGCATCCTTGTGCTAGCCGAGTTCGGCTGGGCAAGGACAATGCTACTGCTAGCATCAGCCCAAGGCCACTAACACCAACACAAGGGTGCCAGGTGGCACCCCATGTTGGCACTATTGATGCTGGAACAATGCAAGTGTTGTTGTGTTGTTGTGTTGATCCAAGGTGCCTGCTAGCACTGCGCCCTAATAGGGGTGTCTCCTTCTTGGTCACCAAGCCGCTGTAGTCAGGTTGTAATTCCGCTTCCTGTTTGAATAGGATCAAGGCAATGGCAGCCAACCTCTTTCTCCAGCAGTGCTGGAGGAAAAAAAAAAAGCTGCCACCACATCCTAGTCTTCTTGCCCACATGAGGCTGCTTAAGAAAGCATGCTCACATGGTCTAGAATGGGTGAGTTAGTCGGGCTAGGTGAGGTGAGGATAAGCAAGCAAGCAAATAGTATTTATATACTGCTTTTCAACAAAAAGTTCACAAAGCGATTTACAGGCAAATAATAAAGTTAAATGGCTCCCTGTCCCAAAAGGGCTCACAATCTAAAAAAAATGCAGAACATCAGCAGCAGCAGCCACTAGAAAAGTGATGCAGAGTCTGTCTCCTCACCCTTGCCCTCTTACTTTCAGCTTCAATTTTGTCTTGTTTAATATTATCAGGAAGAGGGGAGCAAAGATGAGGGCAGGGGTGGAGAAGGGGACAGGATCTGGGTCACTCAAGTGCTGAGATAGGTTTATGATGGAGTTCTTCAAATAGAACATAAGGTGTCCAGATACTGAAAAACCTTCTCTGGCCACCCTAATCCATTTTCTTGTACAGGCAGATGATTCCTTATCCAGACATCTGAAATCCAGACTATTTCAAAATCCAGACATCTTTGTCCAAAACCTTTTTTTTTTAAACTTTCTGTAGAAAGACAGTCTTGGGCTCATTCCCATGTACAGGCTGTCAGTTCTGTACTCTGCTCTGTGGAATGTGCCTATAAAGACATTGTTGAAAAATGTCAACGAGGCCAGCAGATACCCAAGTGGGTAACAGTGAAAAGAGCACGAGGAAACATTTCTCATTGTATTTATGCAATTATTCCAAAGTCCAGAAAAATCCAAAATCCAGACACACACAGTTTCTGGCTCCTTGCACCTCCAAGATAGGAAAAGGGTCTGGCTTGGGGGTAATCCGGCATGTCTGGTCTGGTTTTGTGTCTCACTGAACACTTCCAGATTGGCCCTTCCTGGCAACCCAGATTTGTTCTTTGCATTAGGTGATGGGGCCAGGAAATATCAACACTCCTCCCTGTAGTGGGAGAAAAGGAGAAGGCTTTCCCCATACTCCTTTCCCTACCATCCCGCAAAACTCTTCAGCTGAGAACAGTGTGCTGTCCCCCTGTTATTCACCTGGAATGAGGGGTCTGTCTTAAGAACACAAGGAGCTCTTTGGCACTGGACTAGCCTCATGGATAGGCCAAACCTGAGCATGATCTTTTCAGAAAGAAGAAGCCCTGAAAGGGGAAAAACGGCACCAAAGCAGCTGCCCAGAGGGACTGTGAACAACAAGCCAACACATATGAGACAGGTAATGCCAGGGGGAGGGGGAGGTTCGGAGAACAGGCCCTGCAAAAGTCAACCAATTTTGCATTGTGACTTTTTAAAAGAGAGTAATTCCTGGAACTGACATTTTCCTTCTCGTTGTCTTTGAAACTGAGCCTAGAACACATAGTCGAGCACTGCAGGATTTCTAGATCCAATCATTCCTCCCAATGACGCAGCAACCATTATCAATTCCTAGAGCACGTACACACTACTTTGGATGCAAATTAATGTAGGATTTTTTTCCCCCACTCTCACTTGAGGCTTTATACATACTAGCTTGGACACCAGCAAGCGCTTCAATATCATGACCACACAGTGGAATGATTGGTAAGTAACGTGAGTATTCAGGGCTGTCACCAGGATCTGGGGCACAGGAGCAGCCTGATCTGCCTTGGCATGGCATGCAGCGTCCTCTTTGGTTGGTGTCTGACCTGGCCAAAACCTGACAAGATGAAGGAACACGGGTTGAGTATAGGAGGCTGTATGTAAGAACCTATATTGTGAACAGTGATGTCATTCAGGGGGAACAGACCAGAACGGGCGTTCCGGTTCCTAATGGGCTCCGTGGCTGGTTCCGGGTTCCTGACAAGTGCCAATCAAAAGTGAGTTCCTGTTCCTAAATCATTTGAATGACACCACTGATTGTGAAGGTAAGTTTCCAGGCCCATTTAGGAAACAAAATATCACCACTATTTGTAAACCATTCTGAAGATTTATGATTGAAAATACAGTCAACTAAAATTAATGTTATCATGTAAAGGCCACACAGTTGACCACTTTTAGATGATTGTTTACATAATGGTACACATGATTTTATACAGCAAAGGCTCAGGAGAAAAAGGCACCAACCTTTTCTTTCTTTCTTTCTTTTTTAAAAGTCTTGATTTATTGCCTGAAGCAAAGCCATCAACTTCCTGGTGATCAGCCACAACACAAAAGACAAATGTGATATAAACAGAGGGAAGAAGGAAAGCAAGGTATTCAATCTCACCTGTCAAAATTTAAAGCCCTTGAAGGAAAAGAAGAGTCGGAAGAACCAAGGAAATATACATTCTAATGAGAAATGAGAATATGAAGCATCGTTCAGCTTCAGAAGTTGTTCGTTTGCATTGCTGGCTTCTCTCATTCCTCTTCTGTGTGAACAGCAGGACCAGGAAGAACAGGATATTGGCCAGAAATGAGGCGGGGCGGTCAGGGTGAGAGAGACAGCAGCAGGAGTCATCTGCATTCAGACTGCTTTTTTCCCCATTTCCCATGAGAAAGAGGTCCACAGCTCTCCCATGGAGGAAAAATGTTGCAGCTCAGACTGTATGAAAGCAGAAGTTTTTTTTTGCCATTGTTTGTCTTCACACAGAGAGGGCATCTCTCTCCCTGTGTGCTAAAATCACAACATCTCTGTGGAACTTCGACCCCACTTATTTCAATCAACTAATTTGCCAAATGCAAAGATCTCAATCCTAACCAACTTTCCAGCACTGACATTGCAGGGCCAATGGGGCATGCGCTGCATTCCTGCAGTAGGAGGGGCAGTCATGGAGGCCTCCTCAAGCTAAGGGAATGCATGTTCCTTTATATCAGAGCTGCATTGCCCTTACACTGGTGTTGGGAAGGTGGTTCGGATTGCGCCCTTATAATTTTTCTGGATCATTTTTTTCCACTCACATTTTTTGTGCATTGCTCTTAAAGAAACCATATGAAGGCAGAGAACTCTGTAAAACTGACATTCATGTAGTGTACCATGCTAATTTGCTGAAAACATTATCCTTCCTTATATGTTTGTGTGTGTTTCTTTTTAAAGAAATATTTAAATACTTGCAAGCTATCTGCCACAGATGCAGAGGAGGCACCTCCATTATGCAAACAATGAGGAAATGCTGTCTTATCTTTTCACACCACCGGGCCTCCCGGCTGCAAAATAGGTTTTTGCATTGATTTACATTTTATTTTCTAGATTCAACTGGCTACAATAACTGCATTCCATAAATGCAAAGGCCCCAATGCTCCACTTTTTCTTCCCACTTGCCTCAGTAGCTGTCTTTACTGCATTTAATCTTTATCATTTTCATAATCTGGGGAAGCAGCAGGGAGCTTGAAATTGCTTCCTAGCTAACTTTTTGAAATAAATATTTTCATGAGCTCCAGAGTTTCCCCCCGCTGCAAGGAGTGTCTTGCGGTATATGAAAGGCTGCTACTAGTACTGTCCCATTTTCTGGACATCATCAACGTACCTCTACCAAATATGCCATGGATATTATCCATGAACAGATCCAATGGTCAGCAGTGAGAGATCAACCCAACAATTAACATATAAGAAAGTTGCAGGCTTCCACACTCAAAATCACTGATGTATTATCGCAGCCCTAATAAGGAATTGCGGCCAATTGCCTAGTAGGTCAAGGGAGCCGCCAGTTGAAAGGGTTTGGGAATTACTGCTCTAATCTCATCTATTTTCCCAGGCCAGGAGAATTATGGACACTGTGTAAATATCCCAGCTGCATCTACTTGTAGCCAGCACTCTCTTCTGTAGCCAGCATCTATGGTGACACAGGGGGCAATGATCTGTAGAACCCTGATTCAAGCTTACAGGGCCTGACAATATCCAAACATACAAAAAACTCTTATCAGCGCTATGCCTTTGTTGCTTTTCTGTAAAACGAGGCCAAACATATTGCCCAGTGTCAAAAGAGATATTGCGCACCAATGTCCATTAATATGTGTGCATTTCTGACTATGATAAGATGTCAGGCCCACCAATGTAGCCGGAATTAATTAGGTAGATAAAGACTACACTGTGAATAACTGTGAGGAGAAATCCACCATGTTATAAAAATAAACCTGTATACCGTGCAACAGAAAATGTACCATTAACTGTGAATGCTGAATAGAGCAATGACCTACATATCAGCAACACTCGCAATTTCCTCTGCATTGTGTCTGTAGTTAAAATTGGTCTGAGCTCTAATATCCTGGCTGAATGGAAGAAGGGAGGCTGCAAGATAGCTGTGCTCACCTGCCTTCACTGCTTTTCAGGTGGAAAGAAAGGGAGGTTGTAAGATGCACAATTAGTGCACTGAAATCAAGCCTATTGTTTCGAGCCCAACTTCTCAGCCAATGTAATGTTCAGAGCAACTGGGTAGATAGTCACAGACCAATTTAAAACAACAAAATGAAAACAAGAATTAAAATAATTAAAAGAGGAACTACATTATAATTTCACAGCTATTCCACAGTGGATTAATTATCCAAGGTCTGCCTAAACACTTATTCCTAAAAGCAACTATAAAGGTATATAGACAGTGCCACCGTTGAGGCTGACTGAAGAAACCATATAAAACCGCAAGGTGGGGTGAGCTGGTGGTGGTGGAGCTGGTGGTGGTGGTGAGCTGACGATAGGTGCCCAGTACCCTGCATTTGCCAGTCACCTCTTTGGCCCACCCTCCACCAAGCCATTTCAATCTGATCCTCTTTCTGTTCATTCTCAGTCAGTAGGGAGAGAATTAGGGGCAGTGGCAACCCATTTCTCCCTCCTGTTGGGGAAAAAAAAAACACCCTGCCATTTCTGTTGCCTCACCCTCCTCTTCACCCACCAGGAGCTTAGGGAAGCAGCCAAGTGGACAAGGAGAGATGGAGTTCAACCATACTCACTCCGATCCTGCTCCTTTGATGATGCTCTGCTCCCCCTCTTTATTTCAACAGGATGGCATAAGGAGGAAGTACCTGAACTCAAGGTAAGGGGGCCAGCACACTCCAGATATACAGTAGGGGTTTCTTTACCACCTTTGCACAGGTGATTTCTATACTACTTTTCCATAGGTAGCAAGATTGCCATGCTCCTCCACAACTCACCTCACACCTCCTCTCTTTACCAACCTGGCTGCTTTCCAGGTGGCGACAGCAATGGAAGCAAGAGCAATGTTGAGATGTATGCACGCTACATGAGATTTAGGGAGGCAGCCAGGTGCATTCTGGCAGGGGCATGTTTTGGACTATTCCTAGGTACAATGCAATGAATTCGCTCCAGCAAGCGTGTACAGCCACAGCGGTGCTTCACTAGGTCCATCTTGCCTGTTCTGCGGTCTACTCTGGGATGCAGGGAGGTGGCAGAAGAGGGGCAGAAGGAATGCATGAAGCACTGTATCTAAAGGTAGCCAAGCTCCTTACTCCTACCTCACCTGACCTCTGGCTCCTCGGCTTTTGAAAGTGAAGTGTTCTCAGTTTTTCCCTTCCTGAGATCTGCATCCGTCACAGAGGCCCTCGGTGCCCAAGCCAAATGATGAAAATGGTTTATCCAGAACACAAACACCTTC
The DNA here is from genome assembly GCA_029204185.1 of Lerista edwardsae. Taxonomy (NCBI): domain Eukaryota; kingdom Metazoa; phylum Chordata; class Lepidosauria; order Squamata; family Scincidae; genus Lerista; species Lerista edwardsae. The sequence continues at coordinate 23,240,989 of JAJKFI010000004.1, read as the reverse complement.
TCTCAACCTCGCACATTTTTGATTGGGCACTGTAGCTGTGATACTGCTTGCCTTGGAATGCATTGGCCCACGCTACAGGAAGTTAAACAATAGATTAAAAGAGTAACAGAACCTGAGAGTATTCACAGAAATGCTTCTCTACTGTTCCTCCATCTGGGGTGGTGTCAGTTTGGCCAGGTTGGGCACTGGCTGAGGGCCCATTCCCGTCAGAAGATCCAGCCAACCAGGCTAACTCCTCTACCCACAGTACTGACGGCAGTGGTAGACCCTACTAGGCCATCAGGTAGTAGAGATGGCAGCCATGATGGGCAGTCCAGTGCTTGGGTTTGCCCCAAGGCTCTCAGCAACCTGGCACCAGTACTGTCCCCATAAAGTGGACCTCAAAGGTCAGAGAGAAGGATCTCCCCAGCAATGTCAACACACAGGCAATTCAGATTCGATATCATCTCCTTTTTGAAAAATTCATTTTCATGCTAACGTTTTGTGATTTTTTTTTACTAGTCTTTCAAAAAAATTTCACAGGAATCACATGTTATGTTTTCTATGACTTCCTCTTTTTGGTGTTGCCAGTACTTTTTCAGGTTCCCTGGTGTGTGTGTGTGTTTTTAATTATGTTATTTGCCTTACGTGTAGAGAAGGGCAGGATATAAATGCGTTAAATAAGTAAGCAGCAGAATCATATGAGTCTACGCAGCCCCAAAAAAGTAAGCACAGTGTGACACTGAATTGTGGCCTGTGACATCAATATGTATCAACACAAGAACCTTAGGTCAAAGCCAGTAAATATGTGTGACATGCGGAAATGGTGGTGACAGTGACCAGCTCCTCCAGTCAAAATACGAAACAAAGGTTTCAAATACAGTATTGAACAAATGTCTGAAATGGAGCAATTTCACTCGATGAGAAAGAAATGAAACATGGGTGAGTACTTTAGGCACAGCCCTAAATATTGCCAATGCAGGTTTTATATTCAATATACAGATGCAGAAAATCAATCAATCAATCACTAGTATTTATATACCGCTTTTCAACACAAAGTTCACAAAGCGGTTTACAGGCAAATAGTAACATTAAAGTTAAATGGCTCCCTGTCCCAAAAGGGCTCACAATCTAAAAGAATGGAGAACACCACCAGCAACAGCCACGAGAAAGACACTGTGCTGGGGTGAAAAGGGACAATTGCTCTCCTGTTGTGTATTTGTGAAAATAGCAGCAGAGTTGGGGGCTTGGAGACCCATTTCAGCGCTTGCCTTAGCGCTCCGATGCGAAGGACTGAAGCAATCGCCACATTTCCATAACAAAGTTTTTTTTTATTGTAGCGAAAGTAAGAAAGGTACAAAGGTTCAATCTGCCGGCTAGGAAGCCGGTGAAGTTTGGGCCGCTCGCAGGCGGCCGTTTTCAGTGCAGCTTTACATCTTAAGCACACACAGTGAAAAACTCCTTCTAACAACAGAACAAAGGGATGCAGCCAGAGTGTATCTGGTAGGTGGATACCTGAAGACCCCTTGTGCCCCATTTTACCCAATGGGGTGACTCTTAGAACACTATGAGCTCATGGGAATGTGCAGTGTTTCCAGCCAGGGCTTCCCGTGTGAAACTGTCTGCTTATTCTACACTATCAAGAAAGGGAGTACAACTACTATCCCTAACAAGCTGGGAAGCTGACCTGCTCAAGGACTCACAGGTGTCTATCTGATCCTCAGACGAAGAGACGGAATGCCAGTTTCAGCCAGTTCTAGACTGTGAGATGTGAAACTGCAACATCTCCCCCTGCTAAATATAAGAGGGACACCACTTGGAATAAGTGCCTCTTGCCCAGTTAGCAGGGGTATAAATACCATTAAAAAGAACCCAAAATCTTATTTAAGCTTTGTCTGCACAGGTGTCCTCAGAATATGTAACAATGACTACCCTTAGGAGAGCCTTTCGATAAACCAGCCTCAGTCTCTGTCGCCATACAACTCCTGACATATAGAAATCCCATTCATACCATTTCCTTACCCCTGACACAGAGACGCAGACTGCACCAACCAATTTTCTCACAGGATCCCTGGCTTTCCAGTTCCTCCTCCACCCCGAATTCCTCTTTCCATCGCCTCCTCCTTGAGGACTTTTTAACAATCCGGAAAACCTTGATAACTTTCTTCATTTGTTCACGACACCAGAGAGAGAGAGAGAGAGAGAGAGAGAGAGAGAGAGAGAGAGAGAGAGGAGAGAAAGTGCCAGCTCCACAAATCTTCAGTACTCCTACATTTCCTTTCTTCTTTTGAAACAGTAATGGTATTAACGATTTAAAAAAGGCAAAAAGCCAAGTCACTCATCAAGCACTGTTGCAACTGTAACAAAAAAAAAATACAATGAACTCTTTTCCCACTCAGTGGAAGCATGTGGGAGGAAGAAAAGAAACACAACAGAAAACCACAGCCTGCATGTGGTGCTTTCAAAAGTGTGCAGAGACCCAGCTCCTCAGAGGCAACTTGTGAGAACAAATAACTCAGAAGGGCTGCAGCTCGTTTTACAAGGTTTCCAATTTCTGTTTTCAATGCTAGATACATTCTGGCAGATTTCAAATGCTCTCCGGGCAAAACGAGTCAACGCTAGTGCAGAAGGAGCAGCGACTCTTCAAAACACTACATTGGTTTGAGTGATTTGAAACAGACCAGAGCACATCACAGCAAAATACAGACATACATAAGAAAAAATGGCCAGTTGTCTCCTATTTCTCAGCAACCAATCGGTGCTTTTTCTAACTTTAAACATTTTCATTAGTTACAATTTGACCTATGCCTCAGTTGGGATGGATTACCTACTGAGAAGTAGATTAATGAGAAAAACGACACCTCTGGTTTCTAATACTTAGTGACATTTCCAGGCAAATTTAACAGAAACCATAGACACCTATGTAAGAATGCGGGAGGATCTGGAAAGTCGAACTTCTGTTCCCCGGATCTTCCCAGCCCAGTTCGTTTCAAAGAAGCAGTGGGCAAACTAGAAGGAGAAAAGGCGGATTGAGGTAGAAACGGTGGCAATCTGGCATTGGGAAGCATTCAGGAGCACAATCAAAGTGGCTACTACCTTGTCCTCCAATATGATAATCAAAGGACAAGGAGTGAGAATAGGGTGGGGCAGGCAAGGAGTTGACCAGGTTGGGGGTGGTGGCAAGCAAGTCTGGGGTGTGGGGCATCCCATACCATTGCTCAAAGTAGCTGGTTCATCCAACCGTATGTGTGGTCGCTATAAAATCACTATTATATGGTAGGGGCCCTCCCTCTGTGGGTTTGAAAACTGTGGGTTCGGAAGCCATGGATTTGATTCACCTCTGGTTCCGAACCAGGGTGAAAGGCCTCACCTGACCTCCTAGAGGTGACTAGAAGCACCTTCGGATAGTGTCTAAGAGGCTTTCTGTGGTCCAGGGAGGATGCGTGTGCAGTTTCCCCAGGACTCTTCCCAGACTGAGGACAATGCCCATCTAACCTCTTTAAGACATCTTATGAAATCTCAGGGACAACAGACGGTATTGAAACCTGCTGTGGACATAAATGAAAACAAGGGCTGGTACAGGAGTTTCTCAGGAAACTGACTCTGCCTTACCCCTCAAACACAGGAGGGTGCATAAGTTGTATGTGTGTGTGCGCACGCATGGAGTGTGAGCACTGCTAATCCACAGGGTTAGGGTGCAAGACAAAACGACACAGCCCTAAAAGGCCACACAAACTCTCACTCCTTGGCCAAACAGTGACTTCCTATCCTCTGGTTGCTATGGCGACGAGAAGCTAAACAGTCCTGAACTTAAATTGCAATATTTAACAATTGCATAGAAGAGGGAATTTCAGCAGGTGTAGTTTTTCTCACCCCTTAGGAAAAGCTGCATCCTGTAAAAAATTTTCTCCGACACAAAGATTCAGAGTCTCTCTTTCATTTGTCCTGGTGTATTGATTCATTTGGAGGCCAGTGGCTATAATCCTTCATAAATCCTCTGTCAATAAGATTTATGAGCACAATTCTATTTTATTTTGACGGTTAATTCTAATGCTAGTACTGCCGTTGTGTCTACATAATTAGCAATGAGGCTAATAATGCCAAGCCAATGTAATAGTCATTTTATCAGCTTCCAGCTTCATTAGTCACAGCTGACATAATCAATTCATGGTGCCACTAGCCGGACCTAATCGGCAACAGCATTTGCCTTGCGTGAGAACAGTTGGCTTGGGGAACTGAAGAGTAACCAATATTTTCTTGCCAACAAACATCACCGGAGAATGCCCAAAGGTGCACTTCCACTGCAATAACATTATTTTCATGTTCAAATGGTCACAATCCAATTCAAAAGAAGCTCCATATTCCTTTGGAGACAGGCCATGCAACAGTTACATGTATTCCAGAACTTTGTGGAGCAAGGTATTAATGACCACAATCTTGACCTAACCGGGCACAATCCTAACCTGGAGTTAGGCCAGCACAGTTAGGCCAGCAAAGTTTGGCCGGTACAAGGGCAACTGTAAAGCACATTTGGACCACTCTTGGAGTCAGGAAGGATGGCGCACGTCTGTGTGCTGGCCTCTCTGACTTCGAGAGTGGTCCAAACATACTTTATGGTATCCCTTGTGCCGGCCAAACTTTGACGGTCTAACTGTGCCAGCCTAACTCCAGGTTAGGATTGTGCCCTCCATCTTTTCTCTGGTTCTATTCCTCTTCCAATCCTGTTTGGTTCCAGGGTTTTGTAGCCCCTGGACAACAGATCTTCACCAGGCCCTGAACCGAAAGCAAAACATCAGCTTGGGTGGGTGTGTAAATGTGTGTGTGCGTGTTGTCCTCTAATCCATCAGCTATGAGCCTTTGCCTGGGTGTTCTTGCCTCTGTGGGCCAAAAAAAGATTTATTAACTTCAGAGGATGGAAAGAGTTACCTCTGACAATGGTTGTGTTATTTGATACTGATTCCTGTTCTGCATTCATGAACATTCTTCTTTGGCTAAGTTGGTAGTACAGGCATGCCCCAGTATCTGCTGGGGTTCCATTCTGGACTCCCCTGTAGATACCTGAAACCATGGATACTGGGGATGCCTTTTTATAGATAGGAGAACACCAGTCATTTTGCTGTAACAAGGTAAAAAAAAAAAGATTTGTTTAATGTTCCCCTATCTTTTTAATAGGGATATTGTGGATAACTGAAACTGTGGATACTGAATCAGTGGATACTGGGACATGCCTGTACATAAAATGTAGGTTGAAGATCAAGGTCCACATTATGGGCAGTTAGTTATTCCGCCCTAGCCTAGCAGATGATTCCCACTGGCCTTTGCATGACTAGGTACTGGGGGCAAGGAAGGGTATGGTGCCTATATTACAAGCAAGCTGAAATGCTTACTATGTGTCTGTTGAAGGTCAGTGGATCACTTTACCTTCTGAGCTGTCACTAGGCAAAAGATTAGGAAGAGTGTTTTACTGTGGAGGGGGAACGCGACAAGAGCTGGGCAGCATCCAGTTCAGCCTGAACCATCCCTAGGGAATGAGGGTGTAAGTTTTCAAGGTTATCCAGCAGGGGAAAGGGTACAGTTTGGAAATAAGCATATAGGAGGACAGGGTCAGAACGATCATAGGGGAAAAGGCACAACCAAGAACATTTGCAAGAGACTGCAATGTATAGTTGTTTAGCGTAACTGGCAGAAGCATCCAAGCCAAGAGGGGGGGAGCCGGAGCTCCTAGTTGCAAAGGAAATTTCGGTAGTGTGCATAATGCAAACCTGGTACAACAGAAAGAACTGATATGGTTATTCCAAGATACCAACTCTATAGAAGGGACAGGAAGGGGAGTCTTGGGGTAGTGTATATTATGTATGTTAAAGATGGTATAGAATCTTAAGAATAGTCTTAGGAGGACCCGACTCCTCCATGGCATCACTTCTCCCCTACTGCTTATCTTTGCCAAGCAGCTGGATGGCCAAGGCTGAGGCTGAGGCCATGGTGACGGCTCTGCTTCAGGTAGCTCCAAAGCTTCCACCGGTAGGACACAGATCACAATTAAAACTACCAATATCGTCTTGCCCACAGACTTTTGGGGGCAATGTGGTTTTGGACTTTTTTGTCTAGTCCTGGTTGCCATGCCTCAAGAAGGATATTGTGCAACTTGTAAAAGCAGCTTGCATGATGTTGTTGAAGATCTTGTAAAAAGTGCAAAAGAGGGAACCAAAATGATCAGAGGGCTGGGACACCGTCCTTATGAGGCAAGACCACTTAATAATAATAATAATAATAATAATAATAATAATAATAATAATAATA
>JAJKFI010000004.1:23216094-23229711 GCA_029204185.1 Lerista edwardsae | reverse complement strand
TCTCTCTCTCTCTCTCTCTCTCTCTCTCTCTCTCTCTCTCTCTCTCTCTTATTGCTCTACTTTTGTGATGGCAGCATAAATGACTAGTTTTGGCCTTGTGATAGGAGCAGATCTGAAGGAGGCCCAAGCATGAGGGCTCCTCCTACTGATCAAAACAGAGGGCCCCACACAAATTGAGAAGCTACAGAGGAGAAAACTACTGGCATAGCTGTGCTAATGTGGCATGTTCTGAATTCTGCAGTGCAGTAGTAGTCACGGAGGTCTCCTCAAGATAAGGGAATGTTTGTTCTCTTACCTCAGAGCTGCATTGTCCTTACCACAGTGCTGGAAAGTTGGTTAGGACTGCCCCCTCAATCAAGCAACAACATGAATTCAGTCAAGCTTGCCTTACAAGCTCCTGTAGCTTCTTTATTAGCACAAAGCATAGCAAGACAGTAATTCTCCTGAGTTGCCCTTGCTATGAGTACGCCCAATGGGAGCTTCGCTCCTTGAAAGGCGAGCCAGAAAAATATGAAATATGAAGCCACAAAATCAATACTTGGCCTATTATAGGATCCCCAGTTCCCTTCGAATACTCTGGTTGATTAACCTTTTCTTGTCCAATGCTGTGTGTAGTGGGAAGCATTTTGCTCAATCACAGTCACCCTGGGAGCAGTGACACTGGAGCTGTGAAAAAAAGAGGGGAAATAAACTCTGCCACCCTTCCATCACAGTGCAGACACACGAAGAAGCTTCTTGGCAGAGCATGGAGAATCCATCCCGCTTCAGGGGTCTAAACAGTACCAGATCCAATGGTGAGACCAGGAATTCACGGTTTGCAGGAATGTGCATATCACCCTATTACCCAGTGCCCAAATGAGAATATTCAGTCAACGGTATATATCTGTTAGTTTATAAAAATTTATACATCTGTAAGAGAAGGCCTCACATCCAGTAGCTTGTCATTACTCTCAGAGCAATGTAAAGTTCAATTCCTCTCAGATTTCTGCTCATTCTCAGGGGCATTTCATAGTTTTCAACAAATCCACCCACCTAGTTTTTTTCTCATAACTGATAGGATTTGAAGGTTAAAGATAGGAGCTATTTAGCTGATCAGCAGCCTGCTCCTATGGTTGGCAGCCCTGGGAGGAGCAGCAGTGTCAAAATGGAAAGGCCGCCAAGGCCACTGCTGGGATCACCTTGGGGTAAGAGAGCATTGCCTCCTTACCCCTAGTAATGCCACTGTGGTGCCAATGGGTTTCCTCAGCTCTGCGCCTGCTCTGGAGCAGCTCCCCCGTGCAAGCCCCGTTCCTCACCCTCCCCACTTCCCCCCAATGGACTTACCGATGGCCAGCACTGCTGGAGTGCCTACTGGTAGGAACACCCACTGTGAGGCGCTGCACGGAGTGGTGCGGCCCCAGCGCTTCCTGGGACTGCAAAAGGGCTTTATGGCACATTTGCGGTACCCGGAGATGGCACTAAGCCAGCGCCAATAGCACTGAGCCTGATAGGCTCAGACTATGAATCTCTTCCATTTTATTCTCTCCTTTCCAAAGTTATTAAAACAAATGATAAACTACTGGTAGGAAGAAAGAAAGAAAAATGAACAATTAGCATGCAGTTTTGCCACCAAGACCCATCCCACCCACCCACCACCAAAATAGCCAACTTAATGTGCAATAAGCCTTTATCATGATATTCCATAGTGGTATTATTGTGGTATTTATCTTAAAATAACAGATCTAAATTGTCAGCTGCATTTTTCTATAAGTTAAAAAACTTCATCTGTATAAAACTGTCCCCCTCAAAATTCAATACTGCACCCTTCTGAGGTCTACACCCTAGGCAGTGACCTAGTTGGCCTTATGGTAGCACTGGCCCTGCATGTACACCATGTCTTGATGATGGTTGAATTAACTATAGGTGGCATGCTGCTAAAAACGTTTCACTTTTTTCACTCCTATCCATTCATTACCAAACCACTACTTACCATCTATGCCAGTGGTGGAATCTAAAACGGGAGGATCCGGAACGCTGGGCGGGACTAACCTGTGAGTGGAACGCTACTCTGGCCTAGCTCCGCCCATGCGCCGCCATTCGCCCGGCTCCATGGTGGCCGCGGCACTGCAATGCGCTCGTGGCCTTGGAGGGGGCGCCTGCTCGCTGGGGGGGCGGGTGGAGGGCATGCCGGGTGCCGTGGGCGAGCGGCAGTGGGGTGTGTCCACAGAGGGCAGCCTGCGCGGCGGGCGGGAAGGCGGCGGACCCGAACGGACGGGCTGCCACTCAAGGTTAGTCCTGCCCAGTGTTCCGGATCCTCCCGTTTTGGATTCCACCACTAATCTATGCACTAAAAGAAGCACTAAATAAATAAATAAATCTAAAACTTATTACCGGAAAATATGACCCTCTTATGGCCCAACAAGCCAATGATTCTTCACATATGTGCAACACTCATTATAAAGTACCAACTTCTTGCTGTAGAATGCTGCAGGTTTAGGTTATCTGGGAATCATTTGTTCACACATTCATTAATGACAACATGGCCATATTTTTCACACAGGTGATCTAAAATAAAGATGGCTTGAAAATGGAAAGGAAAAGATGTCCAAAATATATAGTGTGAATAATCGCCAACAGTAATTACAAGGAGGATCCGTTTATAAGATACTGTTAATTTGCAAGTGTCTGGTATCTCAGAAGTGCAGGGTACAGTCAGACTATATCTGGTAGGTGGTTACTTAGAGACCCTCGTGCCCCATGTTAACCAATGGGGTGACCTTTAGAACACCATGAGCTCATGAGAGAGTGGGGTGTTTGTTAGCCAGTGCTTCCCGTGAGAGACATAGCACTACCAAGCTGGGAGGCTGATTAACTCAAGGATTCAAGGACACGCAGGTGTCCTATCTGCTCTGGAGACGAAGAGACGGAATGCCAGTTTCAACCAGTTCTGGAGTGTGTGGTGTGAAACTGCAACAATTCCTCCCCTTTCTGTTACTCTAATAGGCTAAATTATTGCCCAAACCCCGCCTTCCTTTCAAGTTACATGTTTTCCAGCTGGTTCTCCACTTCCCATTAATTAATACACTGCCTGAATGCTGCTGGAGCCCACGTCTTGCAGCTGGGAAGCTGCCTGCAAGTTGCCACAGAAAAACACCATGCTGCTATTACACTTCTTTAAAAAGAACATTTGGAAATGAATTTAGCAGCTCAGTACTACCAATCTGAAGCTCTGCTCTCTTGGCTGGGAGCTGATGGGATTTTTTTTTTCTTCAATACTCAGGAAAAAAAAAGATGAGGCTGCAAAACAAGATCACACACTTTTAAGTGTCCACAGCATCTTTTTTTCCTTTAAAAAGACTGTCAAAGCAGCAGTAACCTTATCAAGAGAAGAAGTCAACAATGAAGTAACTGAGCTAAACTGGGCTACACTTTGAACTAGTGCAGCACCTTGCTTAGCAGTTTGCCAGATGGAAGCTGAAGATGTGGTGGAATATTGGTGAAATAAATTTTAAAAAGAGTTATAAATTTTCCCCTGTAATGTGCAGCCACATGAGCATGTGGGATGCCGTTCCAAAGCTGAGGCTGCAACCCTGTGGACTTTTACTTTGGAGTAAGTCCCATTGAATTAAACAGGCATTACGTCTGAGCAGACATGCATAGGATTGTGCTGACACTCTCCATTCATGCAAGTCAGTCATGCAGAGGCCCCACAAGCCTGTCCCACCTGAGCTCAGTGTTGCACTCTGCAAGATGCTCCATAACCTTCTGCAATGTGCTCAATTCCTACTGTACTGTGCAGGCTTTCCTCAGCAGAGGACTCAACATGCAAAGGGGTTCTGTGATGTAAGGAACTAGGAGCATCTCTACAGTCTTTTACCTTTTAGAGGGTCTATTCACAGATTGAACCATTAGGCTTTCTCTTGTCTTCCTACAATTCCTTCTTCTCTCCTTTGTTCCCATTAGCCTCTCCTTGGCTGCTGTAATGGAATGGCAGATCCTATATAGGTCTTGTTCAATACAGTCAGAGGGTAAAGCGAATGTCTTTCACTTTGTATCACTGAAGGATGGTCTTTAATTGCTGAATATGTGGATAGTTTTGACAGCTGAATCATTGGAAGCCCTTGAGATGTGCCATTTTGGGCTGGCCTTGATGATTGACTTGAACTTTGCTATCTTCCTTCAGAGGTTTACCATAGCGAATGGAAATTGTGCTAAAAGCAGCGGGGGAGACTGAAACTATTGGGAATTATCCAGTCCCTTGAGATGAAATCCCAGCTGTGCTGAAGTTAATGTCAAAACTCACACTGACCTTCATGGCACCATTTTGTCAGCATTGCGGCAAAAATGGTCAATACACAGTCAATACAGTTTTAGGTGGATAACTTTTTTTCCCCCAGAAAGTAAAGAAATAATGGCTCCATGTGGCTCAAGTACCATCAGTATAAACTGGTCGAAATGCCCATGCAGTTACTAGCTCCAGGAAGGGCTGAGGGGGTGTTTGTAAGTATGAATCTGGATTTATAGCCCTATGTGGGCTGGTTGTCTTGGGCTTGACCAAGTTAGCAAGTTTCTGTCCTTGCTTACTAAAAGACTTGCAGAGTGCTGTCATTTCTGTCAAAAAGCACTTGCAGATGTGTTCCTTGTAGCACCAGCCACCAGCTGCTTTTCCACCTGCAGTCACATTACATGGAATTGAGACATTTTTTCCACAAGACAGCGCCAGTGATGTCATGCAGGGGGAATGCGGGGGAACTCAGTTCCACTAGTTAAAATTAGGGCTGACTCCGCCCACTTCACTCTTCCTCCTCCCCCTCCCAATTTCTCTGCAAGGAGCTTTTCTTCTTGGTTGGCCGGCACTCAGAGGGTTAAAGGGAGTGACTCCAGATTCCTAGGGGGGCGAAGGCAGTGATGTCATTCAGGGGGAACGGACCAGAACGGGCATTCCGGATCCTAATGGGCACCGTGGCTGGTTCCGGGTTCCCGACAAGTGCCAATCAAAAGTGAGTTCCTGTTCCTAAATCATTTGAATGACACCACTGGACAGCACATATAGCTTGTTTTGGGGAAACAGTAGACTAACCCTCTCTTTTTCATCTCTCCTGTTTCTGTTGTTTCTGGGGATGAGCCCTTCAGAAAAGGCAGAACAGCAGCACTATCAGTTGTCTACATGTGTGGCAACCCCTGTTCTCAAACAACTCGAATTTTCTGCATTAGCCCGTCACCTTCTGTTACAGTAGTAGTTGTAGCATCAAGATACAAGGTGCTTTGCACAGAGTGAAAAAAGGCAGGTCCCTACTTCAAGGAGCTTACAGTTGGGATAGTGACACAGAGGAGACAGCAGAAAAGGGGAAGCAGAACAGAGACAAAAGAAAAAGGGGGCATATGTGTATTTGTTTGAGTTTGGCTACAGTGGGGGAGAAGACTAAGGTGTAGTGCCAAAGGTTTGGTGGAAAAGGGGCCTATGAAAGGGCATTATATTATAACATAATAACCTGACTTTATTCTCAAGTCTCATATAGCAATGAGTGCATCTGCCAGACTGCAGACTCGATGTGACTGGAGTGATGCAGAAAGCCACCAAAAAGCTAATCAACTGTCTGCTTGCCTGATCACCAAGCAGTTAGAGGAAGTTGTCTGGCATCTGTCATCCTCTAGAGTGAACTTAAACTCAACCAACGAAGGTCTTCATTCATTACCTAGGCTTTGCTTCTAGCCTTGAAAAATCCTTTCTGGCCTGTGGTTTAAAAAAATGCGTTCTGAGAGGCATTTTTCATGCATCTTCTCTTCATGCATCTTGAAATTATCAGACTAATAGTGCTGAGCACTAGAAAATGTTTCAATGGGACATTCAGTAAACAGACTGCAAGTCTACAATGAGAGAGCTTATTCCTTCACCCAACCTCATTTGCTGTATACTTCGGAACAGGCAACACTGACACTGTAGACACTGGGCAATGGAGCAATATTGTCATGGCAAGGCCCATTAGCAGTACATGGTATGGTCCCTTTTAATGCACCAAACCACTAGATGTGATCCAAACAGGTTTTGCCAATAGGGGCTATTAAAAACAGTTGCATGAATAGCTCATTGTTTGCTCCAGAACTTCTGATACATTCCATTATGTTGGACTGCATCAAGCCAAGTCATTTCATCCATCATAACTGGTGCAATGAGGCAATTAAAAGATGTGTGCTGAATCCCCCCCCTCTCTGTAAGAGAGAAAAGGCTTCAGAGGGGAGAGATGTTCCCCTCCCCTTATCAATCCCCTTGATTCAATCCCCCTATATAATAAGAGTTCAATCCCCTTATCCCTGTGTAAGCCTCCCTCTGAGCAATGGGTCTCCTTGGCTTGTGCTAGCGATTTAGCTAGTGGGCAAGGAGGCTGCTGCTGGAAAAGATGCCTAGTGGGCTGAGTTTTACTTAGCGTGACCTTTATTTTTCTGATCTGTGTTACTGCTATTGAAAGACATTTCAAGACCAACAGCTGTTTAAAATAACATGGCAAATCCAAAGCAAGCTTGAGGGGTACATGGGGGCAAATAGCAGCTCTCAGACAAAAAAATAGTTAATGCAGCATTGATTTTAGAAGACCCAGCATTCGGGGTGGGAGGAGCCTTCTGGCAATGGCGAACGCACTCGGGGCAGCTCTGTTTCCTCGAGGTGTTCAACTCTCCGTGTGAGGACCTCTGGACCAAAATGAGGTCGTTCAGCTGCCAGGTGAGGCAGTGAACCCTGTGGGTGCAATTTCCTTTAACCCTTACAACGGCAATTGTGGGGTGTAGAGGAGACAGCCCTTTTCAATTTTTGGATCCCACGGAAGAGAACGCCTAGCCGAAGAGCTGGGACAAGCCAGAAAGACTCTCACTTCAACAGCTTAGCGAAGATGTAAGCGTTTTCTTTGAAAAACCTGATTCTAATTTCCATTTCTACAGAGTAAATAGGTGCTTAAGGAATGTTAATTTGGTGAATTGGGGAATGGCAAGTTAACCTAACGAAGAAGGAAGCGACTAGCAACAGCAACGTGTGAAATGGCGGCCAGAGGCGTGCAAGCCGCTGGTATTCAACTAACATGGTATTCAATTAACATATGCAAGCCCTAATGAAAACCTTTTGATTGCAATGGGAAATTGTTTGTGAAGGCATTTAAGTCAGCTTGTTGTTAAATACATTGCAATTGAGTTGGATTAAAAAAATGATAAAGCTAAAAAAAATCAAACAAATATAGAGATTTAAATTGGACACAGGAACAAACGTTAAATCTATTTGTCTGAATGGGAACTGACTGTTTAAACAGAAGCGCTGCGTTCTAGTAAGCCTGAACTTGCAACTTTCAAAACTAAGAAGTCTCTATGTGCTATGCTCCCTATAAATGGCGACTACTGGCTTTTGAATACTTAAGAGATGTTAATTTGAGAATCTGCAAGTCTTCCCAACGAAGAAGTCCTAATGAAAACCTCGTAATTGCAATGGGAAAGTGTTTGTGAATGCATCTAAGCCAGCTTGTTGTTGCTGGATTTTGAATACAAGGAGACGAAGGCAATTTAACATTCCAATACTTTGAGTAAATTACAAAACAAAGGCGAAGTGGTTTGTACCTGATTGAAAGCAAGACTAAAGTTATAGATTGAACTTTAATAAAGCATTAGGAATTAAAAAAGGAAAAAAGGAAGAAGATTCAGTTGGAAGGAAGAACCATTCTTTTAACTTTATAAAGAACATTGAAAAGAACATCCTAAAGAACGTTGAAAGAAAAATTCACTAGAAAAGCAGAAGAAGAAGCATCTATTTAATTTATATATACTGATTCCATATTGTGCTGAATTTAACACTGAATACTGAATTGTGTTGAATTTTATATTACATAATTTTGCAGTATTAAGCTAATATTAATATGCTTTAAGTTAGTGGGTGGTTTTTCCGATTTTTCTCCATCCTTTTTTGCTTTCCTCCTTTTTTCCTCCATCTTTTCCTGTTTTCCTCCATCTTTACTAAAGCTTAGCAAAATTAGGAACTGCTTGTAATACATTTATGTTAAGATATACTTTATTTTTGTCTCTTCCCTTTCTAGTTATTTTTCCATCTTTAACCTCTCCTGCTTCTGATGCAATTTAGAGTATAATTTGCCTTTGTAATTAAAGGCTAGAGGGGGTGTGTGTCTATAAGTGATGATTGTTAAACACTAACTGAAGGGCTCTGTTATTGTTCAAAAGGAAGAATATATGCATATATAGAGAGAAAAGGGGGAAAAAACGCAAAACTACAGAAGAAATTTCAAATTGCTAAAAGGTTAAGTGGGAATTTTTTGTAGTTGTTATATCTTGCCATTTATAAGAAGCTTTTGATTGATCTAATCATTTAAGTCGTACTGTTAAAGATAATATTGTAAAGAATGACAGCTAAGAAAGAAGGTCTTAGAGTAGGGGTTAGGACCTCTCCATTATTGACTTCGGGTTTGTCTAATTTGGTGAGGCAAGATTTAAAAAGTATGGAAGCAAGAAGGGAGATTCAAAATGATACAATCTTAGCAGCAATAGAACAAATGCGTCTAGATATACGAGAAAATATAAGAGAATCAGAAACTAGAATAACAACAAGATTTGAAAATAAGTTAGAAGAATTTCAAATGCAATTAAGTAAGGTCTCTGAGGAAATGAAAATAGCTACTAAAGATAGGAAAAAAATAAAAAAAGAAATACATTCAGTTCAAGAGGAAATTACGGAGTTAAAGAGTGAGTTTGAACAGTTAGAACTTATACAGTTAAGACAACAAATGGAAAATGCAAAGATGTTAATTCGTATTCGGAATTATCCGGAACAACAGAAAGAAATAACAGAGAAAGTAATTAAAAATTGGCTAGAACAAGAATTAGAAATAGCAGAAGAAGTCTTAGAAGAGGGAATAGAGATAGTATATAGAAAGAACTCTAATTATGCCAAAAGATATAATAAACCAAGAGAAATAATTATAAAGTTCAGCAGAAAGAAACTGAAAGAGGAAATTCTGACGAGGTTAGAAGAAAAAGAAAGAATAGTAAAAGAACATAAACTCTTGATATTAAAAGAAATTCCCTATCAGGTAAGGAAAAGAAGAATTCCTTATAAAGACTTCAATGCGGTTTTAAGACAAAATCAAATAAAATACAAATGGAATCTACCAGAAGGGGTTAGTTTCTATTATAAAGCCAAATATTATAATATTAACTCAGTACAAAAAAAAGAACAACTTTTAGATAAATTCGGCAAACAATTAGGAATTATAAATACAAAAGGTATAGACAGAGAAGGAAAAGGAAGATATGAGAGAAAAGGAAAGTCAGAATTAAGTAGTTCAGAGGAAGTGGAGGAAATAATTAGTCAAGACGCAGAAAGTAAAGGAGAAGATTCTCAAGAAGATTCAGAATCAAGAGGCGCCGTGGCATTAAGGAAAAAGAATGATAAGGATACAATCAAGCAACAAGATGTACAGGAGGGGGAAAGAAGGAGGAAGACAACAAGGAAAAAGAGATGAATAATTTATAAATGTAAACTAAAATACTGTTACTTAATATAAATGGACTAAATAACCCGACTAAAAGGCTAAAAAACATATAAATAATTAAACAAAGTCAATCCAGATATAATATGTTTACAGAAAGTCTATATAAAAGACCAACAAAAAACTGATATATAATGAAATATTAGGGATTGTATTTTCAACAGTATTGGTTAATAAATAAGAAAAAAGGTGTGGTTATGTATGTTAAACTAGCTTTGAACTCAGAATTAATTTGGAAAGATGTCCAGGGACAAACATCCATTTTACAATCAAAATTATTAATTATTGATATGTAGGCAAAAAATATTAGGTAAGAACAACCTTATAAGACCTTATATCAAAAGATAATTGATCTTGCCCTCTTGGAATTGAAGGATCGATTTTGGAATTGAAGGACGATTTTGATAAAGCGGAGATGTATATATAAAAAAATATGTTTTACTACGAATATATTATATATTATAAGGATAAAAAGGTAGAAATGGAAAAAATATGCAGATTATGGAAAAAAAAAAGATTTTTGATTAATATATTATTTTGCTGTGACCTTTTGTTTCTTTCCCCAAGTCTCCCTGTCCCGTGTCGTCCTTATTACCTATCCCTATGTCTTTATATGTGTAAACACAAATAAAAAAAATATACCAGCAAAAGAAGACCCAGCATTCATTCCAAAGACATATAATTATTATTATTATTATTATTTATTATTTATTGAATTTATACCCCGCCTATTGCCCGAGGCACTCAAGGCGGCATTTACAACAATAAAAAAATATAAAAACAACATTAAAAATAATTTAAACAATATTAAAATACAATAAAACAAAAAATTAAACAACAAAGTTTAAAACAAGCCATGTGGATCATAAAATATAAAAGTATAACCAGCCAGCCAACCAGCCAACAGTTAAAAAGCTTTTTGAAATAAAAAGGTCTTCAGCCCCCGCCGAAAAGTTAACAAAGAGGGGGCTGTTCTCAATTCGAAGGGGAGGGTATTCCAAAGTTGGGGGGGCCACCACCGAAAAGGCCCTCTTCCTGGCCGCCCCCCCTCTCACTTCTCCTGGTGGCAGCACAGTCAAAAGGGCCCCCCCAGATGATCTAAGAGTACGGGTAGGATTATATGGAAGGAGGCGGTCCCTCAAATACCCCGGACCCGAGCCGTAAAGGGCTTTAAAAGTCAAAACTAGCACCTTGAATTGGGCCCGGAACAGAACCGGCAGCCAGTGTAGCCGCCGGAGCAACGGCTCGACAGAGTCAAACCGACATGCCCCAGCAACCACCCGAGCTGCCGCGTTCTGTACTAGTTGTAATTTCCGGACCGTCTTCAAAGGCAGCCCCACGTAGAGCGCATTGCAATAATCTAATCTAGATGTCACTAGGGCATGGGTTACTGTGGCCAGGTCCGCACAGCTCAGGTACGGCCGCAGCTGGCGAATCAGCCGAAGCTGAGCAAAGGCTCCCCTGGCCACCGCCACCACCTGGGACTCCAGGTGTAGCTGTGGATCCAGGAGAACCCCCAAGCTGCGAACCTGCTCCTTCAGAGGAAGTGCAACCCCATTCAGAGCAGGACGATAGTCCAATACCCGAGCTGTGGATTTCCGAACCAAAAGCACCTCTGTCTTATCCGGATTTAATTTCAGCTTGTTCGCCCACATCCAGTTAATCTCTGGTCTGGATGCCTTTAAGAGGGGATTGGACGGATTTCTGGAAGAAAAGTCCATCGTGGGCTATAGGCCATGATGGGTTGTAACCTCCTTACATTAGTATTAGGCTACTTCAAAGTACCGGGTGCAAGGGAGTGGCAATAGGATGCAAGCATCTTGTTGTCTCGTGCCTCCCTGGGGCACCTGGTGGGGCCGCTGTGAGATACAGGAAGCTGGACTAGATGGGCCTTTGGCCTGATCCAGCAGGGCTCTTCTTATGTTCTTATGTTAACTCCTTGCAGCAGAATGTGGTGATGGCATCTGGACAGACTGGACCCATTTCTGGAAGTCTATCACACAAGCAATGATGGGTATGTGCAACCTCCTGGTTTTAGAAGTCTATGGATGCCAGGTGTAAGGGAATAACAATAGAATGCAGGTATTCTGTTGTCTTGTGTGCTCCCTGAGGCATCTGGTGGGCCACTATGAGATACAAGTTGCTGGACTAGATGGGCCTTCGGCCTGATCCAGTGGGGCCCTTCTCAAATTCTTATGGGAGTTGCAGAATTCACTGCTGGACTACGTTGTTGGAATGAAGATTTGCAGGGCTATTGAACAGAGCCTATATCGCCCTCAGGGCATGCCCTGATTGATGAATCTGGATAAGGCCCAATCCATTACACTTAAGCCAGCTGGGCAGAATGGGGCATAGAGTTCTGTATACTTCAGTTTTCTGGTCAATGGTAGAATCAGTTGATCCAGAAATTATTCCTTACTACTCACAAAGCAAAATTATAGCTTTACAGGCAAGAGAAACATCAAATGAATATTTTATATATTTTGTTACAACCAAGTGTGAGATGTTTAAGTAATAAGGTCTGTCAGAGAGAATGGAAGCCATGAGCTAATTATATCTCTGGGGTATTTTGATGAGCAAGGTTCAGACAAGTGCTTCCAATACTTCCAAGCACCTGATCATGCCCTGATTATCACATCCTGAGGAGTTGGGCTCCTGCCAAAGGAAAGCTTCCTGCCACCTTGGCCCTTTTTATGGACTGTAGCTCTTGGCAATAAGACGACACAATCCTCTTTCATTAGCCAAGTTGCATTTGCAGTTGTGACGTCGAACACTCGGGGCAGCTGTTAGAATGGTGAAGAGCCTTTCATCATGTTGTGCCTCCTCTTGGAAACGATTTAACACAATTCAGGGAAAGAGGCGGAAAACAGATACAATAATAGGAATAAAACAAGTGGAAACCTGCAAAAAATGTGCAGGCTTTTCATTCGTTTGTTTTTGCAATGTTTTCATTATATTTTCCTCCCAGAGAATATTGCAAAAGACAAGAGGCCATCTAATGAGAAGTAGCAAGTAATCACATGCTAACATGTACTTTGGCCTGAAGACTAAAACAGCTCTGTTGACCGCAAAGCATGAATCCCTCAACTACGTAGACTAGAGTCCCATTCACACAGCAGCCTATGCACCATGATTCTAAGGGTTGCTCACACATTTGACTTTTCAAGTGTACAGAAAAATACTTCAAATGTACACCCTGCTCCAACCCATTATAAAAGAAATACTTGTTTGCAAACTCAGTCTACAAGCAGCAATGGTCAAAACCAGCTCTTTTCTCCATCCAACGGCCCATGACCATGTGATTTGTGAACTGTCTAGCACCAACAGCTCTGAGAGACTGTAAGTGTAGTGCTGGTGTGGGACACTGCACAGGTTCAGGGCACAAACCTATGCATATCTTCTCAGAAGTAAGTCCCATTGTGTTCAATGGGGCTTACTCCCAGGAAAGTGGGCATAGGATTCCATCCTTCGCCAGAAACATGCAATGCAAAGCTTTCAAATTTCATCACTTCTACACAAAGAGTTACCTCTGGAAAGAACGACAGGGAACTGTGCTGACATGGGGATGATACCGTCTCAACTGGCCCCAATCCCACATACACTTACTTGATTTTGTATTTAGGGCTTCCCAAGTAAATGTGCTTAAAATCACAGCTTGGAAGGTAAGAAGAAAGAGTTCCTTTCTCTTTCCTCTTGGTAGGAAGAAAGAGTTCCTTTCCGAAGGAGGAACAAACCGGAGCAGTACTTCTGGACTGAACCAGAGGTGCTTTTCTGTGCCCCAGGCCCTTGGCGGGACATCATGCAATTTCGCTCCAGCTGGCCCTGAACGCACCCAGGCAGCAGGCGCATTCCCATTGCTTCCTGACTCAGGAAGCGAAGGGAACACGAGTGCGCCTGCAGAGGTGTATGGGATGCGAAGAAGGGTAGGGGGCCCCAAAAGCGCCCTGCTTTCCCCCACCAATTGCGTCCCCGCCTTCAACTGGTGCCCACTGTGGCTGCATCTTCTCGTGGCACCCTTTATACGCCTCTGGACTGAACACATCTTAGGAGCAGAAAGTGTGTGTGTGTGTGTGTGTGTGTGTGTGTGTGTGTGTGTGTGTGT
>JAJKFI010000004.1:23158795-23216084 GCA_029204185.1 Lerista edwardsae | reverse complement strand
AGAGAGAGAGAGAGAGAGAGAGAGAGAGAGAGAGAGAGAGAGAGAGATTTACTGGATACGTTCTGAGCAAGCCCTCTAACCATGGCTTGAGAGATATTCACAAATACTCAGTATCATTTTATCCAGTTCCCGAACAAGGAGAAATAGAAACCAATAAACCCCCGTCAGAACAAATAGAAACAACAATAAAAACCACTCACAGCTTCCCCAGCAGCAAAGCAAATTGCAAAAAGGAAACCATTTGTGGCTCACTCTAGACCAGGCTATCATTTGGGATCAACACATTGGCTTTCAGAGTGGCTGGATGTTGACAAGTCACCATAAAAGGGGGAATAAAAATGGGTTTTTCAATGGGCTGTTGCTAAAACAAATACTGATAATGAGAGAGCTCATCCCACAATTCATGAAGTCCTGCTGTGAAAACAATATGAAGCGCTTAATTCATTTTAGGTCTCTTCAGCTATATTTTTAGATGATCGCATTTCCCGCATAGTTTTCCATATACAACCCCATCACCAACACGAACAATTCAGCAAGTAATGAGTTCCCAAATAGGAACTAATTTACAGCCCAGTCCTACCTCTTGAGTTAAGCCTATGCCCATGCATGCCTGTGCAACAACAGCTGTGCTGCCGACACAGACATCCACCTGCCAACAGACACACGACGGATGCCAGCGCAATGAACGAAAAATCCCATGTCGTTGTAATGTTACCAAAGTCACAGAGCCACGTCACCAGTGGATAATCCAAAATGGGAAGGAGATTGGGGTATGACATGGAGGGATGTGGGAGGATTAGGCAGAATCAATGCACACTAGATCAACTCCCTTCAGACAATGGACATGCTCCCAATGACGGGAACATGCTAGGCTAAAGACAGAGCTCACATTGATAAGATTAATCCCATAGGGAACAATGGGGAAAAATAACAGGCAATTCGACTTCCTGCCACCCCTACCCTGCCAATTCTCCTAGGATGGGATACAGGCCACATATGGCAGCCAATCACAGTGCATCTGCCCCAACTCTAAAGCCCCTGCCAAGGAGACTACTGCTTATATGATCAAAGGTTCGGCATGGGGCTATACTACTCTGGCCCCTCAAAGGGGAACTTTGGTCGTTTGCACCAATGCAGGGTGTTAAAGCCTCCTTGCGGTGCCGTTTGCTTGTCTCCTTCTGTGGCTGTGTAGTTAGCAATGTGGGTTCTGAATGTGTCTCCCTCTTTACCTTTTGCCCTTGCCATGGCCATTGCCATGCCTCCTTGTTTCTGGCCAGACATGCAAAGACCCTGGTTGGGATCGATACAATCTCTGCTCCTGGCAAAAAGGGTTCCTTCCAGTTAGCAGGTGTCCCCAAGGGGACTTGAAGCCTTGTCATGGAAATGCTTGTGTGTCTCTTCACATGGATGTGCTCTTTCAAGGGAGTACCCATGCTCCGCTCTATTCAAAAGGTATTCCTTGGATGTATGGATTCACATGGGTGGGATGAGGGGACTTGGAACCCTGGCTTGTTCACCTCCTTGGTGCTGACTCCTTGTACATTTCCTGATAACAGGTCAGCCTGACACCTACAAATGTTCAGTAACTTCTACAGTATAACTAGCACTACCATAATACTTTGGATCCAAAGAGCACTAGCCTTTATTTTTTTTCTCTATTACAGACTGCAGTGCAGCTGCAACAATCCTATTCTCAAAGCAGACACTCTCCCACTATGCCCACTATATATTTTGCTCACCTCCAGCCATTGTGCTATAACACAAACTAGAGCTTCTAAAATGACAGCTAAAGTTGCATGCAGCCTTTGGATGTATTGCGTCAGTTGGCCTGCTGGATGGGGCCAGCGGTGTACTTCACCCACTTCCCCATAACAGCAAGCATCAGAACTCGACAAGCAGCAAGGGCCAAAACTAGCTCTTTCCTATGATCCAAGGGCTCATGAATGTGTGAAGTGTCCACATGCTACCACTAAGAGCTACTTTCAGTGCAAATGTCTGCAGCTGTTTCAAACTGAAAGCCACCTTTCCGTCAAAACATGCTGTGCTCAGAGGCGTTTCTACAGGGATGGCAAAGCTCTAAGTTTTGCAGGAAGCCTTACCCTGTCATGTAAATCCCTCCTCTCCCTTGCTGCTGTAGCCAGTAGGCAACACCAAGATGTTGCTGTTCCCTGTGAGGATTGGCTAAAACGGTGCAGGAGAGGAGTGATTTCCACTGCAAGGTAAGGCTTCTTGCAAAACTTAGAGCTTTGCCATCCCTGTAGAAACGCCACTGGCTGTGCTTTTCACCTGCCAGCCACAGAACCCTGTAAGTAGCTACAAACCACTATAGTGATTCAGGAATCAAGTTACAAGAATCAGTGCTAGTATAACCACAACTAGGCGGCCATGAACTTTCAACTAACCAAAGAGAAAACCATGATTGGAAGCCACTGGGAGGTGGAAGTACAGATTAATTAGAAACAGTATATACTTTAGCAGCAGTTTCTTCAGCCCACATATGACAAAGCCAATATGTTTTGTAGGTATTTTGACACCAAATGACTATATTCTTCATGGGCACAATATCCCTGGGTATGGAGGGGGGCATATCAAGGGTGCTTAGCAATACAGAAATTAGGGCACATTTTCAACTGTTGCAAACACTGGTTGTGTGCCGGTGCCTTAGGAATAGGAAGTTGCACCTTATGTCCCATCTGACCAAGATTCAGGGGGCAGCACAGCCACACAGCAAAGGTAGCTGAGAATCCCATCTCCCTGAACTATAATTAATTCTGATTTATTTTTTTTAGGAAAGTGCAAAAATGCAAATATGTGCAAGGAAAAGAGTCTGTGCGCACACGCCCAAATACACACACACACACACACACACACACACACACACACACACACACACACACAGAGAGAGAGAGAGAGAGAGAGAGAGAGAGAGAGAGAGAGGGAGAGAGAGAGAGAGCGAGAGAGAGAGAGAGAGAGAGAGAGATATTTTACCTGCAGCCCCAGGCTCAGTTGCTCTCATGAAATATAGGCCAATTTGCTCCCCCAGCTCTTTTTCTCAAAAGGCTCTGATAGCTAATTCAGTCACTGAATTAATACACTGTACTCACATCAAAGCAAAACAGTCTGGGCTTATTTCTAGAGAAGGGATGGAAAATGCTCTGCGCATTAAAAGGCCCAGAAGGATGAAACATCAGAGCTGAAATGTCATTC
Source organism: Lerista edwardsae (assembly GCA_029204185.1). Classification (NCBI taxonomy): domain Eukaryota; kingdom Metazoa; phylum Chordata; class Lepidosauria; order Squamata; family Scincidae; genus Lerista; species Lerista edwardsae. The sequence goes on along the minus strand of JAJKFI010000004.1, from coordinate 23,212,877 downwards.
TCAGGTGTGGAACTTGGCTGACCATTTTATGGGACCTTTTTGCAGCCAAAGCCATGCTGCATATGAACAACATCAGATGGAAAAGATAATAACATTGCCAACTATCTAACATTGCCCCCCCCACCCCAACGCTAGATCTGCCAGTCAGGGATGGTTCCATTCCAAAAGACTGGAGGCAGCCAGCCTGTATTCAGATACAAATCTGCATTGTGTGTTAAGGTCCTAAATCGGATAGGTTTGTGCTGCAGATGCTTCCACAGCATTTCTCTTCCCTCCAGTACTCTTTACTATCAGCTACGGCAAAAATCCTGTTTTCACACCTTCTGAATCCTGAGCCTCTAGAAGATCTTGCTGGCATTTCTGCAAGCATTTCTCCAACTTACAATGACCACATCATCATCAGCCCTATTTGCTCTACCTTCTTGAGCTACAGAATCTGTAGTCTGAGACTTAAGTGGAGACTTATCAGGATATTGCTGAGAGCCCTGCTGCCATAGTGCTGCAAAGGAAAGCTTCATCAGGGCAGAGGTAAAAATGCACCCTGTACCTAAAATCCAAAAAATACGACTGGCATTTCAAGTGAATTTCCAAAAGGAGAGGGCAGAATGCAATACTTTTGAGTCTCGCAAAAAGAAAAAGAAAAAAAAAACAACTTACTTGCTCTGGAACACCCAGGCGAAATAGCTAGAGTTGTCTGTCTGGGACAGAGAGGGCAGGCTAGAGGGCAACTCATGTAAGGGGATATTTCCCCCTTATCCAGCGTCATGCCCCAGCCACCCCTACAGGGCTATTTGGATCTATGCCCACAATTTTACAGGTGCAAATCCGAGCAACCTGTGTGACACCACTGGGTCCAGGGACTGGGGTTGGGATTTGGCCTGCGCTGCTGTGGCTGGTCCCAAACTGCCTGCTGGTTTGCCCTCCACCACGCAAAAAAACCCCTCCCCACCTCTGTTCCACCTCCTGCCACCTTCTCCTACACCCTGAAGCAGCCTGCCCAGGCCAGCACGAATATACCCTCCCTGGGGCAGGATCCAGTGCCAGCAGGCCAGTGCATGTCCTAGCCGGCTCTCAAGTAGCCATGAATGCACTTTATGACACCTTCGCAACACTCCTGGGCCAGGGCAGATGGCTTGCGTCACCACAACAGGCAGTCTGGATTGCTCTGCCCATGACTTTTACAGACCAGAAAGCAGAGGGAGGGCATCTAAACAATTAAAGTGACACACCAGTAGAAAATCTAGATGTAAATATCCCTAACAAGGGGAACAAAGTAAAACCTAAACAAAACACTTTAAAAAATGCCATTTGTTTGCCAGACGCCCACGTTATGCTTCTGTGGCTGATTTGTTCTAGTGAACAGGGAGTCCCTGGCCGGAAGTCTGAACTGATGTTTGAAAGACAAAGGCCACTCTGCACTGTCAGGGAAGCACTTTGGAAGCAACCACACGTTGGCGAGAAGTAATTAAGCATCACCCTTCAAGTCTGACGTTTGGCATCTGTTCCAGTGTCTGCTGAGTCCTCCTGTGTTTTCAGTTCATGTGCACAAGACAAAATGATTCAGGCTTTACATGAGCGGCTCCCAGAGCAAAAAGTTCCCAATGATGGAGAAGAAGAAAAAAAACAAAAGCAGTGACTTGTGCGGAGAACTTCTGTTGAAAAATGAACTCATTGTGTCATCTCTTCAATGTCTCCTTGAACTCTCTTGTCACAAAGAGGTGTGGCTGATGGACATTGGGGAGGATTCCCTTGACCATGAAAGACCCAACACCACATTTGTTGCCTATTTAGCCTTGGGATACAAAGATGACAAAAAGAAATGCGGCCAAAACACAAGAGTGTCGACGTGTTGCAAAGCTTTCAACAAGACTTGCTTCTTGCTGCATTTAATTAAACAAAGTTGTTCCAACTCTCACAGAAACAGGACCGGTTTTAACACTAGAACTGGAGGGCTGTAGACAAAACAGTAGTTTCGAAACAAGGCTGGATCAATTGTTTTCTCAGTTCAACATGTGTAGACTACAATGTCAGGGAAATAAAACTTTGATTTGGATTTCCATGCTAAACTAATATTACAGGTTAACCCAGAACGAAAGATTGGGAAGGAATACTTTGTGTGGACTTTTACGTGATAATTGGTCCATTTTTACTGTGGGCCAATTAAGTGGCCGAGATCAGGAGTTTCTTCTATTTCTTAGGTTAAACACTAAATATGATTTGCCACCATGGGCTGAATTGTAATGTTTACAACAACAAATTTGACCAGCTGCATTACCTGCTTCTGAGGGCACAATCCAATAGATGGCGTAGCGCTGATGCGGTGTAGTTGCATTGGCGCTACGTCATTAGTGCTGACCTGAGGGCAGCTGACTGCCACCCCTGCGTCAGCGCTATAGTGCTCGGGCCGACGCTGCCAGTAGCGTCGGCCTGAGAGCGCTGATGGGACCTCCCTTGTGCCAGCTGAACTCGGCTGGCACAAGAGAGGTTCTGGGAGGAGGGAGGGCAGGTAGGAGGCATTACTGGTTGAGCCAGCGGTTGTGGCGGCCCAAGGAGGGGGCATGGATGGGATGCGGCAGCTGGGCCACATCCAAGGCCTCGTCCCCGGACTGCGCGGCCCCGATTTGGGCTGTGCGGATTCCTCGGACCTGCGCCTGCTATTTCACGAATGTCTCCTTGCTCCTGGGAGACTCCTGCATGTTCCAATGATATGTTGGATACAGCGTAGGCCTGCTGGCCTGCCTGCTCCAGGCAGCATAGGATTGGGCTGCCCATCTCCTCCATGCGTAGAAATACATATTGCATTGAAAAGGAGAAAGAATACAATACTTGTTTATAAACAATTGATGACAATAAATATGATACCCAAAGCCTTAGACCAGAGTTTCTCAAACTGTGGGTCAGGACCCCATTAAGTGGGTTGCGAGCCAATTTTAGGTGGGTTTCATTCATTTCAATGTGTATTTTATTTTTAAATATATGAGACTCGATGCTCCCATAGCATGTGTCTGCATTTGGGGAAATGTCACAGATCTGTACTTTCAACAGGCTATTTATTATGTATAGGCTTTTTACAATGATCATCAATGGGGCTTACTCCTGGGTTAGTGTGGATAAGCTTGCAGCCTTTGGAATGTTTGGGGATTTAAAAATAAATAAATCTGCAACTGCTATTTATTTTAAATAAATTTTTAAACTCGTTGCAAACTTTTACTTATTTAATTTGATTTTGTCATATGAAGGTGTTTAAAATTTTCCAGCTTGATGATGTCTCTTCTGGCCATCACTTTCAGGTTAATGACATCACCTCTGGTGGGTCCTGACAGATTGCCATTCTAAAAAATGGGTCCCAGTGTTAAAACATTTGAGAACCAGGGCCTTAGAGAAATGCGGTTGAATTGCCCTACTTTAAATAGTCAATGAAAAATGGCTTAACTACTGTAACTATAACATTTGTGGATCTTAAATTGCAATTAATTCAACCAAAAAAATTATTTGTGGCTCTTCTGATCACTGACTGAAAGGAAGAGAGTTCTCAAGAAGGATATTATTCAGGTATAACTGCAAAACTGAAAAAAGGCTTTAGGGGACCCAATCCTATACACCCCTCCAGTGCAGATGCAGTCGTGCCAATGGGATATGTGCTGCATCCTGTGGTGAGGGTGCAGTCACGGAGCACTCATTATGGTTAGGAACAGTGGTGTTATCCTACCGGAATGCTGGGGAGGACGTCCGGGTGATCGGCAGCCCGCCCGTCGCGTACCGCAGCGTTACGCCGTTTGCATAACCAATTACGCCACTTGCGTACATTACGCAAACGGCGTAATGCTGCAGTACGCGACGGGTGGGCTGCTGATCACCCGGATGTCCCGCCCAGCGTTCCGGTAGGGTAACACCACTGGTTAGGGAACATTTTGTTCCCTTAACTCAGGGCTGAATACTGGCTGCATTGGTGATGGAAAGCTGGATAGGATTGGGCCCTCGGAAAGAAAATAGCACAGCAACAAAACTTTTCAACACAGAGCAATTTGCCCTGCAACAGCACAATAAAAATGCTGCCGCAAACCTAACAGAAAGTGTTGCTTTCTTACAAAAAAAAAATTTCCAGTTGTGCGATTCAATTTACATACATCCAGCTAATTCAATTAAAAATAAATTCCAATGCGGACCTCAAGGGATGCCTAGAAAAGTCTTTTTATCTTCACTTGAAAATTTACATTGCTTGGGAAAAAAAAATCTGTTTATGGCTGAGAAATGCTCCTGCTAAAAAGATACGTGGCCTTGACTCAAGGCTGATGCAAGAGGAGAGCTTATTACAGCTGTATAACTAAAAAACAGACCTTGAGATGGGAGTTACAGGAAGTTGATCACTATGGCCAAGCAGGTGGATCCACTGAACACCTTCACATTGTCAAATTATTGAACTATATTTTTTCCTCATCCATTTCAGAGTGATTACCCATGGTGCTTTCCAGGGTATTTTTTCATCTTTGTTCTAAAATAAAAATAAGTAAATTATTCACCGTTCCTAAAATAAACCATAGCCCTTTAGAAAGGGAACGATCTCACATTTTCATATTAAATGAGAAGTCCAAGAACAGTGAACTATACGAAGAGTGGGGTGACTTTTGACTTGAAGGATCTCCTTCTGTGTCCCAACTGGAGCCCAGTCTGAACAGTGGAACAGGTTAAGATCTGATCAACTTCTAAACCAGACTAACAGCCGGATTCTAAGCACACTCAGGTTGCAACCCTATACACATGTTCCTGAGAGCAAATTCCATTGAAGACTTCTGAGAACACCTGCAAAGGCTTGTACTGTCACTCAGATATTAGTCTAACTAACCTCACGGGACTTGCTATTTCTCAGCACATGACTACCATCTCATAAACTAAAACAAAACCAGAAAAGTTATTGTGAGTCAAGATTGCAAACATGCACACTTATCTGGGAGTAAGCTCCACTGAACACAGTGGGACTTACTTCTGCGTAAGCATGCACTGGATTGCACTGAACATCTTACAGCTCAATCCTAAACGTGATGCCTGAGAAGACGTAAACCCTACTGAATGAAATGGAACATAGTCCCTAGTAAACACTCTTTAGGATTGCAGCTTTACTTAAAGAAAACTATCAAGCTTGGGGTGTGAGGGTTTTTTACAGGATCCTCCATATAATGGGGTCAACCACAAGGCAACATGCAGGGCAGAGGCGGGGGTAGGTTCAGCATTTTGCTTCAACAGCCCATAGCTCAAGTCAAGCAGTAAGACTGTAGCCTATTGGGGTCGCTTTGATGCTGGGGGCAGAACCTAGGTAGCTTCTGTTGCTGCTTCAACATCTTTCCGTGGCTCGATGCAAACAGCCCCTCCAACTTGTGTGGCTTTCCTCCTAAGCACACTTCCTAGAGGGATGCAATCCTGGACATTGCTAGGCACACTTTCGGGTGGTGAAGACCAGAGGGGATTGTGATGAGCTCCAGAAGGATCTCTCCAAGTTGGGGGAATGGGCAGCAAAATGGCAGATGCCTTTCAACGTAGATAAGTGTAAAGTGATGCACATTGGGGCCAAAAACCAAAACTTCACCTATAGGCTAATGGGTTCTGAGCTGTCTGTGGCAGCTCAAGAGAGAGATCTTGGGGTGCTGGTGGACAATTCTATGAAGGTATCAACCCAGTGTGCGGCAGCAATTAAGAAGGCCAGTTCCATGCTTGGGGTCATTAAAAAGGGGGTTGAGAATAAAACAGCCAATATTATCATGCCATTATACAAATCAATGGTAAGGCCACACCTGGAATATTGTGTCCAGTTCTGGTCGCTGCACCTCAAAAAGGACATAGTGGAGTTGGAAAAGGTGCAGAAGAGAGTGACGAAAATGATTATGGGGCTGGGGCACCTCCCTTATGAAGAAAGACTGCAGCGTTTGGGGCTCTTCAGCCTAGAAAAAAAGGCACCTGAGGGGGGACATGATTGAGACATACAAAATTATGCATGGAAGGGATAGAGTCGATAGAGGGATGTTCTTTTCCCTCTCTCAAAACACCAGAACCAGGGGGCATCCGCTAAAACTGAGGGTTGGGAGAATTAAAACAGATAAAAGGAAGTACTTTTTTACCCAGCGGGTAGGTGATCTGTGGAACTCTTTGCCACAGGAGGTGGTGGTGGCATCTGGTCTAGATGCCTTTAAGAGGGGATTGGACGGATTTCTGGAAGAAAAGTCCATCGTGGGCTATACGCCATGATGGACTGTGCAACCTCCTTACATTAGTAGTAGGTTAATTCAGAGTACCGGGCACAAGGGAGTGGCAACAGGATCCAAGCATCTTGTTGTCTCATGCCTCCATGGGGCACCCGGTGGGGCCGCTGTGAGATACAGGAAGCCGGACTAGATGGGCCTTTGGCCTGATTCAGCAGGGCTCTTCTTATGTTCTTACACTTACCTGGAAGTAATTCCCATTCAACTCAATGAGATTTCCTTATGAGGACACATACATAGGTTTGGACTGTGAATTTAGAATGCTTTATTGTGAGTTAATATGGATTACCCTGCACATGCCCTTAAATCTGCAGTGGTGGGCTGTAGCCTATTTGAATACAGGAAGCTTTATTGTGTGGGGTTGTATATGAGTTCTTATTAGCATTTCTGTGTTAGCAAAATATGATAATGGTAGATTATATGCAGAGAGGTAGTAAAACCAATAATGCACCATAATATGTTTCATTAGAATGCCAAACATTCAGATATTACTTTAATAGAGCCAGCATATATTTGTTGTGTCAGGTGGCTGCCTCTGGCTCAATTTTCCTTTTAAAGTTCAGCTCACCTGACATAGCAATTTTTGAAAATGAGGTTAAGCGAGAGATGTGGGGGGGGGGTGCATGTGTGTTTTAGTGGAGAAATTACTGCAGCCTCCAATGGGCATTATAAAGCCTTGGCTGCAGACCATTGAACCTGAGTGGCATGGACAAAATGATGACATTTTGGGGAAAAGGAAAATTGCTTTCTGCATAAGCTGTTTCAGACTTAGAACAGGGAAAGATATTTCAATTATTGGGGCAAGCTAAATCTAAATAAAGGGGGGGGCATATGAAAGAGCAAGAAAAATAACTAGACAACAACAGAGTGTAAGAGGAGCTAATTAATTGCCCAGAAGGAATATTAAAACAACAGACCACCAGGCTTGCAAATAATGTGCACTGGCGGCAAAACTCTAATTAGGGTGTGTGTGTGTGTGTGTGTGTGTGTGTGTGTGTGTGTGTGTGTGTGTCCCTCAGCCATGCTAACAGCCATCTTTCTCTGTCCCCCCTTCCCCCCCCCCCTCTGCATTGTGTCTGTTCCTCCTCAGGACTCCTCACCTACCAAAAAGTGTCAAGATTTTCATGCAAGCGTGCTTCTAAATTATCCCTAATTGCTTGGTTGCTGTTCAAAGTTGTGGTTTTCTGTAGAACAACTGCCTTCCGTCTTTAAGCTCTAGAGTGAAAAAAAAAAACCCTTGGGCAGCGCAATCCTGAGCTGCCTGACTGCCCGGGACAGCAGCGGTAGCCAAGTGGCTACTGCTGCATACTGTGGCAGCCAGGCACCCACAGGAGGCTCCCCGGAAGAAGGAGACATTTGTCCAGCTCTTCTGGGGTAAGGGCGAGTGCGGGTGTCAGCTGGTGCAGAGGGGAGGGTCTCCATGTAGGGCCATGTGACAAGAGTCGCTGCCAGTCCCACCCCGCCCAGGAACGCCCTCCCGCCATGCCCGAAAAGGAAGCAACACAGGCAAGCGGCGCACTCACTGCTCGCTGGCTCGTTGCTGCCTCCAGGAAGCGCAGGGCTGGCATTGGGCTGGCGTTTGACCAGCTCCAGCAGTAATGGCTTGCCACCATTGCTAGAGGTGCCTTACGTCGCCTTTCATGACACTAGTCCAGGCAGTGCAAGTACACCGCCAGCAGTAAGGCCCACAGGATTGGGCCCACCATCTATTTTGTAGCCAAGCCAATTCAAATATGTGAATGTGTGGCAAGAGCCACAGAAAACAGAACCTTCAAAGCAAAGGGCAGGAAACAGATCTGTAGCCTCCAGGCAGAATTACAGAGATGGCAGGACATGCAAAACCTGCAAGGGGAGATAATGGTTTAAAGACGGAGCCAAATGATTGCTCACCCCATGGGAAAAACCGAGAAAATATGGAAGCTTGGGGTTGATACGGTTCACAGTGCCTCTGCCAAGAACAATTATGCCTGATCCTAAGCCAGACCCTTTAGGCTATTAGTATCCTGCAATGCCACAGATCATAAGTTCCTACTGGACTTGAACTTGCCCTTCTGAGAGCTACCCTAGATAGTGGAAGGTCTATGATTGGATGTCCTGCAGGTTTATTATTGTTGTTATTTGAAATCACAGAGCCTTTCAAGGGGTCCTGATTTGGTTTGTGGTGTGGGGCCAATAATTCAGACTGCAATACTATACACACTTTTGTGGGAATAAGCCCCATTAAATACAATGGAACTTCCAAGTAGACATGCCTAGAATTGTGCTGGTGATCCTTTTTCATGCCATTTTTTCTAATCTGAATCTCCCTAGAGCTGTGATTTGCCCCACAAGCAATATTGTAAGGTATTTGTTCAGGTCCACCTAAATTCTTTGTCCCGTGAAGCAAACAGCAGCTCAGGACGCCAGTTTGGATGGGCAAAATGGTCCCTTTACCCACAACAAACCCCAGAAATGTTATGCCTAACTTTTTAAGAACCCACAGGAGATCCTGTTAGGGGCTTCCTTGCCCTTGAGAAGTATAGATGTAATCAAGGGTCAAGGTCACTGAATGTAATAGTTCTCTTTTAAGTGTCTGTCTAATCTAATAAATGTTGTACTTCCTTTTAAACTTCATGTCATCCCTCATTGTTCCAGTATTGATTTGTACAGTTCTTTCTTTTAGGACGATGGGTATGAGTTGTGTTTATGTGACACTCAAAATGCTCTATTACACTCTCGCGCCCATACACAGATGCTGTTTTAGTCAGTTCACTATACAGGTCCAACCTTTTTATACACTGATCAACTAATTAGACAATACTGATGACCACTGTAGAGAAGAAAGACCCTGCCTATCCCTGGAGAAGGTGAAAAATACTGTACATCCCTTTACAATCCCAGTTCCAAAAACTGCTTTTCTAGGGAGTCAGACTATTAGAATTTCTATTTCCAGCTCGCTCTGAGACAAGCGACACCCTCCCTTCGCCCTGGCTCACTTCCGCATTCCATTATTCACCAAGCCAGGAAGTGATTTTTGCATTCCATTCTTCAGTGAGCAAGGGCTAGGGGAGGGGACTGCTTTTCTTGGAGTGAGTTGAAAAATCACAGTTATAATTAACTGCCTGACTCATGTTTCTGTTTTAACTGCTTTTATTTAACACATTTTTTGGTATCAGCATGGAGTCCAGAACCAAATCCCAGTGGATACAGAGGTCGCACGTGTACTTTCAAAATCTTCTGGGTGTTTTTCACTGTGTGGAATTTGGCTGCAATGCGTACAAGAACTCCGTGAAAATGCTGCAGAGTCAAAATCAGTACTGACGTCTGTCTATCGGTTTGTCCAACTGTTATTCCAAAAGGGATTGAGATTTAGGTCCAGGTACATCCAATTTCAAGACATCACCCTCCCAACAAAGGTTCGTATAGTCAAAGCTATGGTTTTCCCAGTAGTCCTGTATGGCTGTGAGAGCTGGACCATAAGGAAGGCGGAGCACCAAAGAATAGATGCTTTTGAATTATGGTGTTGGAGAAGACTCTTGACAGTCCCCTGGACTGCAAGGAGATCCAATCGGTCAATCCTCCAGGAAGTCAAGCCTGATCGCTCCCTGGAAGGACAAATCCTGAAGCTGAAGCTCATGTACTTTGGCCACCTCATGAGAAGAGAGGACTCTTTAGAAAGACCCTCATGCTGGGAAGGCAAAAGGAGAAGGGGGCGGCAGAGGATGAGATGGTTAGATAGTGTCACCGAAGCAATTAACATGAAATTGGGCGAACTCTGGAAGCTAGTGGAGGACAGGGAGGCCTGGCGTGCTGTGGTCCATGGGGTCACGAAGAGTCAGACACAACTTAGCGACTGAACAACAACAACATCCAATTTATGTTCCTCGTATCTCATTTATGGCAGGACTATCAACAGACTCCTTCTGCATATGATGGACAATATTGCTTTCTGTGAAGAAAAGTGATTCAAGGATAAGGATTACAGTAATATTACATTTCTTTGTTTACATTTCGGCGGGGGCTGAAGACCTTTTTATTCCAAAAAGCTTTTAACTGTTGACAGGCTGGCTGGTTATTATGATCCACGGGGCTTGTTGTTGTTGTTTTTTAAATTGTTTTTAAATTTGTTTTAATTGTGTTTTTAATTTGTGATTGTATTGCTGTTTAATACTGTTTTTAATTGTTTTTAATGTGAATTGTTATATTGTTATATATATATATTGTAATGCCGCCTTGGGTGCCTTCGGGCACAATAAGGCGGGGTAAAAATCTAATAATAAATAAAATAAATAAATAATATTAGTCTTTAAAAAATCCTATGATATCAAGGAACATCATTGCACTTAGCAGTAGCTAACCAATATGTATGTGTACCATCTTCTTCCAGATGCCTTGGTTTCAGTCAAAATAAACAGTGATTGTGAGCCTCAGTCAGTCAGCCCTATTGCTGCCCGATGCCATCTGGCAAGTCTTTCCATAGGCTTTGCTAAATCAACTTAGCGCAGAACATTCGCCGCTGAGATTTTGGAAAGCAATGGAGCAAAGCATGAATCGTCCAGCTGGCCTGAAGGAAATCAGACCAATGTACCTAAATGAGCTCAGCATGTTGGAGACAACTCCCCATTCTTCTTATTGGTATTTTCATACTATCTAGAGATCACATTTGTTAAGACCACTTCACCTGCATTGTATCACATCGGCTTGTTAGTCACTTCAAATCAGGTCAGGCTTCAGACTCAAATTTTAAAAAGAGGATCGCACATAAGTAACAAGATGTTCTCTTCACAATTCTAGGTGTTCAATTGTTCAGCAGCACTTTCCACTTCATTTCTCGAAGTGGAAAATCCATCTCTTACATTTCATTCAGGTGTTGGTATTCAAGGGATAGCACTATCCACATCACTGATACCTTACCGGTCTAAGTATTGAGCTCCTAAGGCTTATTAATGCTTCAGAGTACAGAAATGGATTCATAATAGGGATATTCCTACTACTACTGTTGAACAAGTATATAACACCTTAATGTTCATATTGCTTTCACATAAAATACATTATCTCATTTAGGGTGCAGTCCTTACCTGGAGTTAGTCCAGCACAGTTAGTCCAGCATAGTTTGGCCGGTACAAGGGAACCTGAAAAATATGATTGGACCACTCTTGGAGTCAAAGAGGCCAGCACACGGATGTGCGTCATCCTCCCTGATTCTGAGAGTAGTCCAAACATGCTTTATGCTGGCCCTTGTACCAGCCAAACTTTGCTGGCCTACCTGGGCTGGTCACAACACTTGACAATGATGCCATCACTGAGCACAGGAGCAGCTACATCCTAAGAAGGTACGCCAACACCTTTTAACTGGTATCTCTTTTCAAGTGCTGGGGAGCAATTGGCTCATAAATATTTTCAGCATTTCACTGTTTTTAATTCATCTGTGTGTGGCTTCTGTTCCTAGAAGGCGGGATCTCATATATTACATTTTCACTCATCTCTTTCTGATGATGCCTGAGGGAAGCAGCTCTGCTATGTGCTCAAAACATGTTCGTACAGTTCCAGAGGGATTAGAGAAAGAAATGTGACAAAGTTACACCATGTCAAGTTAGATTAGTACTGAGAGAAAAACAACATTAAAATCTGAGTTTAATAAAACTCAGATGCAGCTCATGATCTTTTGAAACACCGATCATGGAAAATATTCCATTCCACTATCACTTCCCACTGGGCAGTCCATACAATGTCTCCAGTACTGTAAGTAATTGGAGTGGGCGGAGGGATTTTTTCTGCTTCTGGGCCAGACTGAGGCACAGAAAGGGGAGACTTTGTCGGTTGAGCCTTGTCAACAATGCTTCCCACAGGAAATGATAAAACCTCGGGGCTGAACATGGTGTAGCGTAGTGGCTAAGAGACTGTGTTACAAATAAGATCTTTCTCGATGCAAATCTCACTTCTGCCACAATTTTACTAGGTGGTCTTCAGAAACCCACTCCCTTTTAGCCCAAGCTACAATACACGGATAAAAATACTTATTGTTAAACAATTATCGCAAGGACAACATGAAGGTGATATACACTATGATGATGATGATGATGATGATGAACTGCTATGCTCAAATCCTATCTCCAGTGGTGTCATCCAAATGATTTAGGAACAGGTACTCACTTTTGATTGGCACTTGTCGGGGTCCGCCCACAGGAAGTGATGTCATAAGCCAGAAGTGATGTCATGATTGTTGCCATGGATGTGATCATATTTGTAATAACTTCAGCTTGTGGTTAGTGTTGATTTAACTTCTATTGCTTTGTTTTCTAGAGATGTGTATATACATATCTTGCTTCATCTGTTCCCTGGTTAAATAGCAGGGGCCAGCTTTGAGTGGGCGGGGCCAGCTCAACTTCTAGGAACCGGTACTCGCGTAGTGGTGCGTAGTGGGTGCATGACATCACTGCCTATCTCCACTATTGGCATTGCTGCAGCCATGCTATGGAGGTGTGTGCTGCAGCAATGGTGGTGGTGGTGGTGGAGTGATCAGGAAGCCTCCTCCAGGAAATTCCCCTCACGTTCTATGCTTGCTCCTACATACGCCAGCTGGTGTAAGTCTGAGGGGAGGGACAGGGGTGAAGGGATGGGGATAGAATCCTGAAGCACACCGGTGCTGCCAGAATCCGCCCTCGCCCTCCCCCAGTGTACCCACCCCATAATACGCCCTGAAACTCCCCCTGCTCTCCCCTTCACAGCTCACGGCACATATCCCTGAGCATCTTACTGGGGCTGGCAGACCTCCAGCAGCTGCGTGCGCCCCACCTGCCATTTGTGAGCGAGGCCCAGCAGAGTGCAACTGCACGTCATACTGCATGACATCGTAAAGCATGATGCACCACTGGAACATGAGCCCCAGGATTGGGCTGTAAATTAAATATTAAACACATAGTAATTAAGTATATATTATCATAGTAGCAGGTTGTCCAGATGCAAAGGATTTGGGTTCAAATAGCCACAAAATTCACTGCATGGCCTTGAGGAAGTTACTACTTCCCAGCCTCACAAGATTGTTCTTGTGAGGCAAGAATATATAAAATGTCCTCCCTCCCTCCTTCTGTGTCTTTGGGATGTTACTGTGTTTTCTGTGTAAGTGGAACAGTTTGGTACCTAATGGTATCTGTTAGAAAATGCTGTCCTATTTCTGGCCTAGAGATAAGATCATCAACCTGGAATGCTGAAAATGGAGGACATTCACATATTGAATGATATGGCAGCCCCAAATGGCTTCTAACATCTAGTTCTTCGTTTTTGCAATCCTAAGAAGCAGCACAGGGCTCAATGCTGAGGTAGACCTGCTAGGTGAAGGGAGGAACCTCCTCCCAGAACCTTTACTATCACTGAACAGCCAGAGACTGATGGCCTTTACAGGGAACCTGATGGCCCTTGTCTCTCCATGTAACTTTTAAATGCCCAGATCCGTTGCACGTGTGGGGCTTGCCTCTTCCTCCCACATAGATCAAATGAATGAGAGGCCTTGCCAAATTCAGTGCCATACCTGGATCTGAAAATTGGCCTGCATTTATCATCAATAATTCTGAAGTCCTGGGTGTCATGAAGGAGGATGGAGGTCTTAATAATAAAGGATACTGATACTTTATCACCAGGAGCCATCCTTCTTCAGGATCTTCTGGGGTCTTTGCTGGGAGCCATCACAAAATCTTGCATTCCTTGATTTCGGAGGCAAGTGCATCATGTCCAACTACCAGCAGGCTCAGACACCTAGCGGTACACTTAATGCGTGAAAAGGAATTGACTCTGGTAAAGTGAGATAACCCTCTAGTTTCAACACTATGAGGCATAAAATAGTTTATGGTTTCTTTAATGGACCGTCTATTGGTGTAATAGGGATACAAACATTATTATAATTTATAGCATCTTGTCCTCCCTAGTGGTGTAATTGCTGAGTAGTTATGGAGATAGTTATATCCTGCCCCTTTGGGTAAAAGTTACTCCTACACAGATCAAAAATATGGTCCCCTGACTTTTATACTGCACTTTATGTTATGGCCATTATTTGTATATTTGCAAAAACCTTTGGGTATAGTTATTTTTCTATTATTATCTGTATAGTTAGTTATATCCTCCTAGGAGTGTAGTTCTGCTTCCATGTAATATTTAATTTGTCTTCCAGTGTGATAGCAATGTTCAATGCATTATATGAGCAGTGTGGTTCATCAAAGAAGAAGTGATATAAATACCTGACTGTCGGTCCAATCCTATCCTCGTGATACACCACTTTATCTCCACATATGCCGGCACAATGAGAACCCCACTGGAGCAGACATCTGCCCACTGCACAGACGTTACATCTTTCTACGTATAAAAGAATGGTTTAGAAGAACCAAGTTTAAAGCCTCTCCACGTTCTACTGTTTCTCTGTTAGAACATTTAACTCTGCTTGAAAATAAGGAAATTAAAATAGGAAGAAACAAGTGTATTTTTGTATCTCATAAAATTTAAAAAAAAATTCCTTTGTCCTCTCTTGGCTGCGTTCATACAAACAGTTCATGCAAAAAAAAAAATTCCCTTGTCCACTCTTGGCTGTGTTCATGCAAACAGTTACTTAATGCATTTTACTATTATTATTTTACTATTGAGGAATAAAAAATGAGGAAGAATCTGGGATCCTTAAAGGGACCAGCATTCTATGCCAAGTCAATACCCTATGCCAAGAGGCCTGCAGAGAAAAGCAGGCCACCCACCCAGACAGAGATTTCTGTCTTCATGGTTAAGCATCCCTTATGGACAGGGAAATCCACACACACACACCCTTCGGCCAACACAAGCACTTGCATTGGCTCAGCACTGTCACGCATGTGCCATAAAGTATCTGTTCAATGCTGAAAATTCTAACGCAGCCCTTGCAACCTAACAGTGTGATCTTACTCTGAAGTCAGTTCCAGTGAGTTAATTAAATATGGGCATACTGCCGTGTTTTGTTGTGAGACCCCTCTTGTGTAAATCTATTCTGGAAACGTTCAAGGAAAAGATGGCACCGGAAAGCCATCTCTGCTCTGAACGACCGCTGTGTCCTCCACAAAGAGAAGCAGCATCTCTATAGGCAGCAATCTGGAACAGACCTTTGGTCTGCATGAATTGCTCTGCCACTTCTGTGCAAGAGTAAAGGCTTGCTGCTTCTCTCTGTTTCATCTCAGGGTTGATAAAAACATACCGGCTATCCCATATTCAGCTCAGGTTGTGCCCGTGGAGGGAGACGCAAAGCCAAGCAGACAAAGGGCTACAACTCGTTGTGAGGGGATGGAGTAGCTAATGAGCTGATGTGTGGTGGGAGAGTGGGGGAGTGTGGAGAGGTCAGCTGGCAAGAACGGACAAGACCTTGAGAGCCTGCCTGGGCTTGACTGACAGTTGCCCGCAGAATCTCGATGGCACAGAACAGAGAACCACACCATGAGAAAAAATATCTGGTGGACTGAGGGTTCTGTGAGTTCCTCTCAGAGAATATTGGGGAAAAGCCCATTGGGAAACGGTGGCTTAAATTCACCTGCCAATGTAAATAACCTTGAATGCTGTGTAAAAATAATAATAATAGAGAAAAGCACTATACAAATAAATAAATAAAAATTCATTGCATTTAATATGGAAAAGCAGTTGATGTTCCTTTTGACTAGGACCACCAACTTAATTATATCTGCCTGTGAGAATACGAATGCCTCCGTTAGTCTTCTAAAACAATCACACTGTTTCAAGCACCCTGTGGGAAAAGAGCAGCAAGTGGCAGCAAGCAGATCTGCCAGCAATAACTTCACACTGAACCACCACTGGCCAACTGCAAAGCATAATAACAGTAGGAGAACAGCCAGCTGTGCTTCCAGCAGTACGGCCGTACCTCTCCTTGAAATGCTGGGAAATGGTCCTGAAAGCTTAGTTACCCATGAATACTGCATGGACTAAGCCAACAAAACAGAGAGCCTTCAGGTCATCTGTGGCACAACAGCTGTACCCTGGTTGCACAAAGCACACCCAGCAGACATTTCATTCATCACCTGTTCCTATGTCTCGCTTAAGGCAATCAATCTCCTCATGGGCAAGATGACATGGCTGTGGACCACACATAAGGCACAAGGGCTATGAGTGGGATGAAAGCTTTGGAAGACAAAAAAAAATACTGCACCATATGACAGTCCTGTTCAGCTGCATCCAATGCTTTCCAGTCACCTCAGGCTGTGCACATGCTTCTGCCCTGCATTAAGTGCTGGCTGCTTAGGGATGGGCCACAGCTCAGTGGTAGAAAACAGGTTTTGCATCCCAGATCTAAAGCATGGCATCTCTAGGTAAGACTGGGGAGGGGACATCTAATTCCCAGGAGAGTTGCTTCCCATCAGTGAAGACCAATACTGAGCTTGATGGACTGTGTGCTAATGTGGCTAAGAGGCAGAGCTACAAATGGGGATTGCCCTGGTTCAAACTTTACCTCTGCCACAAACTCCTGGAAGCCTAAGGCAAGCCACTTCTTCCCTGCTTCAGTTACCTTTATGGGGACAATAACCATTCAGGGTGGTTGTACAAGATTACTTCAAGATAATAAATGTGAGGCACTTTGCGCAGTTGGAAAGTGCTGCACAAATATGAAGTACTGGCAGAAAGCATCTTCTTGTGTTGATTGCATTCAAGAACTGCAACATTTTATTGGAGGGCATTAAAATGTGAAAACGACCGCAGTGACTGATTGTACACCCATCATGTTTTACTCCCATTCTCTTATTGCTTTTCTTTTCTGATTTATTGAAAAACTATCTACTCCTTAAGATTTTAGCGTTAAGGAGGTTGATTTAAGTGTTGTTCAAAAAGTTTTGTGTCTACTATATTCAAAGTGAAAAGAGAAAGTATTAAGCTGTCAACATTGTATTTGTTTGTCAAAGGAGAGCAGATAAGAATTTGGGGATGTCTCTGATTAACAATATTTGTCAGTACTTGCCCTGGCATTTCAAGAAGCATTTCTTTTGCCGCAGTATTAGGTAATACAAATCCTTGACAAAATCAGAAACTTCTCCGCTACCCCAGAAATTCATGTCATGTTGTGAGCATCTGAGAAGACCAACGAGGCAGCAGGGAGAGGGCACAGATCCACTGACTAGCTGCGCGACGGCCCATGTAACACAGCTAATCAGCTGGTAGGCAGCCCGTGTGAACCTGCCCTACCCAAGGGTGAGGCAAGGGAATGATGGCTCATGATGACATCAGTCTCAGCTCATTTTTGGCCAAGGGGATGAACTGAGCGGAGGTGGGGCTAGACCCAGCCCTTAAGATAGGGCAGACGAGGGGAGAAATGGGGGAGGAAGGAGAGAGAGAGAGAGAGAGAGAGAGTGAGAATGAGGGAGAGAAGATAAGAGGAGGAAAGGAGGAACGGGACGAAGTAGAGGTAGGGAGGCAAAATTCCAACTAGGGGCAGCTAGGATGTGGAGGGAAGGATGTGGAGTGATGATGTCTGTGGAGGACAAGTCAGCTAGGGGAGCCACCAGGGACACAGCAGGAAAGGTGATACCAAGCCTGAAGACATGTGTGAGAGTGATGGCATGCAATGGGGTTTTTTTCCTTCTTCTCCTCCCAGCCCAGCTAAGTCGTCCCCCTCCCCAGTCCACCTGTTTCAGTGTGACCTGGAGAGTGGCAGGAGGATTGGGGCAGCAACCAGCACCCCCATTTCCCCGCCATTCGACACCTGGGCTACATCACACAAATCCCCGTAAGATTCTATTCAACCAGTTAGCAAGTGCCGAGGTGCAGAATTTACAGCCAGCAATCAGGAACGAAGGAACAGAATCAGCCTAATGAAAAAGTACATAATGTTGCTTTCGCTGGCTGAAATGGCTCTGACAGCAAATGGGAGGGGCTGCTTACACGGCACGTTGCAAAGCCTGCAGTACTTACGGTGGCGCCACCTCTCTGGCTGTACTATTGACATCCCTCCCGTTCCTCTCACCTGCATCTTTCTTCTTGGTGAACTCAATTCTAGCCCTGAGCAACCGCTGTGATTTCAGGCTGCTATTGTTTTAGCACTGAACCCTACAAGTAATGAATGAGTCTGCTTGTTATTACCCATAAACAAAGGATCACTCAATGTGACAATATAAAATATGGGTTTGCCGTAGCATACAGTGCGCAGGAAAAGCTTTGGGATTCAAAGCACTTTCACTGTGGATTATTAAAGGGCATGCAATTTTTTTGTTGTTAGGAAAATTCGTTATGTCTTTATTGCACTATCAACAGTGCTCAGCAGTTCGGTTGGTCCATTTATTTCACAGGCTTAAGTTAAGGCCATGCTTAACTTGCTTGGTATCTTTGTGCGGGTTTTTGGGAGGGTTCAGCTGCCAGGGAACAGCTGCTAGTATAAAATATAGTCTTAGGATCGTTGTAAGTTAAATGATCAGTTTAAAACTGGACACAAACCAGGACACAAACCCTGCAGTTAAAACTGGACACAAACCAGGTCTGTATATCTGAAAATATGTCTGGGCAAGAAGTGTTCATTACTATCAATGCAAATCTGCAAGGAATTGTGGGGCTGAGAAAGAAAATGAAGATGAAAGCTCTGTGTCTCTCACCTTCCCCATCTTCTATTCCTCCATTTGGCCCCATTCCATTTAAGGACACAAGCAAAGGGAAGCAAAGGACACAAGCAAGGACACATTTAAGGACACAAGCAAATGAACAAGCAAAGGGAAGCAGACCTATTTTTTATTTACTTCCCATTTGACTTCGGGTCCCCCCCCCCCCTCGCTGGATGCAGCATATACCTTTTTGGCATGGTTGCATCAGCGCTGCTGGAAGGAGATAGGATTGGGGCCCAAGTCCATATAATACACCGCTCTCTCATTGCCTCAGTTTTGAGGAGGGGCAGGGGGTGGGTCTGTTATTCTGAAGGTGCAATCCTAAACTGGAGTTAGGCCGGCACAGTTAGGCCAGCAAAGTTTGACCGGCACAAGGGACACCGTAAAGTATGTTTGGACCACTCTCAGGGTCAGAGAGGCCAGCACACAGGCATGCACCATCCTCCCTGATTCCAAGAGTGGTCCAAACACGCTTTACAGTGGCCCTTTTGCCCGGGCAAACTTTGCTGGCCTAACTGTGCTGGTGTAACTTCAGGTTAGAATTGCGCTCTAACTCTCTGCAAATTGTCTGAAAAGACAAGGGGTATTGTTAATTTCCTGCCTTCAAAATCCCCACACAGTTACTGAAGGAAGGTTACAAGTAGATAGATACTACTGGCTTGTGAACTGTCATGGTAGAGGTGTCCTGAGAGGAGCGGGGGCTCCAGCTTCTCCTCCAGTCCAGCCCCACAAAACAATCCCAGTTTCTCATTCCAGTCACCTCATTCCACACCAACCCCTTCCCGTTTTCCCCAAATTCACTCGCTGCAGCAACTTCTTCCACTTCCTTTTCTCTTGGCAATGACGGTGAAGCTGAAGGAGCTGAAGGAGTCTCTCTAGGCAATGTGAGAAGCACTGGCTAGAATGCCCCCATAAGCAGCAACACTGTAGGTATTCAGATGTGGACTGCGTAGTCAGAAACTGGCTCAGCTTTGGCTGCTGCCTGCATACAGTATACAGTACAGGGAAAGTTCCTATCCCTCCCCTGGATAGTTCGTGGGTGTTGGAAGCGGGGCACATGGCCTTCCTTCCTCCTTCTCCTGAACCAGAAATGAGGACTTGCTTGGCCCATTCAACTCACTGTATGTGCCACTGATAAAATGAGCAAAGGCATATGTTAATAAAGCCATAAGGCTGAAAGACAATGCAAATCCATCCAGCCTGACTCAGAAGCAGAAAGCTGCATCCTTTCTATATCAGCCACCTTCAGACTGGCTGACATAAGCCCTGGCTACAGTGTGCCACAAGCAGATAACAGGAGTGAATGAGGTGCCGCATCTGAAAAGGTCTATAGAAGACACATATCCAGCCTTCCTGAGTAACTGCCCTGCTATATACTACACTAGTATCCCAACCCTCTAGTGCAGCTGCATAGCCTGGGCTGGGTGGTGGTGGATTGGGCCCTAAGAGGTGGAGGGATACAGTGAGGTGCAATTACAATTTTGTTTTTAAAAAATCGCTTTGGTTACTTATATGACTGGGAATCAACATTTCTTCTTTCTCTGCCTGCCTGTCTAAGGGTACGGATTGGAAATAAAAGACAATTACTCAAAACCTGGCAAGTGCTGGGGAATAAGTGATCTGGCAGTTCTAATATTTCAAAAATAAACAACACGGAGCTGTGCTCTCTGCTTTGTGGCGGTCTGAAGATAAGTGACAGTCATTATGTTCCTTTTAGAGCTGTGATGTTTTCTTACAAGGGACAATCCTTTAAAAGAAGGGGCATTGGCAAACTTAAAAGAATACATTAATGCAAACCAGATGGTGAGATTCTCTCAAAGTTCCCAGCTGTTAGCACTAGGCCACAGACAGCTGAGCACATGGAGAGATTATTAAGCATGTACGTCCCAGACGGGGCTGGAGCTGGATGCAACACTGAAGCTGATCCACAAGACGCATCAGTCCAGAGACAGAAGCCATTTCAGGCCAGGATCTGTGTCCAGAAATCCCCGTGAAGGGGGGCATGGTCTTAAAGGAGACGACAGCAGGAAGCAGGACCAGTGAGCTAGCAGACTGGCAGAGGGTGAGCAGGTAGGGAGAAAGAGGTACATGGAGTCTGGCAGGTGGCACTCTCTGGGGTACATCTAGGAAACCGCAGCAAAGCCACAGTCCAAGGATGGCACAGCTGGATTCAAGTCCCGTTATCCCCTGGCAGGAAATTACTGAAGGCAAGGCTTTTTTGTTTTGTTTTGCTTGGGGACATGGGATGGGAATGGGGAAAGTGGCAATAAAAAATCAATTGAAAGCACAATCTGAATCGAGTGCTCTGCTGGTGCTGTGGCCACTGCACTGGCCTAGAGTGTTTCAAACGTGGCTTGAAGCATGTTTGCACCCTGATGGAGGAAGAAAAGCACTGAGCAGTGAAGAGGCATGGGAAGGGCAGACTGGAGGTGGGAAGTATTTTGCAATGGGGAAGGGAGAAAAGGGGAGGATCAGGCCTGGTTAGGGGTCGGGTCAGTGGCTTACACCATATCCTCCCTTTCCGGCCAGAATGCTCTATGCAGGGCTGCTCAGAATTGAGCCAGCTATTTAGCTGGAACAGATCCAAGTAGCCTCATTGGGTAGGCTGGAGCATTACTCAGGGGAAAAAGAAAATATCCCAGTGGTGTTCCTGGGGGCAGAGCAAAGTGTAAAGCAGCCCCCCCCCCCCGCCTTCTGAGCCATTTACAGCTGAGAAAGCACCTTTACGGAGGTGTTCAGGACCCTGGAAAACTTAACATTTTGTCCCCTCTCCAGGAACACCACTGCACATATCTGAGCTTCATCATGCTCTGCAGCAGTTAATTTTTAGAAATAAAAGAACAACTTTGGGTCCACCTTCTGTATTAATCCCAGACAGGCTTACTGCCACATGGAGTTTGGCCCTTGCTGCAGACAGAACCAGTGCACAGAACCAGGCAGTTCCCAGTTAAAATCCAAGGTGATCTTGACACCACTCCCTGGAGTACAGAGCACCTGCTGCCTTTCTAGGCGCTGGAGAAATGATGCTGACAAGACAATGTAGAACGACAGGTCCAGAGATCCACTGAAATTATTCAAGAAGCAGCCTTGCTTTTGGAAAAAAAGAAAGTAGTACTCAAAGCCCAGCCACAAGGAGATCTATATGTGTCTCTGTGTTTTGTTTTAAGGCAAACACATCACATTTTATACAGGTTCAATAAAATAATAAGCAACACATAGTGGAAGTATGTTACAAACAAGCATAACATTTATGTGTTTATGATTTATTTAGATGTTTTGCCCCAGTCACTAGACATAAGACTTTTAAAAGGACTTTCCTTTGATGCAAATTCAAATAGGCGAACTCCAGTCGTCTGCCCCTGTCTCCCTAATCCGCCTTAGGATCACACCACAAACAATTTAAGAACCAAATATTAGAGGTAGTACAAGCATGTTGGTGGAAGGTATGGCTATAATCCATTTTTAAAAGCAACCTGAGGAAGTTTCAGGCTTTAAAACTACAGGCAATCTAAGATAATTTATTCAGTGTCTCCTCGCGTATTGACTCTTCCTGAACCTCTTATAAATCAAACCACAACAGATTGCCACAAATGCCTCCGAAAACCCCAAACCTGAGTGTCTGAGAATGATAACTTGCTGCCTAACAAATCATTCTTTAAGAAGCCTGCCCATTCTTTCCCTTTGGAGAGCGTAGCGAAGGCTCATAGCCTTTCGCCACCTGCCTGCACTGTGCTCAGCAGTTGGGGGCCGTTAAGTAGACAAACATAATTCACATTCTTTCCCCCAAGAAGCTGTAGAAGCCTTTACAAAGACTGCAAAATAAGCCATTTTAGGAAGGCTTTCAACAGCACAATCTTATGGATGTCTACTTAGAAATAAGCCCCACTGAATTTAATGGGATTCACTCCCAGGTGTGTAAAGGATTGTAGTCCAATTTTTTCTCTCCCTCTCAGGATGGTATAGTGGTTCTGGTGTTGGATCAGTAGCATCCCTGGCCCCACAGCCTCCCCAGGGCTAGGTCCGCAGATTGCCACCCCCCTTAGACTGCCACCCTCACCTACCTATTGTGGAGCCTCAAGCAATGCTGCTGTTCAAAAGCATGACAAAGCTTTTGGACAGCATGGACAGACTTGTTCCGGTTCCCCCAGAGGGTGGAACAATGGGTGTGGAGGCGGTGCCACTGCCCTTAAAGGCAGGACCGCCACTGTGTCAAACGTCAAAGATCCAAGTTCAAATCCCTGCTTAGCCATGAAGCTCCCTGGTTGACTTTTATTTGGGCCAATCACTATGTCTCAGTCTAACCTACCTCACAGGGTTGTTGTGAGGACAAAAAGAGAGACGGAACTACGTACACCGCCCTGAACTAATGGCTCTCTAAGCTCCCCCACCCCCTGCTTTCCATATAGACTGATACAATACCAAAAGCTGTCCCTTTGGCTAGATAGTTTGCTGATGTGCCGTAAAGTGTTGATTGTGTGGAATGGCAGAAACCAACATGAGCTAAAAACATTCCATAGGTATTTGCTGAAGGATTCTTAAGCTCCAAGGCAGCTCTTCTAATCACTGCAGAAAAAAAACCCTCAGGAAATGTCCTTACAAACTGCAACAAGAAGAGGAAAAAAAGGTAATACATAGGATCAAAGAAAAGTCATTTACCGCAGAGTCTGTGTGTTTTCTGAAATGTCATATGTAATTCTGAAAGGAATCAGGTAGCTTCCTCTAACTGCAGATTACTAAGAAGCTCAGCTTTCTTTCTTTTTATTATAGCAAAGCTGTCCTGAAATTATCCACAATATTTCTGCATATGCTTTTGGTCTTTCTGTTCTTGTTCGGACATCATTTACAAGCACTGTATTCACTTATGCATGCATACAATCATCACTTGCTTTTACATCATCAGGAAGCCAAATCTGCATGATGTTTATTACATCACCTCATTCATTGCTAGGTCCCTGACTAGGTGGGATCATTCATGTGACTTATTTAGGAGTCCTGAGGAAAAAAAAATGTTTGTGAAGTAACAGTTTGGGGGGAAAGTCGGGCATCAAATAACGGGACTATTTGTACAATCTGAAGTTTGCGGAAAAAAATATCTATCACACCAAAATCGTTCATTACCAAAAACATCAAGAGTGGATAATAATCAGCTAACCTCTAATTCTTCAGCATGCGTCTAGCTTTTATAAAGCATGAACATGTTCTAAAAACATCTGCAAGAGGCTGTCAGCGGAATTGTTCATCAGTGGTTCT
This sequence comes from Lerista edwardsae, assembly GCA_029204185.1. Lineage (NCBI taxonomy): Eukaryota > Metazoa > Chordata > Lepidosauria > Squamata > Scincidae > Lerista > Lerista edwardsae. The sequence continues at coordinate 23,188,798 of JAJKFI010000004.1, read as the reverse complement.
CAAACCTTTTTGCACCAGGACCCACTTTTTAGAATGATAATCTGTCCAGGACACACTAGAAGTGATGTCATGGCTGGAAATGCCATCATTGTGACGCCAGAACCTGCTGCTTTCCTGAGAATGCAGCAGTGAGTTGGGTTATTTCTCAGCTATTTTCCAATAGCAAAGTGGATCAGCAAGAAAAAAGCCTATTTACAACCTTGACACAAGCAAAACAACCACCCAGCTCTCCCCTTTCAGCATCCCCTTTCAGTATGGCTGCTCTAGATGCTTCACAATCCACTGGTGAGTCCCAATCCACAGTTTGGGAACCACTGGTATATATGTTTACTCAGAAGCCCCATATGATCAATGGCATTTGCTGCCAAGTAAATGTGTTTAGCAACACAGCCTATACTGGGATTTTTTTTCAATCTTTATTATCTTCCCCAGAGATGTTCCTTTATTAATACATTTTGCACATCATGTGCCTAAAAAGGTAAAGGTTTCCCCACGACCGAATGGTCTAGTCGTGAGCGACTGTAGGGGATGGTGCTCATCTCCATTTCTAAGCCTGTAGAGCTGGTGTTTGTTCGAGGACAAGCTTCTGTGGTCATGTGGCCGGCATGACTATATGCCGTAGTGCACGGAACACCATTACCTTCCCACCAAAGTGGTACCTATTTATCTACTGGCATTTTAGGTGCTTTCGAACTGCTAGGTTGGCAGGAGATGTTCTCTTATTAATACATTTTGCACATTATGTGCCTACTGCCTGTATATGTTCAAATTAGTTCAGACAGGAAACAGGTTGAATTCTAAACTCATGGTTAACCTAAGGCCCAATGCTATCCAATTTTCCAGCACTGGTGCAGTTGTTACCCCCATGATACCCCCCCCAATGGTGTGATGCAGCACACACCCCATTAGCACAGCTACATCAGTGCTGGAAAGTTGCATAGGATTGGGTCCCCATCTCACGATCACTTCAACATGTCTCACAGACCCGAAGTGCCAGTGCAGCCAACACATCCACTGATTCCATAACCTGGGACAGGCAGTCAGATAAAGAAGGAATTCTACAGGCTCACCTTCTGTAGAAAAAACTCCCTTTCTCATCCACAGTTAAAAGACAAACCGTGAAACACCATGAAGCTAAATCCTCAGTGGGACTGTTGCTCCACCTCTCATAACAAATGAACACAGATCTCTGCAAACAGTTGTTTATTGAAAAGGGGAAAAACCTGTGTTGTTTCTCATTATGGTTTCATTTAAACCACATTTAGAACATTAGTGCCTCGTTGTTTACTCAGCAACATATGATTATATGATTGCTCAGATGAAAGGTAGGCGGAGGGAGCCCCAGTGCAGAGCGGGAAAGAATAGAGGCAAAACAGCATATATTTTCCTGATGCCTCTTGGACAGAAACTCATTAAGGTTTAACTCACATCCCTAAAGCATAAACACGACAAAGAAAGAGCTGGTGAAGGAAATAGGCTGGATGAGGTCCAAGTAAGGTTCTGTTCTAGCTCAGCAGCAGGAGGCCTGAATTCACATTCAGGTGGGTTGCTGCTCCACCACGCTTTGGGATGCTTGGATCAGCATCTCAGTCATGGTCAATCCCTAGGACCACTAAAACTCTTGGTCTCACCAGTCTTGCACCGGCTTATTCAGCTGAGAATCCGGCTCCGAATGGGCAGCAGAAGGCAACTTCTTTCTGCGAAGACACTTTTGTAAGCTTCTGTGCCATGGCCTGTTCCTTCAAGAATGACTCCCTGGTGTCCCACTGAATCTCATTCGCTTGAGTCTACAACCACTGGTTGTCCACGAGAGGCAGCCAGATCCATATGTGAGGTTGGATTTTTTTTTCCAGACCTGGCTTCAGCAATAATAATAATAATAATAATAATAATAATAATAATAATAATACATTTACTTATATACCGCCTTTCTTAAGATCACTAGATTTCTCTAATGACTGAACTCAAGGCGGTTTACATAGGCAGACTTTCTCACAAACCCGAAGGTTTTTACAATTTACAGAATGTTCTGTCTTCCAAGAACAACACTCATACAGATCTTTCTTTCTGGATTTAGCCTTCTTTCTTTAGCCACCCGTCTGTCGTCTGCTGGCTGATGAGGCTTCCCTGCTGCCACCAGAGATGCAGCAGTTTTCAGCACACTCCTCCTCCCACGAGGCAGCTGAAACTCAGCTTTTAATCAGCCGCAGTTTCCAAGGTCTGCTGCTTGCAGAGACTTCCGGCAGTCCCGAGCTCACGACCTTGAGATCTTCAGGTGTTATCTTCGGGCAAACGGAGGCATTAACCCTCTCGGCTAAATCTTCTGCCATCAATTCCACTACTGCTTGTAGTTTGAAGCCTACATACCCACAGGCAAATATACCACAGAGCTCTCCTTGTTTTATGTTTCTAAAGCTGCAATCCTGTGCACACTTTCCTGGGAGTAAGCCCCCCTGAACTCAATGAGACTTACTTTGGAGTAGGCATGCATAGGCTTGGACTATAAGACATCTTCCTTTTGATGAGCTCTCTTCTCAGTAACTAGTGCATGGACTACTGTCCCCTGTGCTGCCCTCCTGGGTATCACACTCCTTCCATTACACTGCACATCATCATGGCGTCCCCAAGCGATGCCACTCTCAGATGCATTTGGCTGTCGCCCACTCTGGAGATCATTTCTAGGGAAGGTGAGCCTGGCAACAGAAGTAGGAGGGCCACAGCACTGCATTTGCCATATGTTCATTTTGCAAGAGAAAAAAGTGCCAGATGGGAATTGCTCAGATCAGTCATTTGCAGACACTGTTTCCAAAGACCGGGGTCCGAATTACCTCCTTTTGCTGTGCGCTAAACCTATTTCTAAAATTGCATTTCCTTCGTGCTCCCTTTTCAAGGGATTTTATTTGAGCAGTTTTCCATTCAAGACTAAATGCCTCATTAAAACCCACTTCTACAAGCCACAATTTTAATTAGCTTTTGGCTGGCTCCAAGTGATAAATGACCACTCCGAATTCTGTTCAGATAAGAACTGCACAGCCCAGTGCAAAGCAAAGTGTCCCTAAAGTCCCATAGGTGGAAGGTAGCCAGACACTATCAATTCTGGGCTTGGCTGTTCAACGACCATCTTCTATGTTGCTTATTAACCAAGAAACACAAGGTGCAGAACCCAGTTCACTACAGCTAGCTCCAAAGTACACCATGTGCTGGACAGAAACCATAAGGTCAATGACAGGCACTCTGTTTCTATAGGCAACAATCTGGCAGGGAATCTTCCAAAACATCCAGCATCTCTTTCTATTCCTCCTTTATTTCCCCCCAGATATTACTCTTTTCAAAAGAAAAAAAAAGCCTTTAGCCTTTTTCTAATTATTACTGGTACAGATTCAAACATGTAAGTTGGAGCTGACACTGCACAATGCAAATAGAAATAGAAGAACTTATGAATAAGGTATGCCTAAGGTTAAAGGTAAGATAGGCAAGCAGAAAGATTCAGAGAACAACAACAAAAGCATCAGCTAACTGATTGGTTACATTCAGACACTTACGTTCTTTAATTTAAACCAACATCAACTTGCTGTAACATCCTGACATCACGTTGTACTGATTTGTCATGTAGCATCCATCAATTGCCTTTCTAATCATGTTGTGCACATTGCAATCAACTGCCTATATACAAGTACAAGGGTTTTTACTTTCTTCCAGTATCTAGCAGTAGTAGGACTGAATGTGGAAGTCACATAGAAGTGGCATATATAGCATTTGGTGGTGGTTGCCGCAGGGCTCATGGGTACATGTGTTAGTGATTTCAAGGCTGGACTATTGTACTTCCCTCGAGAACAGTTGGGAAGCTGCAGTTACTACAAAACGCAGCAGCCTGGATGGTTACAGGTGCTAGACGATTTGACCACTCCTTCAGCAGCTGCAGTGGCTGTCCATTCACTTCCTATCTCAATTTAAGATGATGGTACTGACCTTTAAAGCTCTTCATGACTCAAGCCCAGCCATCTTCCATACGTACCTGTTGGCCTCTTAGATAATCTAAAGGGGCTCTCCTTCAAGTGCTCCCTCTGTCCCAAGTTAAAAGGATGGCAACTCGGGGGCGGGCCTTCTCTGTAACGGCTCCACAAATATGGAATTCCCTTCCAGAAGAATTAAGAACTACACACTCCCCCATGGCTTTTCAGAGAAGGCTCAAATCATACCTGTTTCATCTGGCCTTTGGATGATAGTTGGCTGTCTGCCCTCTGTCCCTCTGGAATACTGTCGTAGTTTTACTCCCCTGGTCAATTGTTTTTCCCACCTGCTAAAGGGCCTGTTGAGGAGAATTGGGTCTAGCTTCTTTCTTGAACATTCTCTGTGTCCCCATTAAATGTTTTATGTTCCCTTCTTTTCTTAACGTTTTACTTATTGTGTTTACATTGCACTTTTTTGTTCTCTGAAAGCTGCCTTGGGCATTTGCTTCGGCATGGAAAAGGTGGGGTATAAAGTCTTCAAATAAACAAATTACTGCTGATCCAACCTCTAGACTCCACACTATTCCCAACCATGTCAATTTGTGTGACAGAGAAGAATCTGGATCACAATCATGGGCTGGGGGTCAGTTCAACGGATGTAGACTTCTGAAGGGCAGAAATGTTGTCTTTGCTGCAACGTTTCTACTCCTAGAGGATCAACTTCATGATCAAATTATCAAAGGCTGCTACTCAAAGCAGCAAGAGTGCCATCTCTGACCTACAGGAACCCAACGTATTGCTAGTTTCCAAGATACTGCAAAGAACAACAGGGAAATGATATTCCAAACAGCCTTCTCAAAGGAGTGGAGGGAGAGCATGGGTGCACACACCTCTGCATCAGTGCTGGAAAGCTAGATAGGATTGAGCCTGAAATGATATGTAAAATGAAAACATAACATGAAGAACTTGATTAATGGCTACAAAACAGTTTATGGGCCACATATACCTTCCCTCACTTTGAGATACCAGTAAACTCCATCATTTTTTTATCCTGCTTTCATTATTCCTGTATTTTCTGAGTTACATATTATAAGTTATAACTAGTGAAAAATCTGATGTTTGATATATATTATTAGAATATGAAAGGATTTTGTGTTTGCAGAAGCCACAATTGTTTTTATGCATTTTCAGCCAATAGAGTATACTAATGTATGTGACATATAACAAAGTGATCAAGCAGCTCCCATTGCCTCGAACAATTCACAGAAGAAATTAGGTACACTAGTGCTACGTTCACTGTATAGGGGGCTAATAGCACAGTTATGAGCAAGCCATTTCCCTGGGTCCTGGTGAAATATATTAACTTTCAGACAGATGTGTGACCGTAGGCCAGAAACAATAATGTTTTGCATTTAGGCATCATAAAAGAGCACAGTTTTATTGCCACACAACATCTTTCCCTCAACATACCAATGTATTTCAGAATTTCAAAATACAATTTGAAAATACAATATCACCAAAGAGACCCAAACAATATGAAATTACCCCCCAAAATGCAGAGGGTCAGCGGGGGTAGGGGATGAGCCGATGTCTTCCACTATTCAGTACAAACAGCGGTGTTATGCTGCTGGAACGCTGGGCGGGACATCTGGGTGATCGACAGCCTGCCCGTCACGTTCTGCAGCGTTACGCCGTTTGCGTAACCAATTACGCCGCTTGCGTACGTTACGCAAACGGCGTAACGCTGAGGAATGTTCCGGCAGCATATGTAACGTTCCGGCAGCGTAACACCGCTGAATACAAATGCATTTACCATGTAGACAGGGTAGGGTGCCTTCTGTATGCAAAGAGGTTATTTACAGACTTTTGTTGACCACAAGGGAGGAAAATGAAAAGAAGGATGAGAAACAAACTAGTGCTTATTTCTGGCCATCACCGACTTATTGATGTCACTTCCTTCTAAATGATGTCACTTCTGGCCTTCAACGTGTGCTATGAATGCTATAAGGCCCACTACAGGAAATGCGTTTGACACTCCTGCTATAAAGTTTGGAGCTAGATTGTTCCAGTAAACCCTAGGAACTGGAGCTCTATGGATATCTTACAGGACCACTGGTGAAATCCATATACCAGGTAGATGACCTCTGTTCCATACATCTGAAATCTGGACTATTCCAAAATCCAAACATTTTTACCTAAGACTTAAGTGCAGAAAGTGCAACACCGAGCAGGCAGCACATTGAGGACTGCAGAAGAAGCACTTGTGAAGTGTGAACAGAGGACGTGTGAATATAAGGAGCACTTGTGTAGCGCTTTCTGTAGTGTGAACTCATTCCCATGTACAGTGCAGGTACAGGTTCGAGAGTAATCCAAAATCCAGACATTTTCCTGTCCCAGATAAGCCCAGATAAGGGATACTCAACTTATAAATCCCAATTTCTGGCGAATGAGAGTATTTTCTTCTTTTGCAACAAATTGCCCACTGGCTTATTAGGATAGTTTCATGCACAATGGATATTTTAAGTAATATTATAAGGTCAGCTTAGTACAGATAAAGCCAGGTTCAATGTCAGAAGTCAGATTACTTGAGTATGCCTAGCAACCTGAATGCTAAATGCAAGGGAGTGGCAACATGATACAGCTATCTTGCCTTGAGTGGCACGCGAGGCATCTGGTGGGCCACTATGAGATACAGGAAACTGGACTAAATGTGCCCGTGGCCTGATCCAGCAGGGCTCTTCTTATGTTTTATGGTACTGGTTCACTCCAAAGCTTCAGAGAGAAGCATTGGGGATACCAGGTATGGAACCTCAGAATTTCTGCATGCAATACAGGAGATCTACGACTACACTGTGGCCCCATTTCCTGACTGCACTCAACATACCAACGTATTTCAGGCTTTGCTTGTATAGATCTCTTTACTGAATCAAGCATGACTATATAACAACCCTTAATACTGTATTCATTTCAGAGCAATGATAAATCCATTGAGAAAGTTCATTTTTTTAAACATGGTATTGACACACACTAAGAGCACAATCCTAACCTGGAGTTAGGCTAGCACCATTAGGCCAGCAAAGTTTGGCTGGCACAAGAGCCACCATAAAGCGTGTTTGAACCACTCTCCGAGTCAGAGAGGCCAGCACACAGACATGCATCCTCCCTGACTCTGAGAGTGGTCCAAACACTCTTTAAGGTGGCCTTTGTGCCAGCCCAACTTTGCTGGTTGAACTGTGCCAGCATAACTCCAGGTTAGGATTGTGCCCTAAAGCATATTCTCCTGACTTCCACCAATCATATTTGACAACTAAAAATGCTAATGAATTTCCACTTCCAAATGTTTTTTTCTGTGTTGCCTAGCAGAGCAGGAACCACAAACACAATGAAAGCTCATTTCAGGCAACCCTATATTCTCTCTCCCCAATAATAAAGCATACAAATCTGTAACTATATTTCAAATATAGTGTATACTTCTGATTACCTCTTTTCAAAAGAAAATAAGACTATCATAGAGCTGGAAAAGATATAGAAAGACAACTAATTGTACAACCCTCTGCATTTCTATTCAGAAATATGCTCCACTGAATTCAATGAGACTTATTCCCAGGTAAGTGCGCATAGGATGGCAGGCTAAAATGATCAAGCATTTGGAATACCTTATACAATGTTCCTGATAATCACAATGGTGCAGTCACTGAGCTCGAACCTCACATCCTGGAGTGTGAAGTCCAGTGGGCTTTAGAAAGCATCACTAACAACAAAGCTAGTGGAGGTGACAGCATTCCAGCTGAATTACTCAAAATCTTAAAAGGTGATGCTGTCAAAGTGCTGCAATCCATATGCCAGCAAATTTGGAAAACCCAACCGTGGCCACAAGACTGGAAAAGATCAGTCTACATTCCAATCCCAAAGAAGGGCAATGCCAAAGATTGCTCGAACTACCGCACCATTGCACTCATTTCACATGCTAGCAAGGTGATGCTCAAAATCCTACAAGCTAGGCTTCAGCAGTATGTGAATCGAGAACTACCAGATGTACAAGCTGGTTTCCGAAGAGGCAGAGGAACTAGAGATCAAAGTGCCAACATTCGCTGGATCATGGAGAAAGCAAGAGAGTTCCAGAAAAACATCTACCTCTGCTTCATTGACTATGCTAAAGCCTTTGATTGTGTGGATCACAACAAACTGTGGCAAGTTCTTGAAGAAATGGGAGTACCAGACCACCTGATCTGTCTTCCGAGAAACCTGTATGTGAGTCAGGAAGCAACACTTAGAACTGGACATGGAACAATCGACTGGTTTCAAATTGGGAAAGGACTACGACAAGGTTGTATACTGTCACCCTGCTTATTTAACTTATATGCAGAGTACATCATGAGAAAGGCAGGGCTGGATGATTCACAAGAGGGAATCAAGATTGCTGGGAGAAATACCAGTTGGGCGAACTCCGGAAGCTAGTGGAGGACAGGGAGGCCTGGCGTGCTGTGGTCCATGGGGTCGCGAAGAGTCGGACACGACTTAGCGACTGAACAACAACAACTGCTTGCGGGGGAGGAGAGAAGGCAGCAACGTGATGCTCAGGATTGCTTACGTGGGTGCCTAAAAATATTTGGGGATGAGAGAAGGTGCAGTGTGATGGTGCTGCAAAAGCCGTGATGCAGCTGGTGCCAATGGGACATGTGCTGCATCCTGTGGTGGGGGAGTACTTCCGGGTTCTCCCCACCTTTGCTGCCACCACTGGTGATGATGGCAGGTTGGTGAGAAGTCCCATTAAAACCTCTTTCTGGCAGCAGTGGTGGTGGAGAGAATCAGGAAATAAAAAGCGCTGCCGCCTACGGGTCTTCACTGTTCGCCACCCCCATAAGAGGAGAAGATTTTCAAAATGCAGCTTTTGTAGCACCATCAAACTGCACCTTCTCTCATCCCTAAATATTTTTAGGCACACAGCGCAAGTGAAATGTGCAGTGAAGGCACTGTTCATCAACTCTGCCTGTGCACAGTAAGCAATCAATTCAGACTAGAAGAAGCCTCATTCACTCAATTCGAACACAGTTCCAAGCACTGTTGTCTCACATCTCTTCTCAAAGTACTGTTTCAAGACACATGAAAATTGGCCCCCGAGTGTCAATTCACACAAATATCCAAGGTGAAGGTGGCCATATAAGGGTTTTGCTCAGGGTCATATTGTGTTTGTGAAAAGTGATCTAAACTGAATCTGTATCTGGGAAATGAGTGGCATTTAAAAAGAATAGCTTGCATTCTTCGATTCATTACCATAGTTATTTTATTAGAAAGCTATGTGTGCGTTCTACCGCCACCCTGTAGAAAGAAGCAAAAGATGCCTTCTGCACAACATCCAGTACTTTGCTTAACTCGCTTGCCAATCTAATTGCATACATTTTTTTTTCCTGGAATATTTCACTCACAGTACCTTTGCTCAGGGCTTTTACGCCATCTGCTGAAGCCTACAGTCCATGCAAGTCATGTTTAAACCCACAATAGTAATGAGCTGGAGATTCTAAGGAATTTGTCTGAACAGTGGGAAGCAGAGCATTGTGACATGAAAGGACTACCTCAGCAAAATGCCATCTTCAGCACAGGTGCAGAGGTGTGCCTTGCAGACAAATATATAGTACATAGGCATATATAGTACTAGGTTACATTCACATTCTATATCTGGCTAGGGCTGCGTACCCAGAGGTTTTGCCTGCCTCTTCAAGAACCTAGGGCAGGAAGACAGTATGTATCAGCTGAGCTAAGGTTGCCCGTTTGTTTTTTTTTTAATTGGTCTTGCTCCAATGCATTTTATACAAGCCTGTTAGCCAGAAATCAAGCAATTGAGTGCTTTTTTCTGACATATTGATCTTCATGTTTCACCAACTTCATTTCTGTGTGTTAAAGGCACAGAAGCAAGGCCAGTAGAAAAATCTATGGGTTCCTGCAAACTCCACATGGATTTTACAATGAAAAATTTACACGGATTTTTCATTGCAGCATTCCCAGTTTCTTTGTGCATTTGGCCCTGAAAGTACTTGATTTATCGAGCAACTAAATGTTGTCCAAGACTGAAAAGTAACACGAGGGGTCAAATATAGGATGTGGTTACCATTGGGGTGAGATGCCATTCAATATGCTGATTGGCACCCAACTCCAGTTTTCTTTTCCATTCGGGGCTGGCTGGTCTACACCTTCGCAGCCATGGACCCTGGGCTGCTCTGACTCTAGTAAGTTGGTAGTGGGATGTCTCATGGATGGGGAGGGGAAGTTTCAGGACAGCAAGCAAGTTGGAGGAAGTAGAGTCCAGTGGCAATAACTTGCACCAGGATCCTACTCCCTGTTTTTCACCTTCTCAGCCCCTTCACACATATACCAGCTACCTAGCTAGAAGGGGTCTGAGGAGACCCATAGGCCACTAACACCACCAGCTATTTCACCGGCAGTGAACCAAGCAGCCCTGTGTTGGGCTGTCTGGAGGAGGCGACTAGGTAAGATCTGGCAGTGGAAGCCACCACTGGGTCACACCCAGTGGTGTCATTCAAATGATTTAGGAACAGGAACTCACTTTTGATTGGCACTTGTCGGGAACCCGGAACCAGCCACAGAGCCCGTTAGGATCCGGAACGCCCATTCTGGTCCGTTCCCCCTGAATGACATCACTGGTCACACCTCCTCACTAACCCACTCCTTGCCTCCCTTAGCTCAGTTCCTCCCACCTCCCCACACCACAAACGGGCTTACCAGCAGCTAGTGCTGCCGGACTGCCGTCCATCCGCTCAAGCTGGAGGCCAGGCGCTCACTGAGCACTGCCCCAGCATGAGCAGTAAGGTGTTGCAGACGTGCTTCATGGCATGTTTGCTACACTTTAGGCTGGTGGTACGCCCCTACCACTGGCGATAAGGCCTCCTGGATCAGTCTCCAAGAGACTTCTAAAGAGGTGAGCAAAAATGTTCTTTTACTTACCTCTGGTTGGCCTTCTGGTCACCTCCACCATCACCATTTCGTCAGTGCTGAATTATCGTCAATGGTGGAGGTAGAATTGGGCTGTTAATCTTCCAAGCCCTAAATGGCCTGAGGCCTGGGCAGCTCAGGGAGCGCCTTCTTCCCAAAAGGAGCCCAAATATTAACAATCTTCCTCAGAGACGTTTCTTTGGGTTTCTAGCCTTTGGAGGTGAGGTGGGGAGTGACTGGGCAAAGAAGCCTAGTTGTTGCATCCCACCTCTAGCCTGCTCTTTCCAGGGAGGCTTGCCTGACACCAGGTATCACATATTTTTTAGTATGAGACTATAGGAAATCCTTTCTGGTTGTCCAGGCTTTTTGACAGCTGCTTTGTGGTTTTCTTCTTATTGTTTTAAGTGTTTCTCCTTCTCTCTCCTACAAACCACTACGGAAATCTCACTGGGGAGTGAAGCGTAGTAAATACATATTTGTTTTAATTCTCTGTTTTTTTAGAAGGAAGCTTACAACCAAATAAAAACCAAACCTGATATTTATTTTAAAACTTGCTAAACAAACTTTTCTGTTCATGGAAAAAAAGTGTGTAAAGGATTGCTCTTTCCATAGGAGTGTTTAGTTATTAGGTGTAGTGTCATGTCAACATGGTCTGGCACTTATGAGTCACTGCCAATAGTGTCATTTCCTTTTTTCTTCTTTTTTAAAGAATATGTTTAAAACATAAGCCAGGTTATGGCTGAAGGCACAGGTTTTTGTAATCGCAGGGGAGTTAGTTGTGGTATAAAACCCATGTGGGTTTCCATTGGGCTGGGATTCTGTGCATTACACACTGGGATTCTGCAACAATTGTACATTGTTGAGTGCGAATCAGATTAAGATTTTCATAAGAAGAGCCCCACTGGATCAGGCCAAAGACCCATCTATTCCAGCTTCCTGCATCTCACAGCAGCCCACCAGATACCTCAGGGCATACACAAAACACGTGCATCCTGTTGCCACTCCCCTGCATCTGGGACTCCAAGTTAGCCTACCTCTAAAGTAAGGAGGTTGCACTAACCATCATGACCTATAGCCTGTGATGGACTTTTCCTCCAGAAATCTGTCCAGACACAGACACATTTCCCTGCATGAAGAAGGAAATACGGTGGAAGCTTCATTTGGCCAGCCCACCCCATGATGCCTAATGAGAGGTTTGTGCTGAGCAGTAAGATGGGGGACGAAGACTGCAAGCTCACAAGGGATGCCCCACCACACCCTGTGTCTGCCTGCTACCCTGCCCCGGCCCCTGTCAATGGAGCAGATTCAGTCAGTGCTCCAATCCTTTTCCCATCCGCTGAGAGCAAGCGGGACAACAGCAGCCCATCACCTCCTCCAGAAGCAATAGAAAAAAATAGCTGCTGCTGCCGCCACATCACTCTGCGTGCCCACTCAGCTGCTTAGAAAAGCAGCCAAGTGCACAAGGAAAGGCAGAGTGTGGCAATCAGTCTCCTTATCCCACCTGGAACTCTTCCTCCTCGCCCACTCTACTAAAAATAAAGAAGAGCAGAGCATGCTGGGAGCACTCCCATTTTAAACAGAATGAGCACAGAAGCAGCAGGCAGTGTTCCAGAGCTCCACGTAAGGGGGTGGATTGCCACAAATCCCTCTACTCTCCTTGCCTACACACAGCTGCTTTCCTAAACAGTCAGGTGTAGGTGAAGAGGCGGTGGCAGGAAACACGCGCAAGCCAGCAAAAGGGTTTGGTTTTTTTTTTTTTTAAGAGGGGCAGAATGTACACATTAGGCAGCCTTAGGGCTCAGATCAGGCCTGGATCCTCCAAACTGGGCAAGGAGTAAGCTCTCAAAGTGATTACATTCAGCAGCAAGAGAAACAACTATCCTCCCATTCATGCCAGCATAGCATCAGTTACATAGCATGTTTGCTGGTGACTCCCTTCTGTCATGTTTAAATTGCAAGGCCCTTTGGGACAAGGAACCACTTTTAAAACTCCTCCTCAATTTATTTTGCTATGGAAACTATCCTGCAAACTTTTTTGTTGCTGCTGAAATGTGTACATAAATATTCAAAATAAAAAAAATAACTTGCTACTCTTTTCCATCTTTCCCTACCACAATGCTAACCCCAAAACCACATCTCTCAGAATAACTTCTTTGGAATGGATATATCCTATGCTCTGATAAGACATTCCCGGTTTCACAAAAGGATGCCTCTTGCAGTTCTTTTTTGGCCACACATTTTCTGGAACACATTTTTTTATGCAGCCAGGAGGCAGAGGGAATGTTAATGTCAAAGCAACCATAATATATAATGAACACAGAGGATATTTTCAACCTCAGGACACTGGCTGAGCAATGCAAAACTATTTCCAGCCTTTACAGATGATTCACAAAAGTCGACCAAGCAGTTCTTTCCATTCCCCACCACTCAAAGCCTTTATACTCCACCATATCTGCAGCTTACACTTGGGAACAGAACAAACGGCCAATACAGAGGGGTGTTGAGTAATCAAATTATTTCTGATTTAGGAAAAAGAAATGAATATCAACCATGATTTTCCCCTCCACTTGGCACTGGGTTCTTCACTGATTTATGGGCATTACCGAAGTAATGGATTTCTTTACAGCATCTCCAGATGGTTCCTCCTGACAAAAGACAGGTGCTTTCTGCCTTTTCAGTGCTTTTGATTTCCAGACTCTAAATGACTGGCACTTCCAGGGTAAAGTTCATCATCATTCAGTAATCATACTGTTTTTGTTGAAAGGCTTATAATCTGGCAAGCAAGACGTTCAAGAGGCTTACAGAAGCGAAAAGCTGCTGATGGCGAAGCCTGCAAAGAGTCAGTCATAAACGGTATCTTTAAAAGGTCTGTAATCAACAAGATGCACATGGCGCCGGCAGTCAGATTAAATGAGGATGCTTTTCTAAAGTGATTTGAAGTGCCGCAACATAGGCATGAAAATGAGGCAGACAAATGAAAGCCAGTTTAAAAGCGGGAGGAAGGAGGAGAGGGAAACGAGTTGCGTTCGGAGCTGGTTCAAAGTTGCCTCTCAGAAATACACCTCTAATAATGAAGGCGTCACAGAATCATGTTGTTAATTTCCGGAACTTTTCAGATCCTTTAATCTGCTGCCTCATGAAGAGGTGACTGTACTCCCCACTCCTCACTCCACCCCCAGCACTGCACAAAATTCTACAAAAGTTACTTGCTCACATTCTACTAGGTCCTCAATGTCCATGGAGATGCATTTGGTTGGTTTTTTAATGGATGGCACCTTAAGCACATGGAAGTAAGGTGCCGTCTTGTGCTATTCAGCAGGCAGCCCGCAAGCACGTGCAGAAGAAATTGTGAAACAGTGTGGCACTGTCAATTTTGTGCATGAAGTCTTTTTGTGCCAGGTGTTGTATAAAACAATGACTATGCTCCCCCCTCATGTCCGTCCGTTCATTGTGTTTAGACCACAACGTCTGAGTTTTCAAATCTTAGCTAGCATGGCGAGTTATTACACAACTCCAGGACAGAAGCAAGTCAGAAATACATTTCAATCTGTCCTCAATGCCTTCGTCCAGCTAGAGAAGATTAAAGCAACATTCACTCATGGTAAACCTTCAGTTATCTGGCAAGGGCCTTTCATTCCTCATCTGTCCTCAAGGTGACATGCATGAAATGTCTGTAGCTCATCTCAACTGCTTAAGAAGATATTAAATTCAAAAATTGAGCAAACGGGAGTCAAGGGGAACATAAATGGATTCAAGGCTTTTCTGATTATATATCCAACTTCCTCTTCGGGCGAAAGGGTTGTAGCTCAGTAGAACAGTATTTCCCTTGCATGCAGAAAATCCTAGACACTGGGTCAAATCCTGTCCAATGCAGCCCCGAGGTAAGGGAAGAAACATTTCCTTACCTTGAGGAGACCTCCATGGCTGCCCATCCCCTGCAATGCAGGAAGCAGCACACGCCATGCCCGCACAGCTACTTTAGCGTGGGAAAGTTGGATAGGATTGGGCCCACTGGGTGCTGTACCTGTTGTTTGTGAGAGGCTCAGACTGCATGAGCACATCAGCAAGGGTCAATCCATCAGTCAACCCTCACGAACCCATTCCCCCTGGGAGGGAGATGACAGTCGGTATAGGGCTCCAGATACACCACCCTTTATGCAGATGGCACAACTGTATTTTGTCCTTGCTTCACAAACCTTGTTCCTTTCAGAAAGTCCTTTCTTGGCACTGTTCCACACACAATATAGCAGTAAACCCACACTTGCCACTGAAGTTATGGTCAAGAGATGCCCTCAATCAAGCAGCTCCTTGACAAGTTTACTTGAATGATACATCTTAGGTGCAGTCACACATGTTTTTACATGTGTATTTAAAACATCTTCAGTGTAGAAATAAACAAATGTGAGTGTCCCTTTATTTCTCTCTCTCCAACAGTGAGTTTCAACTTTTTGTCATCTCACAGAACACTGACAAGGTGCTAAAATTGTCAAGGCACGCCATAATTTTTTGACAAGAGACACCATGCTGCTGGTGAGGGGTCACAACCAGTAATGGCATCTAAATGATTTAGCAACAGGTACTCACTTTTGATTGGCACTTGTGTCGGGGCCCGCCCACCGGAAGTGAGGTCATAACCGGAACCCAGGAACCGCCCCCAGGAACCGCCACGCCTCCTCAGGAGGGAGCCCCAGGCAACCTACCTGCTCACGCTGCTGCTGCCGTCGGTCTCCCTCGCTCCACTGCCTGCCTGCCTGCCTGGCTCTAAGAACGTGCAGGCAATTCAAATGTTGCAGGGGGCGGAGTGGAGCGCCGACAGAGTTGATGAGTGGGCAGGCAAATGGGCGGGGCCAGCCCTAATACTAGGAACGGGTACTCGCGTACCCCCGCGTACCCGCTACATGACATGTCTTGTCACAACCCCCAAAGGCCGTACTAACAAGTTACCCTTCCCCCATCAGCACACCTGCAGACCATTTGCAACATACCAGTGTGCCATAACTAGGGGTGTGATTTTTGGTGATTCCCCCCCCCCAAAAAAATTTCTTGATTAAAATAGAAAATGGTGTTACGTGTTTTTATTCTACATTCTCAATCCAAGTTCTCATTTGTATTAATTTTAAATGCTTTAAAAGTGCACTAGGTAGATGATACAGGTGATATGGTATCAGCAGATGCATCCACAGTATTATTTCTAATTGGAAAAGTAGTCCATTTTAATTTCTGGAAAATATCTTCAACACCAAAATGTGGTGATTTGTGGTTTATACGGGTATTTTAACCACCAAAAGGCAGTTGTTAATGCCCAAAAGGCGGTTTTCAACAACAACAACAACAACAAAACCATCCCTAGCCAAAGCAAACTGGCTGAAGATCACTGCTATAAAAGAACGCGGGTACCTCCTATTATTCGTTAGTTGAAGCTTAGCAACAAATTTGGATATGCCACAGAGTGTAGACTCATTAAGAAACCAATCCTGGCTCTTAGTAGAGCAATCCTGCATGAGATCTGTTTTCAAGATCCTGTTTGTTGCATCCACACTTCAGATTTTTGGGACGTACTCTTTAAAAACAGTGTGTGCAGCAGCCCTTAAAACAAGTAGAAGGGAAGACTTCTTTGAACAGTGCTGGCAGTCCTAGGACTGCAGTCTGGAGGCATATGATGCAGTGATTTTGCTGACGCTAAGCTAGTTGGAGGGTGATTGTGATCTGGGTGGGAGCCTGCCAAATAGCCCTACACATATGTTAGGGATCAAAGCAACAGCATGTGAGCTCCTGTCATTCCCTCTGGAAATAAATTTTACAGATTAATGCCCCTGAGGACAGAGCCACTTTTATCACACCAAGCCCAACATTAGCCATTTCTGCCTGCCTGCATTAAAAACAAACCAGCTTAACCTGACAAACATAATTTTTATCAGAGCTGACCCTCTGCAAAGAAGCCAGATTCAGCTTAACTGCTTTCTAAATTATCTCTTCTTCTACTTAAGTATCTGATGCGAAATGCACTGACACTTTGCATATAATGCAGCACTGCTCACCCAAGGATCAAAAGAGTTAATTACTTGATGCTAGCAAACCTTTGAGAAAGCAAACCATTTCACTATGGACAGAGAGTCGTCTCTGTGACTGTTCCCCTTCCATATAAATCCTGATGATCAGTTCTTTGCCTTGAGCAGCCACAAGGAGACCATGTTACTGCTGCTCAGGTATTTTCTGCCTTTTGATCTCTCACCCTGAGGGTACAATGCTAACCTGGAGTTAGGCCAGCACAGTTAGGCCAGCAAAGTTTGGGCAGCACAAGGGACACCGTAAAGTATGTTTGGACAAATCTCCAAGTCAGAGAGGCCAGCATACAGACGTGCACCCTCCTCCCTGACTCTGAGGGTAGTCCAAACGCACTTTATGGTGTCCCTTGTGTCAGCCAAACTGTGCTGGCCTAACTCCTAGATTAGGATTGCACTCTGAGTTACCAAGTTGCCGAGTAATGACATCACCACATTGTCATCACACAATGCTGGATGCTGCAAATGGTCACATGGGGGGAAGCTGATGAAATGTCACCTGCTTCTGTTGCTTGGTCAAGAAAAGGAATTTTTAACCAGTGCCATGGCACGCTGGTGTGCTGTAACTGGCCACGTGGGGCTGGGGGATGGACATTTATAAGTAGGGCAATTGAGGGGATGTGAGTCGGCAGTGTGATGTGCCTTGTCAATGGTTTAAAAAAAAAGATGGTGTGCCCTGAAAACTTTAGCACCTTGTCAGTGTGCCATGAGATGAAAACATTTGAAAATAGCTGGTCTCGAGCCCGATCTTTGGTCAGCGAAGCCTTATGAAATATGATGCAGCCTCAGACTCTGTTAAATTCTGTGGCCTGAACATTCCTGCATGGATTGTTGCAGAGGGGGAAAACCCTGCCAAGCACAATCTGGCTGGTATTAAAAATGGGTCAGACCTTTGGTGGTGTCAGTATAGATTAGTGGCTTGTTAATGTAAAATATAAACGTTCCTCTAGGGCTCAATCACAAAGAATTAAATCATCAATCCTTAAAACAGACACAGGAAATCCACACTTTGGCATAAGCATTCATCCATCACCTGAAGATGAATTGGAAGCCAGATCAATCTGTTCATTTGCCATTATTGTGCATTTGATATCAGAGGTCAGAGGGGCTGCCCAAGCTCGTTATGCATCCTGCAAGTTCCAGGACTATTTTGTTGCTCCATTGTGTTTTGGGTTCCATTCATTACCTGCTAACTATAGCCAAGGGTTACTCATGACAATGGAATCCGTATTGCAGGGAAGTTGGAAAGCTCTTCTGTTCCCCTATGGAGAAGAAATGGTTCATTGCAACCCAGGTTGTGAGTAGCATGTTGATTCTAGGACACCTTGGATAAAAAAAAATGGAATTTCTTACCTGAAAATTCCTGTTCTGGAAAAAGGTGGGAATTATTTACCCTTTGGGAATGCCCCTTCACTCACCAGGATGCAGGGCTAATTGAAACACGATCTCCGCTGGAGGACACCCCATCCTCAGACAAGTCCCAGAGAGCTGGAAATGTTCCTGCACTGGTCCCTGCAGCACCCTGAATGGGGGTGCCGGAGACCAGAGCACTAAGGAAGGTGGCAAAAAACCCAGCAACAAACATATACTGTAGGATTAAGGATGATCCTCAGAGTACCCAAGGGAGTATCAGTCATCTAAGGCAGACACAGCCTGGAGGAAAAAAAACCCAGCTACCTCCCCCCACCAGACCTTTGGTGGTGTCAGTATAGATTAGTGGCTTGTTAGTGTAAAATGTAAACATTCCTCTAGCGCCCAATCCCCACATGTAGCCTATCACCCTGAAGAGCGAGATGCTAAACCTGTTGAAGAGGCAGGTGAAACACCTGCTTCCCAGAACAGAAGTTCACAGGTAGCAAATCCCTGTTTTCTCTAGAAGGGGTGCATTCCTTACCCTTTCAGCAGGTGCTCACCTTGCATTTATTCTGGAAATGAACTTGATTCTAGAACCAGCTGGATGGCACTGAGTTCCAGCCAGTTGATACTATGGCACGTTTCCCTGCTGGACCACGTTTCCCCTAGACCAGGAAGCCCTTCATGTGTGCTCCCCCACCCCATAAGACTCGAGCCTGTCATCATCCAAATTTGCTGCAGTTGCTGCAAGCTCTCGCCTCCGGGAGAAAACCAATACTTTTATTTATTGCAGAGCCACGAATTGTGTTCCAATGAATCAAGAAGTGCTTCCGAACATCTGATACCCAGAGTTGCTTCAGTTGCTTCCTCTCAGCTTCAGCTGCTTCAAAATTGCTTCAGTTGCTTCCTCTCAGCTTCCTTTTTGAGCAGGCCACATTGTCTGGCACCTCAGTACTATAATTAAAGGAGACACCCAGCCCCAACACCCACCCCACCCCAGCAGAAGAAACATGCTCTCTAAAGCAACAAGGGGGAATCACTCGATTTATGCCACTCTTGAGATCCCTCGTGATGGGATAGAAAAACAGAAATTAAGCCATTAAAGGCTAAAGCAGCGGCAAAAAATAATGACATGTTAGGGTTAATCACATAAAAGGGCGCAATCCTAGCCTGGAGTTAGGCTGGCACAGTTAGGCCAGCAAAGTTGGACCAGCACAAGGGACACAGTAAAGTGCATTTGGACCAAATGTGTGCATTTGGACACACATGCCTGTGTGCTGGCCTCCCTGACGCAGAAAGTGGTCCAAACATACTTTATGGTGGCCCTTGTGCTGGCTAAACTTTGCTGGCCTAACTGTGCCAGCCTAACCAGGTTAGGATTGCGCTCAAAGACATGTTCCATGGACCCCCTGCAGACACAGAAACTAGGTACAGGGGATACCTTATTGCGCGTACACCCACACGCACACGCATGTGCAAACCCTGCACCCATTAGCATAGCTTACAAGCTTACTAGGGATGAAGTGTTTCTTTTTTTAACAGGTCGCTATAAGTATTTCAGCTTATAGTGTAACAAAAGCTGGATGACGTCAGTCTGAATACTTCAAACCTAGAGCTAACTCTAAACATGAAGTGGTGATCTTCCACGGCCTGTTTAGCATTAGATCTAGCTTAGTTAACATTCAGGCTGCTGGCAGCCTGCTTTTGTTACCCTGGTAAGTGTGTAAACGACACTAAGAGTGCAATCCTAAACTGGAGTTAGGCTGGCCTAAGCTAAACCAGCAAAGTTTGGCCGGCACAAGGGCCACCATAAAGCATGTTTGGACCCCTCTCAGAGTCAGGGAGGATGGCTCACGTCTTGACTGCAAGAGTGGTCCAAACATACTTTACGATGTCCCTTGTGCTGGCCAAACTTGGCTAGCTTAACTTATGCTGGCCTAACCCAGTTTAGGATTGTGCCCTAAAGTGTGGATAGGGGCAGTGGGCTGCAGCGGTTAATTGAAACCGCAGATACCGGATCCATATTATTATTATTACTGTTACTGTATATTATTACTGTATGTTATTTACTACTACTACTACTACTACTACTACTACTACTACTACTACTACTACTACTACTACTAATAATAATAATAATAATAATAATAATAATAATAATAATAATAATAATAGCCACGTGTTCAGGAAGCAGTTTCTGAAGAACAATAAGTTAAAAGACAGTTCCTTCTCCTAGTAGGTTCATGATCTTAGAACCAAGTTACAGGTGATGGTAAACACACAGGATGGTCTGGTATATTTGTTCTCAATCCCCTCTCACCCCCCCAAAAAAACCAGTGACCAGAGGGTGTGAACAGGAGCAGAAGCACAGCAAGGGAGCACCAGAAAGCTTCAGGACTTTGCTCTTGGTACTGTTCTGCTTCCACTGAAGGCCAATGGAAAGTCAATTTTTTCATCTTTTAAATAGCACAGTCGGGGGCAGAAGGGCAAAATCTTAAAGCCCCTAACCCCCTGTTGTGGTTCTGCTCCTTTCCCTTCCCAGGCTGCTTTTTCTTCTTTTTTTTAATGAGCAAACACACTGGATCATGTTGCGCCAGCAAATATCCACTGGAAAAGATGCTATGCTGGGGCGAATAAGGACAGTTGCTCCCTCTCCCCACCCCGTTATGTATGAGAGAACTAATCACCAACTTAAAAGGTGCCTCCCATTAAAAGATGCCTCCTAGCCCAGTTAACAGAGGTAAATGAGGGAGGACAGGTGGATTTGCATACCCAGTCAACTGTGATCAACCTGCTGTCTTATATTCAGTTTCTTAACATGGGAAGAGTTTGAGGAACATGTGGAAGACAGAAAATAAGATTCAGCTGAATGAACGAACAGATCCAACTGCCTTAGACATTTCTGAAATGGAATTTTTTCCCTTGAGGAAGACTGGGATTCAACATGTGCTAAGGATTAAAGATTATTTGGTCTACACAGCTGGCATTGTTGCTGTCTTTCTTTCCCTATGTTTTATTCTGGGGCTTTTTTTTATTTACATCTGTTGGATCCTTTTTGGTGCCTCTTCCATACAATACAACTCTATTTGCTATACCAGAAGCAATAACATGAGTGCCAACACTTCGCCAATGGACTTAAAAGCAACACTTCTGGATCAGAAAGACAGCAGCTGTTTTGACATAGGAACAGTGTCATGCAGTGGTTTGTGAGCACAGAACACAAGCCACAAATTAGGAGAATTTGAACTCACTAGTGGTAAAAAAACAAAACAAAACCCTGAAACTGAAACAGAAAATTCAGTTTGGAGAAGCTCTAAAGAACGAAGCTAAGCTGAAAGTACAAAGTGCCCTCAATAGTCACCTGAGGGAAGTGTCAGGAAAGTGGACCAATATTGAGAAAACTCTAGACCAGTGATTTTCAACAGCTGTGATGTGGCACATTGGTGTGCTGCGAAAGGTCGGCAGGTATGCCGCAGGAGCTTGGGGGAGAGTCATATATTAGTAGGGTCAGAGGGGTATGTGAGCCTGCCCACCCCCCACCAGTGCACTCAGGGGCGGACCTAGTCAAAATGGCGCCCATGGCGCCCAATGAAAGTGCGCTCCCATGGGGCACACAACACGTGGCGCCACGCAGCAGCACCCTCTAAGAAGCTGGAGGGGGCGCCGCGTCACAACCTTCCCCCACCCATCCATTACTACTTTAAAGTGCCAGGGCATCTTTAAAGTAGCCTAAAAGCCAGCTCTATAAGCTTCATCAATCAATCAATCAATCAAAAAGTATTTATATACCGCTTTTCAACATGAAGTTTCCAAAGCAGTTTACAGGCAAATAATAATAAAGTTAAATGGCTCCCTGTCCCAAAAGGGCTCACAATCTAAAAAAATGCAGAGCACCACCAGAAAAAGCCACTAGAAAAGACACTGAGCTGGGGTGAAGAAGGACAATTACTTTCCCCCTGCTAAATATAAGTAAAGAGAAACACCACTTGGAAAAGTGCCTCTTGCCCAGTTAGCAGGGGCTAGATATATAAGCCCTTGGATATATAAGCTTCATACCTTTTAAGGTTATGGTGAGCTCAGCCTTAGTTCTTTTGTAGTTGGTTCTTTATGTTTGCTGAGTACAGTTTGAAATCCCTGTGTCTCCACTTTTAGCAATCTGTGTCAGTGTCTGAAAAAGCCACATGTGAGCAGAGACCATCATGCAATGCTTCCAATTTGCCTATATAACTGGGGGGGGGCAGGCACATGCTAATCTCCCATGCAAATTAGAAGCATTGCATGATGGTCTCTGCTCACATGTGGCTTAGGAAGATTAGGAAGCAGGGCTTCTAGGGCATTCGCTGTCAGCTGACAAATAAAAGATTGACGTTTGAAAATTCACCCCAAGCACTGGGAGGTCGAGGACCACCAACTGCCCGCAGGCCTGAGCCTCAGCACCCTCTCCTTTTAGAAAATAAGCAGTAAAGGTGGATGTGTAATCATTCTTGGCTGATTGACAGTCTTGAGCATCTTCACATTGTGAATGGCTGCTCTATTACCCAGAGATTGCTGAGCCCAAACTGATGAAGATTTGTAGGATTGGACTACATGTTTATTTGAATTGAGCATCTTCATCTTTATGCTGTCAGAAATGAAATATAGAACGATTGCTGCTCTGCTGGGCTGAGGGAGGTTTAATGCATGTGATGTATTTCATTGCAGAACTATAGGTAATGGCCTTATTATAGGTATCCAGATAATGTACAATTGCCCCTCCTCTTATGTGAGGGCTGCGTTCCAGAGTCAGCACGTAAAGCAGAAATTGGGTACACTCTAAATTGGCTTGAAGATCCCTTATGTCTGGAAAATATGCACTGACACATTAAAAATTAAGAGAGGTAAGTGGGAATTGAAACCAATGGAGAGAACAGCTTCATTCTCTGATCTCACTCTCAGGCATGTGTATGTAGTAAGTGGAATGGCAGATAGAATCACCAACATCACTTGTTCTAAAACCTTTCAGCACTGGGACCCACATTTTAGAATGACAATCTCTCCAAGACCCCTGAGAAGTGATTTCATGGCCGGAAGTGCCATCATTGTGATTTCTGTCCTGAGAAGGCAGCAATAAGTTGGGTTATTTTTCAGCCATTTTCCAGTAGCAAAGTGAAACAGAAAGAAAAAAGCCTATTTGCAACCTTGACATAAGCAAAACAACCAAACAGAAACAACCCTTTTCCAGCATCCCATCTTCCCATATTTACAATATGGCTACCCTAGGTGCTTCATGGCCCATCTGAAATTGGCTTGTGACCCACTGGTGGGAACCACTGGCCTACACGATTAAACTGTTGTATTTGTTGGGGTTTTGTTTGTTTACCAATTGCAGGCAACTACGCGTAAGACAAGAGTTGATTGTAATACATTGATCCAAGTACCACAGGTCAAGTTCTGTGCATAGATCTAAGTAAGATTTAAACTTGAAAAGCATTTTGATGAACTGTGTTGCTTCAGCCATTATTGGATATGTGCAAGAACTATGTGCAAGAACTGATGACTGTCAGAAACCGATGGTGGGTCCAGACCAGGATTCTGCAATCTGCAAGGCCAGCTTTCGGCAAGGAGCTTGAGATGTCCAGGAGAAAACACCTGCCTGGGCACCAACTGGACAGTCTATCTCCTGTGGAACACACAGGAGAAAGCCAGTCCATCTGAATACGATCTCATGAGAAATCACCAGGAAAGGAGGAATGAACACATGAGTGACAATTAATGGAATTATAGCAGAGCTGGCAGGAGATGAAGGAAATATAAGACAAGAGGAAAAGACCCAGCACAGCTTTTCACATCCTTTTTAATCCATCTGGCACAATCTTCCAACAAAATGCAGTAAAGTGTACAAATCGCTTTTCACTCCACAAGACTCAAAGACAAAGCAAATCTAAGATGCTGGTGACTGCATGTCTAAACGTAAGGAGACTGCGATGAAATGTCAGCAAAGTTGTGCTTTATGATTGCCGTGGGCTTACTTTAAAACTCCGTAGCAACCGGGTAGGATTAAAGGTACTGATGTTTCCGGCAATGTGAAAGGAATTAATAAGGTAAAAGTACATTTTTCACACATTGCATGTTCAAACCAAAGCAATCGCAGTGCTGTGCTCTGTGTATGCGTAGAGGAGGGAAGCCTTCCAGGGTTGCCCAGGGCTTTTGACAGAATCGCAGTCTTATGTCAAACGTCACCAGTGCAACTCCTCATCTCCTCAGCAGGATCACTCTTTTCCAAGCTCTTTTTTTCTTCTTAATTCCAAAGAATCCACCAATGAAGTCTCACTTCCCAAGATGTGCTGCACAAGACTATTGCAGTGGGGCCAATGGCTTGTTTCTCAAACATATCATACCTTAAAAATGAGGCGGGAGGGGGGGGTTTCTATTTTTTTATTACTCAAGGAGCATGTTCAGCTACTTTTAAGCAGCACTGCCACTAGTCCCAATGGCAGAAGTGACCATATGGCACTGCCTTATGCCCAGCCAGGCCATTAGTCCATCTAACGTAGTATTCTGTACACTGGCCAGCAGAGACTTTCTATGGTTACAGGACAGGGATCTCTTCTTTGCTTGACTTGGAGATACCAAGAACTGAACCTGGGACCTTGGCATGCAAAGCAAGTTCTCTTGCACTGCACTACAGCCCTTCCCTAGCAAGACAGGCAAGGTGAAGGAAGCCAAATAAAACCACTGAGAGTTCAATCCTAACCTGGAGTTTGGCCAGCACAGTTTGACCAGCACAAGGGCCACCTGAAAGCACATTTGAACCACTCTTGGAGTCAGGGAGGATGTTATATGTCTGTGTGCTGGTCTCTCTGGCTCTGGGAGTGGTCCAAACATACTTCATGCTGCCCCTTGTGCCAGCCAAACTTTGCTGGCCTAACTGTGCCAGCCTAACTCCAAGTTAGGATTGCGCCCTGAGTGTAATGTTCTATCAAAAGAAGCTGGAAAAGAGATGTCACACTCCCAATCAAGATCAATAGTTCTGGATCCAATGGACTATAGCTGGGATTCAATATAAGAAGAGGTGGGAGAAATGGTGATAATGAAATAAAAACACTTACTGGTAACACTGCCAACGCTAACTTCTCATTTTTGTAAAAAACAAAAAAACAAAAACAAAATCCAAAACCTGGAATTTTTTTTTTAACTTTTATTATTTTATGGTGGTGGTGGTGCATGGATAATGACTGTAACTGCATCTGCTGACACTACAGCATCTATATCACCTACCTAGTATACATTTAAAGCAATTAAAATGTGTAATTGTAATATAATTATATATAATTTATAATTAGAAAGTAAATTTTGAATAAAAACACATACCGTTTTCTGCACTTGGAAAACACTGAAATTGGCAAAAAATAAAACCGTGTTCTTCCACCTCTCAGTGTAAGGGATCTTAATGTACAAAGTGACATCCCTAAGCCAAACATTAGTGGCAGCTATGGAGGGTGTCCTGCTTATGAACATAAACAGTGCACAGAGTGGCTCACACGGTAGACAGCCGACCTATTCCCAGAAAGACTGTCTAAACAAGTTTAGATGCTTCAGAGCAATGGTCAGCACACCACACACCACACTTCTCAAACCCCATTTGAGATACGAAGCGTGATGCTTGGCGTAATGCAATACAACAGAACAGAGGAGGCAAGGATGGGGGCAGAAAACATCATTCAGCGCTTCAGCTCCCCTCGCCCTTCAACCCAAGAGTCAAAGCAATTACTTCCAGCACTTCAGAAACCTTTGTGCCCACTCCATTTATGTGTCAGATGTTGTTACTTTTATTGTACCTTCCTTTGCCCTTGGAAATAGAGAGTGTTTCCCTTGCAAGATAAACAAGTCATTATTGCTTCCTCATTTTCCTCCCTTTAAATTTTTCTCAGCCCCAAATCTTTTCAAGATGAAAAGTTTCCCAAAAAAATGATGCACTATGGTGCGGCCACCCCATATCAGCAAGCCAAGCTAATACGTTGAATAATGGCTTTATTGGGGAGCCAGCCTGGAGGAGACCTAAATTATTCAATGTTGGGATAAAAAATATTCTAACTACAGACATAAACAGCATTCATTTTAATCCCAGTATTTGACAACCTGGCCATTATATGTCCCTTGAACTCTGTCCCTTGACATAAGATGAATAAACTTATGTTGACACCATACAAGGATTAAAATGGCCAGGCATATTTTACATTACTCTGAGGCAGAAGACCCATGTTGTGTTCTGTAATCATGTCTTTGAACATATTTATTTTTTTAAAGGATCCCGCCAGCTATAATGATAGCTTACGACAAAGACTCCCAACACACAACCACATAGCAAGTTACAATGACATTTACATTAATTAGAAAGAAATCACCCTACCCAAAAGACTGCATTTGCTGAACACAAACAACCCTGTAAGCTTCATAGTTCATTCACAGAAGACAAGAGAATACAAATTCCAGGAATTTGCTCTTTGATGTTTTTGCTCCCCTCTCCCCATTGTCGTGCTGACTTTTACCCCATGGTACGTTTCACTGCTGTTCCGGTAAGCTCTCGAATTGAGTTTCTCAATGAACCTTTGCAACATGATTTGTTCTATTTGGGAAGTGTCACAGACAGTGAACTAAGCTGTCTCCCTCTCGCTGGAACTCTTCCACTTCTAATAGCAGCCTGTGCCAAACAGAGATTATTGAAACTCAAGCGAATAAGGAATTGAGCTTTTAAAAAAAAAAGAAATACAGATTTATATAGGGGTTAAAATTACTAGCAAGTTCATACTTGGCCCCTCAAAGCCAAGAGGACACACTGACTCCTGCACAAACCTGAGTATAAGCGCCACACTGCTGGATGAATCAATTTCACACTCAGCAATTCCGACAAACGTTGCTCTGGGACCATTTGGAGGGCTGGTCCCTGGCATCAGTTCAGCAATACTAAATTCTACTCAGTGAATGGTGGCACTTGATGCGTTTTTGTTTGCTTTGTTTTTGTTTTTGTTGTTTTGCAGAATGCCTGGCTGCAGTTCCAGAAAGCAAACAGAAATAGCTTCATGAGTCCTCTTTGCCATTCCTGCTCCACACAGGAGACTCAAAGGATAGATTTTTCAGGTGCCTGGGCAGGCATGCCATCTTCCTCCAAATCCATACACAGGCAGGTACTGTGCAGCTGCAGGAACTCTCCATAAGCGCCCCCCCCCGTGGGTCTCCATTAAAGCACAGGGCGGGGCTGCAGCTTAGTGCTAGAACTTGTATGGAAGATGTCAGGTTTCATCCCTGGTATTTCCTGGTAGGGCTGGAAAAGTGTGAAATCCTGGAGAGCTGCTTCCAGTCAAAATAGACAATTATTCAGAAAAATGGACCAATGATCTGACTTGAAGAAAGGCAGCTTCCCTAGTTCTTAAGCAATGCTATTTCCCCAAAACGGAAATAGCTGAGCTTATTTCTGAGCCATATTCACCTTCCTCTCCCATCCCAGTATTTTAATCTCGTTCAGAGGAGAATTTGCCCTTCCTAATGCATACCTTTCCTTGAGACATGCATTATCATACACGGCAATCTTGGCCAGCATTTCATTAGATAATACTAGACTAGATGGACTAAGGCTGTGATCCTACGCACATTTTCCTGGGAGTAAGCCCACTGAACTAAATGGTTGAGTAGACATTCATAGGAGGGAACTGTAAAGGACTGACTGAGCAATCCTAGAAACTGCACAGCGTTGATGCAACTGGGTTGCGTCAACGCGGTGCACTTAGCGTTGACACGGGAGTGCCGATTGGCACCCCTTTGTTGGCGCTAAGGCAATGGCCTGTTGCGCCTGCGCCAGGCCTCCCTTGCAATGGCCAAAGCCAGCAGGCGCAAGGGAGGTGCCATCATAGATTGGGCGGGGGGGGAGGGCGTTTCTGGGCAGGTGATGGGCTGGTGATGGACGGGCTGGCAGGTGTGCCGGCCCAGGAGGTGGGCAGGCTTGGGAATCAGCCATAAGGCTGAATCCTAAGCCTGATGGGGAGGCCACGTGCCCCTGATTCAGGCAGCGTGGTCTCCTTGGATCTGCACCTGCTGTTTAGTGCCTCCCCTACGGTAAGGGCACGAACTTGCCTAAGCAGCGTTGGATACGGCGCAGGCCCATTGGCCTCGCCATTCCAGTGCTGCTTAGGATTGCGCCCACAATGTAGAACAACTTCGTATGTTGTCCAATACTACTGAAGTGTTGAGATAGACATCCTACCATCAGGGCTGGTCTGCCTTGGCACAGGGTGGATTGGACAGCTTCAGGCATTGAATTGTGGACCAGTTCTCACAGTAGCCCCCGCAGAGAAAGGTTGTTGCTTTCCTTACAAAACAGGAAGACATATGAAAGAAAGAAGGGAGTGGGGTGCATGATTTTAATTTAAAAATGAGAAAGGAAGGCAGAATTCCAGTTTGTGCTTTATGTCAGGCAACAAAAGGTCAGGGCGGAGTATTGCATACAGGATAATCAAGACAATGTAGCGGGCAGGATCTGGCCACCATTTGACCTGATATTATGAATCAATTCTTAATTACCCCTTCCGGGTAGGAATCAACTGGGAGTAGTGAAAGATAGCTTTGGTTAAGCAATCGGAGTTTGATTTAAACTGAAACTGGGCAGTGGAGTGATGCAACTCATTTTTTTTCCTTTTATTACAGAAATTGCTCAGAGGAAGACATGACATTTCAGGACATTACTCTGGCAAAACACTCCTTTGTCACCCATACAGCATCTTGCACTACCTGTCTCTTCTTCATGATCTCCACCATTCAGCTACTGGCAATGCTTGCCACCCCTGTCTCTCTCCCTTTGCCAGCAGCAGATAGCCAAGCCAAGCCAAGCCAAGCCAAGCCTGGGGACTGTCTTTTGAAAGCAGCTCACTTTGGCCTTTGTAATTAGACACACAGCTTCAAGAGGACACTTTCCAAATGGGTATTTAATATACTGGAAAGATTCGTTCTTCCTAATAGAGCCAGAAAAGTGCATGAAAGGCTAAGACGTACACTGGCCCAATTTTTTCCCCAAAGGTTCTGGATGTGACCTCCGCTGTCAAAAAAGATCAGAGCAGAATTTCACCCAGGCCAGCAATGGCCCCTCTCTCCATAAAACCAGTGCATTTTAGCAGCAGAAGCCTTCCCTCCTGGCAATCTTTCTGATGTAGTCACAGACTTACCACCACATTATCACTTCGAAAGGTGGTTTCAAGAGAAAGAATGCAGTTCTGAATTCAAGAGGCAGTACAAGACCAAGGGAAAGCACTGCAGGCTAAAGCAAACAAGACACATCCATTGCTAACATCTCTTTTTACAGAGAGCATGGATTGGTGACGACATAATTCATTCCACTGCAAATATCTTCTATGTATGTATGTGAGTGCAAACCTAACCTGGAGTTAGGCCGGCACAGTTAGGCTAGCAAAGTTTGGCTGGCACAAGAGGCACCGAAAAGTATATTTGGACCACTCTTGGAGACAGTCTCGCCAGCACATAGATATGTGCCACCTTCCTGACTCTGAGAGTGGTCCGAACACACTTTACGGTGGCCCTTGTGCCGGCCAAACTTTGCTGGCCTAACTGTGTTGGCCTAACTCCAGGTTACGATTGTGCCCTGTATGTATGTATGTATGTATGTATGTATGTATGTATGTATGTATGTATGTATGTATGTATGT
>JAJKFI010000004.1:23125580-23158785 GCA_029204185.1 Lerista edwardsae | reverse complement strand
TGTATGTATGTATGTATGTATGTATGTATGTATGTATGTATGTATGTGAATTATAGACAGCTTGTTCTGCTGCAGTATGTGGGCATAAACCCCATTGGTCACTCAGTGCCAGAGCAGATGTTTTGCATGCAGAAGGCCGTATGTACAATCTCTAGCAGTTACAGGATCCAAGGGTTGGGTGAGACCCTGGATAATTGTTGCCAGTTAAAAGTAATTAGGTCACTTAATATACACCATAAGTTCTTTTTTTCCTGAGCAACCCGCTTGGAGAAGACTGAGAGCTACACAAGAGTACTGCTGTATGCATTTACATATTTAATATTTGGCTACAGATGGGAATGAGAGTTAAAACCAAAGGCCAGGTGGAAAAAGTTTTTTTTTTCCAGGCCAGGGTTTTCCAGAGAGATCTGTTATATATTGTTAAGTGAGGCAGTTCTGATACTCATCCATATTACTGATGCAAGTAAACAGAAATTTCAGCTGAGTTGGTATTGGCAGTGTTTGAAGAGCAGGATGCATGTTGTTTGACAGAACAGAAAATGGAGTTCCAATTTGGGGGTAGAATAGGATTTAAAAACCTGGGATCTCACAAATGAACTTCAACTACATGTCCTTAGGTGGGGTGCAAGGCCAGGATCATGAAACAGGTGGATGTAATGAAATCTCAATATCAAACTCTGCAAAAATTCACAATTCTATTTTGTATCATAATTAATATGACACAAAATTATGATGGGGGGGGGGAAATAAGGCCATTCCAGCAGCCCCTGCTCAGCCTGAAATCACACATGGGAGGTTGGTGAGCAAAAATAAGTGGAACAGGTCTGAGATTGCAGTGACTTCCTAGCGCCGACAATTATTTCCATTCCACATGGAACCTTGTTCCTTACACACATCATACCACACATTGACTTGCTTCAGTTGCCCGCCCATATCTGCCTTTGTTCAGAAACAGTATCCGTTGGGGGTTTGCTATACATACAGCTGGACTGGGGCTGGATCATTTATGAGGCCAACTGAAGTGGGTGCCTCAGGTACCAGATTGGCATGGGATGGCTATCTCTGTCCACCCAGTGTCTTCTACTGCTCCTCCACTTCCTGCTTCCTGAGATGGAAAGGGAAGGGGGGACTGAATGGAATAGAAAGTATGGAAGAGAGCAAAGTAGTGGGCTAGAACATCTCCAGGGAATGCAAAGAACAGAGACTAGTGTATCACTAGGTAAGGGAGGGGAAGCATTCATCATGGCGCCTCAGGCCCCGGGAGGACTTGGTCCAGCCCTGAGCTGGATCCTCAACGAACACAATGAAATCCCTTGAACGTAGCAACAAGGAACACGAGTTCAATTTGAATTAAGAAGGTAAGTCAGTGAAGGAAACAAAGTGAGGCTTTGTGGACAGCCAGGGAAACGTCAGCTGCATTTGTCTAAGACAGACAAGAATGTGTAATATTATTCTGCATTGTTTTGCTTTCCCTGCCATTGGGCAGGCGCTGTACACAGCTGGCAAAGGCTGGATCGGAGTACACAGTAAGTTCCCCATAATAAGTCGATGCATGTCAATGTTATCCCTGGGTCATTGGTTTCTGCCCAATTCAAACAATGACTGACTGGCTGACTCAGCTGCTGCTGCCTCTCCCTTGAACGTGCCTGAATGCAGTCATACATTGATCCTTCCCTTATTCACTGAAGGATAAGCAAAGCCCTTCCAAACTGTCAAGCCAATGCCGATTGAAATGCAGCAAAGCCATTTCCCAAGCAGAGCTCAGCGCCTATAAATCTGCT
The DNA here is from genome assembly GCA_029204185.1 of Lerista edwardsae. Taxonomy (NCBI): domain Eukaryota; kingdom Metazoa; phylum Chordata; class Lepidosauria; order Squamata; family Scincidae; genus Lerista; species Lerista edwardsae. The sequence goes on along the minus strand of JAJKFI010000004.1, from coordinate 23,157,004 downwards.
TCTCATAAACTTCTCCTCACAACCTAATCCTAGCAGTCAGTCTTGCAGCATTAATTCAATGTCACCCACTGGCTCTATCAGAAGGAAAGGCGCACGTGGTTGGTGTCGTTAAAATGGCAGCCTTGAAGTCAACAGCATGCTTAAGAGGCATAAATTGACCAAGATCTAGGCAAGAAATCTAGCCATACATCTTAATGCTGACTCCACTAATGAGAGTGGGCAGTTTCAGTCTATAATTACAGCACAACAATAAAAAAAAGCAAAGCACAGTGTGCTAGAAGTTTCTGCCTTGTTGGCATCTAAATGAAGAGTTGGAGAAATGATTTCACCATTAAATGAAGAGAATGAAACGAGGCAGCACGATATAACTGTATTACATTTCAATCTGTTTTTACTTGCAATGTGTTCAAGGTGAACTATTACCAGGTCCTTCTCCTCAGCAGTCGCCATCATTGGGTTTATACAATCTCCATGGCTCAGAATTAGCAAGTTTTCCTGAGGAAGCATTCCTAACCAACTTTCCAGCACCGGGGTAAGGGCAATGCAGCTCTGAGGTAAGGGAACAAAACACTCCCTTACCTTGAGACCTGTCAGTGGGACACGACTAGCAATGTCAGTGGGACAAGGGAGTGCACAGCATCGGGAATGATATACCATCTTCACCTCATTACAAGGTTGCTGCATCATATGCCTTCAGGGAACTATCCAGGATGCTTGACATGGGGAAGAGTATTCATGTCAACAGGGCAGCCTGAGGCAGCATGACAAATACTGCCCCCCTTACGTGCTGCTGTGCCAGCCTCTGCTACTTCTCCACTCACCCCTCTACCTCATCCCATTTCCTGAATTGGGAAAGAGGCAGTAGAATGGAAAAGGAAGTAGGTGAGGGGAGTAATCTCCATGCTCTAGGCCACTCCTCTCCTCCACCCTCCTCTTCCAATGCAGGGAGAAGCAGCAGCGGAGGTGAGTAGACAGAGGTGGTGTCCCCACCAATCTCCTACCTGAGGTGACCACTTAAGGCAGCCTCATGGATAGATCAGCCTTGCTTGTCTACTAAAACCAACATTAGCAGGAAAGCATGTGACATCTTTGCCCAAGCTGAGAGATGTTCACACATCATGAACAGAGAGATGTTCTCCTTCTGGGAAGCCCTGTTGCTAGTGTGTCACATGAAAAGAGACAGGGATGCAAAAATGATCTTAAAATGTTTTGCAAGCTCATTGCCAGCCAAAACATTCCTTTCCTCTGCTTTTGCATTCTCTGCAGCAACATCTTCTAAGCTCCAAAGCCAGCATGGATATAAACACATATATTCAGGTTTGATGCTATTACAATGGCAGCAGGAAATCTTTTATGGCATTAAACCTGCCCTTACAATCTCTTTATGGTTTTATAGACTGCATTCAATCTAATGAAAGGATGCCAAAGCTATGTTATCAGGGTAATTCACATTCCCCCTGGTTTCAAGGCTATAGCATGCAGATCACAAATGCTGAGTTGTTATTTCTCTAGGATAATTTTTTTAAGCTCCCTCCCCCATATTAGGATAGGTGTAACTGAAAATCTGGTGTGTGCAGGTTTATATGTGACTGGAATGGGTAGGAAAGATGAGACAGGGGAGGTTCTTTCTGAATGAGGCCAGGGGTGTACAGCAATCAAGGGTAAGTGGAGGGTAAGAAGATCTGCTACTTTTCTAACAGCAGGGGTGGTGATGTCATCAGCAGGAGCACTCAGGTGCCGCCTTGAAAAGAGCTGAGAAGAAGTATCAGGCTCATTGGTAGGCAAAGTGATAAATTGCCTAAGGGTGTTTGTTAAAGTCTAGGCCAGTGGTTCCCAAACTTTTCAATTTCTGGAGCCCTTTATCCCCCTAAAACAAATAATTCCTAAACAGAATCAGCAGCAGTGGCTGCGAATCCTAGCCCCTTTCCTGGACCCAATCCCATAGTGTGTGATGCTGCAGACATGTGCCCTCTATTCTGCTAATGCAGGTCTGAGTAGACCCCTCCCGTGCCACAGAGGCTTACCCTCAGGTAAGGGACCAATCGTTAAACCAGGAGTAAGTAAAGTAGTCCCATGTGCAAAGCACCGGGTCATTACTGACTCATGAGGGTGATGGCACATTGTGATGTTTACTACACAGACTTAGAGTGCAATCCTATACTTCGCTAGAACAGGCAGGCCAGCAGGGCACTGTGTGTATCCAACACAGTATAAGGGAGGCTGGAGCCTCCCCGGTGCAAGGGCACCAGCCTCCCCTTTAGGCTCCTCGGATCTGCACTTGCTAAATAACATCGTCAGGTCTATGCAATGGCCACAGAACCAGCAAGAGGATCACTACCCCATCAGTGTTTCATAGTCAGAAAACAGAACCTCGGCACTTGGAATCTGAGAAGACAAGATTCGGGGGACGGAATTCACTAGACATAAAGCCTAGAAACCCTGACTTTAGAATCCCCTGCACATGTTGGACTCAGCACTCTCTCTCAATGGCCAGAAAGTATAACTGTACTCTCTTCTTCCAACTCTGGACAAGCATGCAAGGGAACCAATAACCCGCATGCAAAAGAAGTAGTCAAGGGTAGCAGTATACTTTCAATAATAGCAGGGAAGATGCTCGCTACCTAGCATTCCTCAGCAGGTACTTAAACCTTCAGTCAGCTTCACACATCTCCTGGATGAACAGCAAAGACTCTTTGTTCTTTGGACCAGTCTGGGACCTGTCCATGGTCCTGATCTTCAACATGATCAGTTTCCCTTGCCAGCCAATGGAACCCTGGCTCCCAAGACAAAATTTGTGCCACAATCCAGGCTTCTTGCACTATAAGCCGCTATTTTCACTTTGCAATGTGCATCGAAAAAGGTCAGAGGCAGCAAGTTTACCCCAAATTTACCTTCCTGGTTAAGGCCACCCAATGAGTGTTGCTTGCTTGAAGACCACCCAATTCTGTTTTAGCCTGAGTAATCAGAAGCTGCATCAAGAGCCTGTGAATTCTGATGTACAAGGGCAATGAACTCAATGCAGAAAAAAGCAGCACTGTCCTATAGCTGCAATTTCAGTCTGCTCAGAGAGCTTGGGTTTCAAGATAGAATCTAGGAGGTTGTAAGAATCTGCACCACTACTCTCATCTGAGGAAATGTTCAGGTTTATTGCACAACTGCAGTGACTGAAAAAAAATGGCCCTAGGCAGGACTGTTGTGACAAATAAATGGCAATGACTGGAAAAAAGGGCAGGGTTCATTATGGACAAATTAAAAACACTGGGAAGGAACAATGATGGATTTGTATTCTGGACATAGAGTAGGTCTGAAATATTGAATGCTATCCATGGCAATCACCCAACGTTAGAAATGAAGGACAAAGTGTGTGAGGTGATATAAAGGAAATATCGTAGCACAGAGCTAGGAGAATTGTTTGGCATGTAATAGGTTCTAAATTCAATCTCTAGCATTTTCAGGTTGGACTAAGAAAGACCCCTGTCTGAATCTCTGTAACTCTGTCTGAAATTCTGCTGCTTGTCAGAGTGGACAATACCAAAGTAGGTGGACCAGTGGTCTGCCTCAATAGACAGCTGATTTGTAAGTTCATATGTGGTTAACAAGGGACGTGGTGGCGCAGCGAGTTAATCCGCTGTCGCTGGGCTTTCGACCGCAAGGTTGGGAGTTCGAGACTGCGTGACAGAGTGAGCTCCCGTTGCTTGTCCCAGCTCCTGCCAACCTAGCAGTTCGAAAGCACCTAAAATGCAAGTAAATAAATAGGAACCACTTTGGTGGGAAGGTAACGGCGTTCCGTGCGCTACGGCGTAGAATCATGCTGGCCACCATGATCGGACAAAAACGCCGGCTCACAGGCTTTGAAACGGAGATGAGCACCGCCCCCTACAGTCGGTCACGACTAGACCATTCGGTCGTGGGGAAACCTTTTATGTGGTTAACAACTTAAAAAAAAGAGGCATTCTGATTTGTTGCTAGGTCTCAGTTAATAACTAATACAGTACATTTTAAGTGTTGAAAGAGTTGCATCATCTTTATATGCATTGAGTGAGGCAGTGGGCTGGCATTTTTTAATTTTTTAAATAAATCTTGGTTGTTTTTATTTAATGTTATAATTGGTTGTATAGTTTAATGTTTTAGTTTTTAATACTGTTTTATTGAATTTGTTGTAAGCCACCTTGAATCCCCTTCAGTGGGGGAAAATGGGATGTAAATTTTCTAAATAAATAAATCTCCATTACAAGATCCCTATTAGGTAGGCTGGTGTTGCTCTCTCAGGCCACAATCCAAGCATGCCCTAGGGCCAACGCAAGCTACTTGCATTGACCCTGCAGTGTCACAAAAGTGCAATAAAGCACTTTCACGCCAGCGCTACTGGCGCAGGGCTGATGCAGGCAGCTGTGTCAGCCCAGAAGTGCCACCACGACACCTGGGTATATCGGTCCCATGCTGGCCAAGTTCAGCCAGCGCAGAGCCATTGGGAGCAGCAACTTGCCTAAGACAACCTCCTGAGTTCATAGAAGATATTCCACTTGAACCAGGTACTTCAATGCTATTGTGAGCAACGTATCTTGAGGAAATGCTGCCTCCAATGTAAAAAAAGGATTACTAGCAAGTGAATCTTTTGCTTTCCCAGTGCCTGCAAGGACTGAATAATCTTGTATGGCATCTTTCCATTGTGCAGCTCTAGTTAAGGAAGGTAACTAGATGGACTAACGGAAAAAGGCTGCATCCAGTGTCCTGGTAAAGGTGCCATACCCTTTCACCTCTAACCTGATTTATTTATTCATGCTTAAAGGCTTTATGTTTCTCTTGCATTTAATGCACATTTGCCACATTATCACATGTCCTTCATCTAGTTCCTACAAATCTGACAACATGCATAGATACATATTTTTTTAGAAAAAAATATTAGATACCTTTCTGCTCTCCCCCTCAAAATCCCAAGAGGCAGAAATGAATTCATGGGGAGGCAACAGCAGGGTATGGCTAATGCCCTTAAGCGTTACTTGCAGGCTGCCCAAAGGTATTCAGTTGGCCACTGTGGGAAACAGAATGTTGGATTTGATGGACATTTGGTCAGCTCCAGCAGGGCTTGTCTCATGTTCTTATGTTCCTCTAAAATAACCAGCCAAGCATTCAAAATACAGTCTGTGAAATCTATGGCGTAGTTTTATGGATGCCTAATTGAATAAGAACAGCCCATGCACTCAAATAAGAAAAACAAAAACAAGAAGGCAAAAGACAGCAGCACCAATTAAAATCCATTAGAAAAGAGCAAATGTAAAAGGTTCTTGCTCTGCCTGAGCTCTAGAAGGGTAGACGTTCTTTGGAAACTGATCCCAAAACTGCAGGGCCACGGCAGGGCCACCCTGCCCGGGACATCAGAAGCGGACTTTTCAGATTAAGAAGGAATCCAAAACAAGGAATCTCCAGCATATCTTTAAAAAGGTAGATGAGATGTTCCCACAGAACTGCTGAAATATTCTGAATCCATTGTTTATGGCATTAAAATAATCACCAACACCTTAAATTCAACCCAGTTTCAAGCAGGCATTCCAATGCAGAATAAAGGTTTACTAAGGGCCCAATCCTATCCAATTTCCAGAGCCAAGACAACCATAATGCAGCTGCACGGTAAAAAAAAAACACAAATGATCTTCAAAATGCCTCCGTGACTGCCCCCATATACCTCAGAACGCAGCACATGCTCTATTGGCATGGCTACATCACTGCTGGAAAGTTGGATAGGATTGGGCTCTAAGTTCTCTGTAGGCTTCAGCAAACAGGCTGTCACATTTCAAGCAATTGCCACTTCTGAACCATCTCCAAGGACAGCCCCACACAGAGTTCTTTTCAATCACTGAGACAAGAGGATGGCACAATATGCCTGATCATGACCAGGTTCCTATCATTAAAACCCCATTTTATTATTTTGAATTAAATACAGCAACAAATCAAGGGTAGGGAACATGACCAAGGTATGTGTGCATGTACAGTAGGCATGCACGTGTGCTAAGTACTCATGCTATAAATCCACAGATAAACCAATCATTACAAATTAAATCCCAGAATATTCTTCAAGAGACCCAACTTATATGGCTTGATTCTCAACAAAAGAAACCCAGCCAGTAATTGAATGATTTTTTGCAAGCAGAGGCTTTATTTGATTAGGTTTTCCTCAGCATATGTGTTGTACGAGTCCATTATTACACAGCATTGCGTTGATGCTTTTAAAAACTAGAATCAGGAGTGGCCCACCATGAGGTCAACTGAAACGGTCAGTCAGCTGACTGGCAGGGGGTGCCCACTGCTGTCCACACAGTTGCTTCCATTGATCCACTCATCGGATTGGAAAAGGAACCGAGGTGGGTGATGGAAGTGTGGAGGGAACTAAAGTGGAAGGCTATCGTGTGGGAACAGCAGAGGCTGGAACATCATCAGGGGGCAGCGCACTCAGACACCAGGGGGACTTGGGCCAGCCAGCCCCGACTAGAACCTCCTCTGCACTTTCAAATATGCTCTGCAGCCAGAGGAGGATCTTCAGGGAGGGCAAAGCTCTAAGTGTTGCAAGAAGCCTTACCCTGTCACGTAAATCCCTCCTCTCCCTTGCTGCTGTAGCCAGCAAGCAACGCCAAGATGTTGCTTTTCCCTGTGAGGATTGGCTAAAACGGTGCAGGAGAGGAGTGATTTCCACTGCAAGGTCAGGCTTCTTGCAAATAAATAGCTTTGCCCTCCCTTAGATCTGCCTCTGTCTGCAGCATCAGTTACCCTTCCTGGCTTTACTTCCTAACTGCTTCAGCCTAACTAGTAATTTATTAATGCTCAGTTCTTAGCACTCCACATTACCCATACATAGTTGTTTGTGCGTTCTTTGTTGCATTTTGTGTTTCCAATAATTTTATTCGCAATATTTTTTCTCAGTTTTATTCATGTTTTCAGCTTTCTCATGAGAATTTCCCATTTGCTTATTAATATGCTAAAACTGTTGTTCCAGACTCAGAAAAAAATTAATACATGTTCAAGATTTTAAAAAGAACTAGACTAGTCATTGCTTTTAAAGTAAGATCTACTATATAGGATTTAAGAGCCATCGGATCTCATTTTAAAGATATAATTTTTATAGCATTCTTCCCCCCCAATCATCCCTGTAATAAATAAAGTGAATCAAGTCAAAAGAAATCAATAAATAGAAATTAACATCATTCCTCTACAAGCAATGAATCCAGATGTACTAGCTATTCAATCAATCAATTCAATTAAACCTTCATATTGGTTTAGTCAATTATGGAAAAGAAAATCCAACAATCTAATGTTCTGTTGTAGAAGAAAAAGCCCTTAGTAGGATATTCATATAAAGACAAAGGAATCACCAAAAATTAAAAGACCTTAAACCAATCAGAGTTTCAGGAAGATATTAACATGGGAAAAACCCAAACCCTTTATTCTTTAAGGATTAGGATCCCTGATCAGCTTCATTTAGGACCATGGAGTGACAGTGAAGTAAGTAAGAAAGAATTTTATTTACTTCTCTTTGAGTGCAATCCTGACCTGGAGTTAAGTTGGCACTGTTAGACCAGCAAAATTTGACTGGCACAAGGGACATCATCAAGTATGTTTGGACCACTCTCAGAGTCAGTGAGGCTAGCACACAGATGTGCCTCATGCTCCCTGACTCCAAGAGTGGTCCAAATGCACTTTACAGTGGCCTTTGTTGCCAGTCAAACTTCGCTGTCTTAACTGTGCCAGCTTAACTCCAGGTTAAGATTGCTCTCTTTCTGTCATGCAGGTAGCTTTCAGGACACAGTGATAGTTGCATTAGTGTCACTGTGCCTCACAGGCCAGGCAACTATAAGACTGGGTGATTTAAAAATTGCCATAATTAAAAATTAATCAAATGAGCAATCTATTGATCATGCAAATGAACAATCTGGCATACGTTTGCAGAACCAAAACAATATTTTTCGTTCTAGTGTTTCAATTTAAAATAAAAAAAAATTATCTGCTTTTAAGATGATGCATATACTGTATAGGAAGCCACATTAATAGAGGCATTCCTTCCTGTGTGAGAGTGATAGGGGAATGCTTCTTCTGATATTGTGCCCACCACCTGCAGTTTCTATAAGTGTTTCTGTTTAGAATGTTATAAATTAGAGGTGCCTTTTTGTTAATTTAAAAAGATTTTTAAAAGATTAAAGATTGAAGCCCTAGAGATATGTACATAAATAAGATGACAATAAATCTTTCTCTTCGTATGTTAACAGAGGATGAAAAACCTTCCACTAATATGGTTAGCACTCAGTTTCTCCTCTACACTGTGCTATTTCCTACAGATTAATGGAGTCTCAGCTCAAATAATGAAACCATCTTGATCTTCCAAAGAAAATAATTTTGTTTATCTGCCCAGGCTGGCTACTGGAAATGACTCTGATTTTGTGATGGTATTTCAGTTAATACTCCCATAGGTGTGCCCTCAGTAGAACTTGGGGTTCTGGAAATTCACATTTCTAATTTCTGCTGAGTGGTGTCCATTCACATTTCTTCATTCTTGTTCCATCAAAAGTTGTTTTTTTTCTGTGCCATTTCGGCTCCGTAAGCCATGCACATTCTCAAATAACTGACTGATAGAGAACCAGCGGTCGCCTGCGACATAATCACTTGACATTCAAAGCGCAATCCCAACCTGGAGTTAGGCCAGCAAAGTTTGGCTGGCACAAGGGGCACCGTAAAGTATTTTTGGATCACTCTCAGAGTCAGAGAGTCCAGCACACAGGCGTGCGCCACCCTCCCCCCGACTCCAAGAGTGATCCAAACACACTTTACGGAGGTTCTTGTGCCAGCCAAACTTTGCTGGCCTAACTGTGCCAGCCTAATTTAGGATTGCACCCTCAGAAGCATTGAGCACCATGCAAAAGTTTATCCATCTGGGGAAAAACGTGCCCATGGAACAGAACCTCTCCCCCCCATAAAAGGGAAATTAATTTATTAATGATAAATTAAATGAGCTGGTAAAGACGACCAGGCTAGAATTCCAGGGCCAAGGACCTCTTTCTGGCCAAATTTAAGTTCCCTTCCTCAGTTCTCTTTTTCCTTGATCCTCCTGCTTCTTTGACTATTAGCCTTTCAATTCTCTTCTACTTCTGAGACCATGGCTTCTCCTGATTCCTGTCATAAGAAGCTGCCTTATACATGATAGTCAGATTATTGGTCTGTCTAACCGAGTACACTCTGCTCTGACAAGACTTTGTGCAGATTGTCTTTTCCAATCTTGGGATGTTCTGCATGTATTCTCCACTGAACTGCAGGGCCCATCTTTTATCCATCTCTTAAGGTAAAGGTTTCCCCACGACCAAATAGTCTGGTTGTGCGACTGTAGGGGGCAGTGCTCATCTCCGTTTCTAAACCTGTAGAGCCGGCGTTTGTCCGAGGACAAGCTTCTGTGGTCATGTTGCCGGCATGACTTACGCCAAGGCACACGGAACGCCATTACCTTCCCACCGAAGTGGTCCCTATTTATCTACTCGCATATTTAAGCGCTTTCAAACTGCTAGGTTGGCAGGAGCTGGGACAAGCAACGGGAGCTCATTCCGTCGTGCAGTCTTGAACTCCCAACCTTCCAGTCAGAAAGCCCAGCAGCAGTGAACCCACTGCGCCACCACGTCCATCTCTTACTCTGCATCTTTCTTGCTTCCCCATAACAACACTTCTATTCTGAAGTGCCCCCCCCAGTTATCACATACTGAACATGGTGGAATGCAACATTGATCTTTCCACTCAGATACGCCCCTCCCTTCTTCTCCCGCACTAACCCCCCTCCCTGTCTCATGGGCTATCATCTCTGAGTCTTCCTTTCTTTCCCAAACACCAAATTGTTGTAAGACCCACAGCTTCTTTCTCTTCAGTGCCTCCAATATCCACTCTTTTCTCTCTAACCCCTTTTCTCCTTGCCTATTCGTACAACTGTTTATTCCTCTTGTTCAGTTAACATGGTGGACTGCTGCTAAAACTGAATTTCTCCTCTTGTCACAACAGTAACACTTTACAATCTCCATCCCTAGACCTTCAACTTAAAGCCCCATCCCCAGGGTGACGTTTCTGACAGCGTAGTCCTATGCTGGGCTAGAGCAGACTGGCTGGCGGGCCACCGCTGCATCCAACACAGCATTAGAGTGTGCAGGAGCCTCCCAGGAGCACGGCCTTTACACCATGGGAGGCTCCTGCCTCCCCAATGGCTTCCTCGGATCTGCTCCCACGATTTTGCAGGCGCAGGTCCAAGGAAGCAGCACGGCCCAAATTAGGGCTGCACAGCACAGCGACGAGGCCTTGGATGTGGTCTAGTGGCCACATCCCACACCCACCCCCTCCCCGGGCCTGCCGGCCCACCCATAACCCCCTCCCGCCCTCCCAGAACTGCCCCTGCACCAGCCGGGTTTGGCTGGCGCAACTCTCTGCCTGTGGTTCAAGGCTGGAGCTACAGCTAGTGTCGGCCTGGGAGCCTTAGCGCCAACGTGGGGGTGCCGCTCAGCACCCCTGAGTCAGCACTACTGAAGTTGAATCAACGCAACGGGGCGCCTGGGATTGCTCCCTGAATATAATAGGGTCACGTATTTCAGATATTTCCAGGTATTTCTTTCTTGAACCCAGAAAATGTATACAGAGACTGTATTTTGTCCACTCTGAAAGAAAGACACTATAAACAGGGAAGGCAATTTTAAAAAAATGATTTAATATATTTACTCTCCTTTGGAGAGTTCACACTGGGGAAACAGGATCTGGGGAGACATCCTAGTGAGCCTTACTTTAAATTAAGGTCTAGGCTTGATCCAAATCCAACCTAGATAAAAGGGTTTCTTTAGATCAGGTCTTGTATTATTTCTATATCTCAGCTCTCTCACGGGACAGATTAATGCTGGCTTTACCTTCCTATTACCTATGATTGAAAGGGAACACGCTTCAATTCCATGGCAAGAATTCATCTTTGAAGATATCTGAGCCATAGACATCACTCACACAATAAATCCCCGCCCATAAAAATTAGATTCTGGGTGGCCACCAGTCACTGAATATTAGCTCTCTGAAACGCCATGCTGATCCTCCCAGGCTTCTGACTGAAGTTTTTGAATGCTATTAAAATGTCATGTCATTCATCTGCCTGATGGTCCTTTCTGGTTGAAATGTCTGAGGAGTTGATGGATCTTAGCTGGTGCTACTGGCAAACAGGTGCATCCTTCATACAATTAAATGTTGCAAATCTCTCCGTAAGTGGGGAATTTGTTGCTAGGCTACTGAACTTAGAGTCCTTTACCTGTGGGATAGAGGACTGAAAGCGCAAGTCAAGGCCTTTGTTAGAAATTCAAGACCTCTGTTTGTACAATTCCCCTCTTCCTCAGCCATACACAGCGGTAGCCAAATGTGTTCATGTGAATGGATGTGATCTGGAGTTTTAAATAGCCTAGGTGGAGAACACCACACAACACCTGGATGTGATGAATGAGGAAAAACAAGCAATAATTAAAACTTAAATTAAGCTCCTATAAGCCCAGAAAGAAGACACAGGTGGAATAGCCTTACAAATCACACAATAGGCAATGACAGGCACAGATAAAGCCTATTACTCATCACTTTGAATTACCTCCCCACACCATTGGGAAGGACACCTGTGAATTCAATGTAGAAGATTATGCAACAAAGCCGCCTGTCATATTCCTCCTCGTGCTTTTGTTGTTCAAAGGTTGGTGGAAAGAGGCTGGTCTTTTACAGAAGGTTTCGTTCTCATGAAAAGAAACTGCTCCAAAACAGATCCATTCCCTTTGTCTTAAGGGTTTTTTTTTTCAAAACTCAATAGCCACCTCCACTGAAATGAACCTGCCCACATGCTTCATTCTTTGAGGAAGCCCTCCTTCATGTCCGCTGAAGGTGCGGTTGGCATAGAAGGCATTCTGAGTGTTGGGGCCATCGTCTTGTCTCCAGAGATACAGATGGCTCCCTCCCTCTGTGCTTTAGAGGGCCATGAAAAATAATGTTGTTCTGACAAACGTTTTGCTCTTTTCAACAGGGCATTCTTGGAGAATGTATTCATTTTTTAATTATGCTCGCAGTTGCTGTTAATTTTTTATTATTATGATTTTATGAAGGTTGTTAAGCCATCTTGAAGACCCCTTTTCTTGGGACAGAAAGGTGGGATATAAGCAGTGGCGTCATTCACCCGGTACGCTGGGCGGGACTTACCTTTGAGCGGCAGTCCGCCCGTTGCGTTACGCCGCGTTCCGTTGCTTTCCCGCCTGCCCCGGCAGGGGGGGAAAGCGGCGGAACGCGGCGTGACACAACGGGTGGACTGCCGCTCAAAGGTAAGTCCCGCCCAGCGTACCGGGTGAATGACGCCGCCGGATATAAGTATTTTAACAACTGAACAAAACAATGAGGCCCAATTGGCCCAGATAACATGTCACATGGTCTCACCTTGTCTCCAGAACATGGTCCACACAGTGGTGTCACTAGCAAGGAGAGGCTGGAGTCCACCATCCTGAGTTGCTATGCCACAGGGCAGGGCAGGGCAGGGCAGGATAGAGAACAGCACACTGCAGAGCTCCATGCCACATTCGGTGGCTGAAGGGCCATCCCATCTGCTCCTTGTGTCTGAACTGCTGCTAGTCACAGCCTCTCAGAGACAACTGGAAGTGGTGTGATAATATGCCAGGGGCATTGCATCACTGCCGAACTACCGGGTGCCATGTTTTGTGCCTGCGTGCCAAGCTCTAGTGGGCCCACAGGAAGGTGTCATGCAGTGGGGGTGGGGGGGTGAAACACCCTGGGGGAAGAATGCACCAGCAAAACCCCTAGGATCGACAATCAACTATAATGCACGGGGCCTTACAGCAGTCGTGAACAGCTTCTTCATCAGATGCCTCCATGTGGAAAGTGTTCCCTCAAGGCAAAAAGTGTTAAAATCCCTGCTCTAGTGGTTACAGTGCATAGTACAGCATACCCGCAAAAAGTATCCTGAACAAATTCCTGACACGTCCTTAATAGACAGACACTTCATATATTTCTTAGGGGAAAAAATGCACTTTCAATTTCCCCAAAGCACAGTCGTCAGCAGAGAACATTCACTGGGTGATATCAGATAAGTGCCACATATTGTCCATGCTTCTTTAAAGAATTACCGCTTTCCACCAGGAAACCTAATGTAACTTGCTCTGCCATGATGGCCAGATTACTCCTAAGTAGCAGGGACATTATTACTAATGTGATTAGTAAAAAAGCATTAATATTTAAAGCAGCGTAGTCAGCCTGGGATGTAAATCAGACGGTGGAGTAAAGGCTCTGAAAGCACATTCAGAAAGACAGCGAAGACCCTGGGGTGGAGTGGGGGAGACTGACAGAAAGACAACCATGTTTGTGCAGCACAACGGATTTAATATAGGGAGACAGGATGCAGCTTTGTGTAGTAAAGAGCAGGCACAGATTTTTCCTTTGATTTTGTCATGACTCATATTCTTTGCAAGGATTGAAGGAGGGGGGTAACGTCTGTTAACTTGGGGCGGCTTTATATGCGTAATCATCACAGTTCTTAATACGCACAGAAAATCTGTGCTTAGTGCAGGGAACATTCCAGCAAGGCTTTCCAACACACAGGGATTAGTTTGTTTTCTCCAGCCTGTATTGTTGGTCAATTCATTAATTTCACGTCACCTCTATTTCTTCACCGCTTGCAGCCTGGCTTTTTTTACCCAACAGAACGAAACCTGTTCATAGTTGGGCCTTCTTGGGAACAGAACATTATGTGACACACATAATGCTGGCACTAATCCAACAACAATATGAAAGGCCAATGCAGGAAGTTTTAGGTAACAAACTGGTGCTGTCTTATGGGCTCCCTGCATCAAACTTACAGACTGCTTTCTAGAAAGTAATGCTGGGTTGTGGGAGTCTTATTTTAAAAAAGAGATTAACAATGTAATCCTATTTACTCTTTGCTCAAAAAGATTACTCTCTGATGGGACATAGTGAGACTTCCTTCCAAGGAAGCAGGCATAGGATTGCTTGGTTGATTGAAAACATTATATTAGACATTCACCACCACAATGAAATACCTAAATAAGTGCTCAGTGGAAATATGCTGAGCATCCAATAGTTTCCATTGACTTCAATGGTAGCAGTTGTGTACTCAGCACTTCTGAAAACTAAGCCATCTATTTTCATGCCAAGTATAGATCTAGGGACCTAAGGTCAGGCAGCAGATATCTATATATTTATCTACTGTTAATGTGATCACTGTTTATAGCATTGTAGTATTTTGGGTTAAAGAGACAGTCGGCCATTCTCTGCACACCTACAGGGAAAAGGGAATAGCATTCCAAGCTGTTGTCATGTTGCATTTTTATATAGGACTGAAAACTAAATGTCCACACTGATAATCATCACCATGTTTGCAGATCAGCTCCAAACAGGGAAACATTGTATTTCTCAGCTGTGCATTCCAAGAATGAGAAGCCTGGGAAATGTATGGATCAATTCTACCCCACACTGGCATTACATACAAAAGGGCCACCAGTGCAGGCTCCACTATGTCCTATGCACCAGCCGGGGATCAGGTCGGTTAGGAAAGTTAGGCTCTATTTACCTCCTTTACTGGTGCCTGTGGTCCTATGGGTCTACTTATAACTATGCCACTTAAAACTTTGCTGGCTTGGATCGTTTCACTGCATGAGCATTGCCAGGCCCAGGACAAGGGTATTGGATCCTGCGGATGTCCCTAATCCACCCCAATCTGCCACTAATGCCAATGAATCTCTATTGACAGCCAGTCTGTGAGGCACCACTGCTGATGTGTGGCCTCTATGCCTTTGCACCAGCGGCACTGCCCCATAAAATGGCGGAGACAATGCCATGTTCGCAGCCAATGCAATATACAGGTGGACCTCACAATCCACTAGCATGCTATGTGGATAGGATTGGGCCCTCACTGCCAGAAATTAACTTCTATTTGTTTGGCATGTTCAAACTTCTTTGGGTATTCAGTTGTTTTGGTTACTTGTTGACCAGCCATCGGTGGGAACCTCCATGCAGGACAACTGCAAATATATTAGGGACTTAAAATAGATTGAATAAGGTCCTCATCCAGCTAAGAGCTGAAAACGGCTGCCAAATGTGGTGATGCCAGCACTAATCTTCTACTCCTCTATGCTCATTTAAAGCACCAGGCACATGGAGTGTGACTGAAAACTAAAACTCACAACTGTTTCTGCCAAGGATGGCTCTATTCAGGCTCTAATGGCAGGTCACACAGGTTCCCCTACTAGTTGGTCTCTGTGCACTTCTCTGTGGAATATGCTTCTAGTATAGATGCAACTTGGGGGTACCTGAAAAGCTAAATGGGCCTGACTCACCTTACAGAAGTGGGGAGCCGGTGTGGAGCTGCAACCCTGTCTTCGCAGGGCAAGCATGCCACAGACCTAGAAAAATGTTCCAACATACAGTATCTTCTACAATAACATCGCATGGGTCTGCAAATTTGTCCAACTTTGAACCTTCACCTAAACTGCTTTGCTGGTATGAAAAAGCAGAGGAGGACAAAATGACAGAAGGAAACAAAGTATCCTGGGTTTGGGAACTTGCAACTGCCCCCAATGGCCTCTCAGGGATTGCATAAAAACAACTACCCATGCTGCCCACAGTTTTATGGCCAAACAACAGTGACACTAAATACATCATTATATAGTTACACGCTTAGGTTTCGTCATATCTAGGAGTCATATGGGACTGCAGTTTGGATTAGGACCCCAGCAGGGAGACAGACAGTATTTCCCTCTTTACCTGTTTACTGTTTTCCTGCTTAAAATTACTTTTAAGAAGCCATCGTCAAACCCTTAAAAAAAACAATTATTGCAAACAGCATTTTTAGGGTTAATTTGCTGCTTTGTAGCAAACATTTTCAGAGGGGGAAGAAGAGATGAATAATCTCAATATCTCCATTGTGGCCCCCACAGTATGGCCCCATGCTGTCCCTACACATGAGGAAAACTAAACTTGTAACTCAGTGGTTCCCAAGCTGTGAGTTGGGATCCACCAATGGGTAATGAGTCAATTTCAGGTGGGTTGAAACTCCTAAAGCACCTAAAGCAGCCATATTGCAAATATGGGAAGATGGGAAACGGGGAGGGCTGTGTGGCTGTTTTGCCTGTCAAGGTTGTAAATAGGCTTTTTTCTTTCTGATTCACTCTGCTATTGGAAAACGGCTGAGAAATAACCCAACTTATTGCCTCATTCTCAGCAATGTAGCAGGCCCTGGCGTCACAATGATAACACTTCTGGCCATGACATCACTTCCAGTGGGTCCTAGACAGATTGCCAATCCAAAACATGGGTCCCAGTGCTAAAATGTTTTGAGAACCACTGCTGTAACTACACCGTGCCACACATGGTTTGGCCCTTAGCCATCACTGCCTTTGTTACAACAGCAGCCATTACAATAATCCCCACCCACATCCCAGACTTATTTGCATGGCTAACAACCACTACACAATAGGGACAAAATACTGTCATGCAGTAGTGACTTATAGAAACGGCAAATGATATAGAGAAAACTATTCTATTTCACAGAGTTAGTGGTGTCCACATGCCCCCCTTTTATGCTCTAGGATCCTTAAGGGTTAAAAGCCTCTTCTAGTAGCCTGCTGTGGTATATTTCTGCTGCTTGGTAGATATTTTTGAAGAACACTATTTATCCCATTCTCATCCCTTAACTGGGCATATCTTTTAAGCCCTGTTAGTGTTCCTGGATGGGACGTGGTGGCGCTGCGGGTTAAACTACTGCTGCTGGGCTTTCTGACCAGAAGGTTGGGAGTTCAAGACTGCAACTGAGTGAGCTCCCATTGCTTGTCCCAGCTCCTGCCAACCTAGCAGTTCGAAAGTACCTAAAAATGCAAGTAGATAAATAGGGACCACTTCGGTGGGAAGGTAACGGCATTCCGTGGGCCTTGGCATATAGTCATGCTGGCCACATGACCACAGAAATTCATCCTCGGACAAACGCCAACTGTACAGGCTTAGAAACGGAGATAAGCACCGCCCCCACAACTAGACCATTTGGTCGTGGGGAAACCTTTACTTTTCCTTTAGTGTCCCTGGACATGTTTCCCAGACACATAAAGTAGTTTGTTTCAAGTTTCAGCAACTGAGGAGTCCAGTTTGTTTGATGGCTTCCCCCCCTCCAGTGTGTTCTTTGCTTACTAATTTAATGGCAAGAACCCCACCCTAATGTGTTCTTCCTCTCCTACTACTTTAATGGTGGTATAAATATATGTCATTAGGTATAGTAGTCATACATGAGGAAGTCCCCAACCCATTATTAGTCAGCATTTGTGTAAGCCTGTGCCTGTAGGGAGCTGCACACCATGGCTGCAGGAATTACCTGTTGCTGAACCCAAGGGGCAACCCAAGGGGCTTGCTCTCTTGAGATTACTAATGCAGCTCATATGTTATCAGTAAAAGGCATTTGCTTGATCCACTGATGTGCTTATTGCTTCCAAATCCAAAAAGAACCATTGCCTCTGGCAATATGGATGTTTCACCAACCTGGAAGTCAAAAGGCTAGAATGAAAGTGAGCCTGAAGAGATGGGGAACAACCACCACATTCCTTTACATTTCTCATGATGTCATTGCGCACATCATTAAAGGGTGGGGGCAAGAAGATCCAAACACCTACGGTGAAGGGTTTTGATATCTTTAGGGTAAATGCTATGCCAGATACATAGAGAGCTTTAAGGGACAGGATTCGTGCAATACACAGAGCACTATGATATGCAGATTATTGTCTTATATAGGTGAGGTTGCTCCTCTGTAAGCACTGAAGTATCATTACAAGAGATTTGCATTGCCAACTGGGTAAAACAAGGAGCCTGCACCAGCTCATCAATTCTCCTTGCTGTTCAGAAAAAGCAGATCAGCTCGCACGCTGCCTCTGTACTTAGGCCATTATTTATTTAGCTTTCACGTTACGCATGATATATTATTTATATAACATGCATATTTATCAGAATGTCTGATTCAGCCCACCTACACCAAACCTCCTCCCTCTCTTCTGCAACCCTGAAAAATCTTTGTGTATTTGTAAGGCCCTTCATTTATTACCTTCTCACACTCATGATTCCCCTCAACAACAAAAAACAAGACACCTTACAACCCAAACAGGCCAAGCATACGCTCACAAACAGGGCCATGCAGATGTTGAATCCTTGTTTTTCCAATTCCTAAGCAGCCGAGAGGCATGGTCATCTGACTCCATGTGCAAGGTCAAGGGTTATTATGGAATACCTTCTAATGTAGTTAGTAAGTTAAAAAATATTACTTATCTATCTTACTTTTATGCCACCAAGTATTGCACTATAAGCAATAAACCAACATCTGATGCATGATGTAATTCTCTGTGTACCACAGATGAGTTCTCTGAAAGCTTTAGCCATATCGAAGTTGTATCTCTTGTATCCTTTTCTGAATGGAAAGGCTACAATAGACCACATAGACTAAACAAGCTCTATGATAGAGCAGGCAGGGCCTTCTTGGCGGCAGTTCTTAGCCCTTAGAACGCCTTTCCTCAAACGGGCATCTTCCCCCTTCTCTCTTAATATTAGAAAGAGTCATGAGAACAGTCCTCTTAAGTTTAGCTTTGAATGTCATCCGACACCCTGATTTGTCTTTTTTAAAAAATAAAAAAAATAAAATGCTGTGCAGTTAAGATGCTGTGTCTCTGATCTTTGGTGGTATCAAATTTGGCTGTTTGTCAGTTGCTGATTTTATTGCACTATATTTTACTGCTTGGGAGACATTTGGGGGAGTCACTGATATGATTGTAAAGCCGTACAGAATTACATCTAACACA
This sequence comes from Lerista edwardsae, assembly GCA_029204185.1. Lineage (NCBI taxonomy): Eukaryota > Metazoa > Chordata > Lepidosauria > Squamata > Scincidae > Lerista > Lerista edwardsae. The sequence continues at coordinate 23,138,132 of JAJKFI010000004.1, read as the reverse complement.
TCAAAAATATATATGAAGGGTTATATCTGAAGTTGTTGAGCGAGACCTTCTGTGTGTCCACCAGTATCAGATGACCAGTTGGGAGGAGACAAAGGAGGGAACCTTCTCTTTTGGAATGTCTTCTCCCAGGAAATGTATTTGGCGCCTTCCATAATGGCATGTGCCAGATTAAATACCTTTTCATTAAAGCAGGCCTTTCAGCTGCTGTGTACCTGATCATTATTCCCTACATTCTGTAGTGTGTGGTTGTTCTTTATCTGCTGCATCCGTTTAATTATTTGTTTGATGGGTAAGGTTATGTTTTGGTTGTTTGCAAAGATGCTTTGATTTGGTGTGAGTTGCCCTAAGTGTCTCATATTAAGATGCCAATGATTTCAATAAATACATGCATGGTTTTATTAAAATACTTCTATCCTGTCTCTTGGCCCAAGATCTTTGAGATGGCTAACAGTGTTAATACATATCCATGTTTTCAAATGGAACAGTAGCAACACAGTTCATCCATTTGAAGCAATCAAGGCTCACTCAGGGATATATTGAGTTTGTTCATTCTAAACAGGCCAAGAAAAGAAAAAAATCAATGCTGAGCATCAAGGAACCCTGATGCACAGAAAATCAATTATGCAATCACCAGCTTTGTTTCTTTTGACGGCTGAAGCTGTATGGTCACAAAAAGGGCATTTTTATAATTTAGGGAATAGGAAGGTGACAGTAAGGAGGACAGCAAGTGTGGGCAGCGGCTGGAGCAGAAATGAGAATTTGAAATATAGTTATTCCATAATTAATGCGTTTTCGATAACATAACCAAGTTTTCCATAACAAAAGTGCTCAGAGTGACATACGATAAGAATCAGAACAATTAACAAAAACAAACCAAATTCAAAGAAAGAAGTCCTATATCAGGGGTGTCAAACGTGTTTCATGCAGCAGGCTGAATAGCATTCGTGGTTCCTACTATGTACCAGAAGTGATGTCATTAAGCAAGAAGTGATGTCATTAAGCAAGAAGTGATGTCATTAAGCAGGTCATGACCAGAAATAAGCACTTTTCCCCCCCACTTAGGAACTCATTGGCTGCAAATGACAGAAAAGAAAATACTTAAATCTGATATTTTCAAAATATGGGAGAGGCTCAATTATGTTGTGGGCTGCCTTTTCAACAGTGACGCTGCAGCACAGCTCAGTGCGGACAGCAGCTGAAGGTGGTGCTGGAAGAGCCCACGAGCTGAATAAAGAGCTTCCGTGAGCTTCCTGAATAAAGAGCATCCAGAACACGGGCCTTAAGCCTGACACCTCCGTCCTACATTCTGGCTGCTGAAATATTATCCCCCACCTTCATTTCCAAGACTCCAAACAACAATGCCAGCATTTTAAAACGTCTAACTGTAATCACAGCAATGAGAGGTGTTCCTTTTTAAGTCAGATTTTGTTTCAGTTTCCAGTTCCTATAAATCGTAGGTATGTAGAATTTCTATCAACAGCTGCTCTCATAAACGGCAATATAACTCTATTGCACGCATTTCGTATTGCATAATTTTTTAACCCAGGTCAAGGTGCTGATTTAACTTACAACACTATGGAATAGAGCTTGCTGATAACTTATTTTTGGACACTTGAAGACTTCATTTGTCCCCAGCATGAGATTATGGCATGACCTGCACTGCGAAAGTGAAGGGGGGGGGAGACTAAAAGACACCACTGGTTAGCGATTTGGGGGAAAGAGCAAATATTCAAGACAATTGCTATGTTATCTCTGACAGGCCAGTGTGCTACTCTATGTCCATGGGTGACTCAAGAGTTCAATCCTATGCCCCCATTGTGCCAGCGCTAAGCTCCTGCGCCAGTTGAACGCTATTGCAAACATGCTATCAAGCGCTTTTGCATTGGCGCTATGGCGCAGGACCGGTGCAAGCAGCAAGGAGCAGACCGGGCGCCTCCACGACCATTGGCAGTGCCGACCTTGCACCAGTCAAGTGTTGGCATCACTCAGTCGACACAGGATGTCCACAAGGGCATTCCAGAAGTGTTCCGGGATCGTAATTGGGAGGTGCAGTGGGTGGAGACAGGGGTTGTGACGCAAGACAGCCATAGTGCTGTATCCTAAAGCCCGTCACTGGCCAGGGCAGTCCCAATTCGGGCCGCTCCTATCGACGTTCCTCTGCGCCTGCAAAACAGTAGGCGCAGATCTGAGCAGGCTCACAGGGGTGACCGGGTGCAAGGGGGAAACCTCCTCTTATCCTGCACGTTGCTGCTGCTGCCTCCTAATGGGCTTTAGGATACAGCCCTGTTATGTCGGCCTTGCTTAGGATTGCTCTGTCACAGTTTTTTAATCACTGTGGTTGCCTCAGCAATTATCACTGATTTTTAAGGACAACCTTTTTGTGTTTCTTAATCTATCACCAGTGACTAGGATAACAGTATGGTTCACATTCTCCTGGTTCAATCAGAATCTGTCCATATGGTCAACCTAGCAATTGATTGGTCTGTTCAACCCTTTGTGCCCCAACCTGCAGAGGAAGAGGACTGCAGTGGAAAGACCAAAGAAACTGTATGTGCTTGAAGGCTGTGAGTGAGCACAATAAGTGAGACTGCACACTATGCTTAATGCTCCCATGGCCAAAAGATAGGCCTCGTACACTTACTATTTCCATGCCTTTGACTCACAACAGAAATTGTTTATAACCAGATCCAGCTGAATTTCCACAGCTGCTTGAGGAGGCCCAATTTCATCATCCTTCTCTGGTTTCTTTGGAGGGGCGGGGGTTGCATGCACATACCATCAGCAGCAGCATTATCCCCCTATCCTTACCTCTTCTTCTGCCAGGCCTTCTTCAAAACAAGCATTACATGTGCTGAGGAGGGATCGTGGGAAAAGAATCTCCCAGTGTTGGCCTGTCTTGAAGAAACAGGAGGTAAGGAGGAGGCAATCATCTTCCCAATCAATAGCTAATATAAGGGCAGCAATCAGGAACAGGGCTGCAGCAAGGTCTGCCTTCTTCTTCGTGGCCACATTTTTTTTTTTTTGCATTGGTGACAAAGAAGGTAAGTCACTCCTCCCTCTTCTTGCTTGCTTTCCAAGGAGAGTAAGGCATAGCCAGGAAGCTAGCAGGCAGGAATGAGAGCACAGTAGTTCTCTCCAGTTTGCCTGTCCTCAGTCCACTACTCAAAGCAGGCACCTTAGCCTCTTAACCAGTCCCCTCCCTGTACATAAATCTTCTCTTAAAGCAAAGATGATCCTAAAATACAATGGTGTTTCAGATTATTCTAATAAAAAATAATTTAAATATCATTCTCATCGTTTTCCATGGATCCCGGGAAAACAGCTTGCCAGCCAGGATCCAGCTTTCCTGGGATTGTACTGTACAGGCACAGTGGGTTGTTCAGTGTGTCCCACAACACACTCAGTTGTCTGTGGAGTGATCCAGAGGCCTGGCTAGCACTTTATGTGGACTAAGCATCTGCCTTCCAACCAGGATGTCTGCACACCTCTCCATTAGGCCTGATTTTCTGTGGACATGCTATGCCAGTATTATTCAAACTGTGGGTAAGGACCCACTTGGTGGGTCGTGACCTGAGGTCAGGTGGGTCACGGAAAGCTGGGAGCAGCCATCTTGGAAACTGCAGACCTTACTCTTGTTATATTCCTTTTGTGAGTGTCAACAGTTTGAATTTTCAAGTGAGGGTTTTTTTTTTAAATTTTGTTTGTGTTCAGTGCTTTTATACCATATTTTGTCCTAATCTTGCTTTGTATCAGGAATGTTTCATGGTTGTACATTTGCTGCAGTCCACGAATACCAATTTGCATTTCAGGAGTGTCATTTTATTATGTTACAGTGAAACATGCCCTGCTTGATGATGTCACTTTCTACCATGACATCACTTCCGGTGGGTCCCGACATAAGTGCCATTCTAAAAAGTGGGTCCCGGTCTAAAAAGTTTGAATACCACTGTGCTATGCTATCACAGTCCCTCTAACAGAATTTGAGAGGTCAAGATTCACACTGTTTCAGCTCAGGGCACTGTTTTGCTCACAATTGATTGACCAAGATGCCATAAGTCACTCAAAATCCATGGTGGAAAGAACTTTTCTCTCCATTACATGCAGTCAGATTGTACCCAAGCAATCTTATCAATATCTAAGCACATGCTCCATTCACAGAACCAAACCCTTCCTCTTTACAATAGCTCATGCCCCATGTTGCTATTGACTGTTCCATCATCAGGCTCAATACAAGCAAGAAAGCAGCCAATCAGAACTTGGAAAATTCAGCCATTCAGTAGTTGGAAAATTATTGTCATTATATAAAGGGGGCGGGAGAGCCCAAACCAGGAATAAGGAGGATGAAGGAGAAAGTAAAAAAAGAATTAAGCATCTTCCTGGGAAATGATACTTTACAAATGGCACTGCACCAAATTGCTTCAAATGTTAAAAAGAAAACCCACAACAGTGATAATTTCCATAGTATCAAAGAAAATCAAAGTGACTGTCTTGTTTTGTAGAGTAAATAACTGATCAATGCAGCACAGGAAGGACTGAACATTCATCCAGTAATCCATTTGCTTCACAGGCCACAAAAGAGACTCAGGGCGCAATCCTAAACTGAGTTAGGCCGGCATAAACTAAGCCAGCATAGTTTGGCCAGCACAAGGGCCACCGTAAACTATGTTTGGACCACTCTCGGAGTCAGAGAGGCCAGCATACTGACATGAGCCATCCTCCCTGACGCCGAGAGTGGTCCAAACACACTTTACAGTGGCCCTTGTGATGTCCACACTTTGCTGGTTTAGCTTATACTGGCCTAACTCCAGTTTAGGATTGCGCTCTCAAACTACCTGTTAAGTTGAGTTTTGTGCCTCTTCTGTAACCCAAAACAGCTTGGGGAAAGGCTGCATATCCAAATGGAAGATGGTTACATAGAGAAATGCTGCTTAATTTTTCCCATCAGTTCCTTTTCAAGTGAAAGTTACCTAAGCTGGTTCCCCCCCACCCACCCACCCACCCACCCAAGGGAAAGGAACAGAGAGATTGGTAGAGAAGCTATGGGAATTCCATCTTCTTGCTGAGCAACAATTTTAAAAAAAGCACCTTTTGCACTAAAAACAGAAACAATTTGTTTCTGCAATTTTGCACTAAAAACAGAAACAGAGGAAAAAGAGGTACAATTCTAATTAAGACCTTCCATATCAACTTGTCTACACCTGTGGGGAAGAAATTCTGTTTGACAGGTGATTTTAAAAGGAATTAGGCTGTAATTAATAGTAAAACTCCTACTCTCTAAGTCCAATCCGGAAGGTTCAGAGAGAGTGCATGCAACTGATGCTAATTTATCCAAGCCTGGAGAGTTTAAGCACAGATTTAACATTTTGCAGAACATCATAAGTCTGCTTCTCATTATTTTTTCACACTCCCTTGAGGGTATGTGTCATTCCTTCTGATCCAGTTTGTTACTTTGCAACACCAACGGGGAAAAAAAATACATTGGTAGCTTGAAGTAAGGCTATTAATGTCAGAAAAACATCCACCCTCTGAGAAAAAAAATTTCATTTCACACTGTCCACTCCCTACATAGATATTCAGAATGGGGAAGTTGTATAAAGCAGGAACTGCTGCAGTGTAACAGAGTTGCAGGGGTGTGGTTGTACAGAACACACACAGAAGTCTGTAGTCCTCTCAGTAACCAGCATATCATATTCGGAGATCAAAAAACAAGCTGTTCATCAAATGAGCTGTGACTAAACAAATAGGTGTTCCACACTCAGCACTGCCAGTTCCTGAGCACAGAAGAGGACAATGTACTTGGCTTCTTTAATGGCTCTGCTGATTGAGTCACACCCCAGTCCTAGGAAGGTTGTGTGGCAGAAGCCACTGCTTTAAATCATCTTGTGACACCACAAAAGGCATGCTGTTGACATACACTGGGCCACTGGCACAAATGCTAGAGGCCCCACACAGGCCAACCATTCACCCAGGCAGCCGAGGTAGATCGCAGGTGGTTTGGGGAGAGGAGCAAACTTGGCAGGGGAGGATGTGTGGATCTTAGTGGCATCAGTTCATGTGGGATCCTAGCCCCCTTTCCATTCCAGAGCTGCCCCTAAAGCTCCTCAGACTTATGCCAGCTAAACACGTGGTTCAAAAAATATTTTTACTTACCTCTGCCTCGTTGAGCCCCCCCTCCCTAGTATGCAGCAAGGCTTCAGGAGCATAGATATTATGTGCTCATATATGGTGGGGGATATGATTGGGCCATCAGTAACTGAGAAGCCTATTCCTAGGCTGCTTGCTTCCAACTTGGAGTAGGCTAACTCTTTCCAGGGAGATTGGAATTCTGCCTTATACGACTTAGCAGGTTAAAGATGCTGGTTGCTTGCTTCTGGGGGAAAACACACCTTACTCTTACTCCCAGCTTTGGAAATCCCTTTCCCTCTCCCCTTTTATTTCTTTCCTTCCAAGGCTGCACGCCTTAATTTGTCCAACTGTGGAAATCATACCATACAACTAATCATTTTCTCTGATTTTCTATCTTTTCATAACCATTTGGAGATGAAATGACTAGAACACAACGTAGTTACCGTGATTTGCTTGGGCACCAGATGCCTCCACATATGACTCTGAACCTTGCAGTACATTTCCGCAGAATTAATCTTGCTCATAGCTTCTGGAGTCTCCACAAACAATGGGATAAATATAACCCATTTGCATCCCAGACATCACACAAGCATTTAAACTTCTTTAGGAGTTGTTCCTCCTGCATTCCTTGAATGTGTGGAGAGGCAAGCTGGGCAATTCATCAATCAATCAATCAATCAATCAATCAAAAAGTATTTATATACCGCTTTTCAACATGAAGTTCACAAAGCGGTTTACAGACAAATAATAAAGTTAAATGGCTCCCTGTCCCAAAAGGGCTCACAATCTAAAAAATGCAGAACACCACCAGCAGCAGCCACTAGACAAGACACTGCGCAGGGGTGAAGAGGGTGCGCAGAGGGACAATTCATTGTAGCCAACAGACTGACTGGCTAGGTCTATGGGTGGCTAGTCCTTTAGCATGATATCAGATGACCACTGAATGCAGGGAGGGTTCCTCCATGCCATCTGGAACCATGGCCTTTCTGAAGATGGCTTCCCAAATATAGTGTTACAATATACAGTACTCTGAGTTTTTACCTCTTCAAAAATAAATTATTCTTGTTATCTACCTTTTCACAAACAGGGGTGCTCCTGGTCACATGGAGAGAGCCAGAGATGAGGACTCGAGTCTAGAAGACTCGACATGAGTCACAAAAACACTATTTTTCACAACTCGTAAGGAATGTGAGTCACACACGTCATTGAGTCTTGACTTGGAGCAGTGACTTGGAAATAAGAACATATAAGAACATAAGAAAAGCCAAGGCCCATCTAGTTCAGCTTCCTATATCACAGAGGCTCACCAGATGCCTCAGGGAGCACACAGGACCACCAGATATTGTTTCCTGCTGCCACTCCCCTGCATCTGGCTTTCTGAGGTAGCCTATCATCCTTGCACCACCCCCAAGGAAGACACCAGACTGTGGTTGGGGTTTAACTTTATTAAACACAAGTGACCAGTTTTAAAGTCATGGAACCTACTGAACAAACTGTCCCTTCCTCACCAGTCTGGGGTAAACAAAAAAAAAAATGCCATTCATGGCCAATTCAGATGACAGGAAAAAAAATTCCCATCAGGCCCTCATGAGTCATGACTCATATAGACTTGAGCCCTGACTCACTTTAGTGTGTGTGTGTGTGTGTGTGTGTGTGTGTGTGTGTGTGTGTGTGTGCGCGCTCACTTTAGTGTGTGTGTGTGTTTCTTGTTTACTTTTTTTCTCTCTATCAGTTCCACGTTACCCCAAAAGATCTTGTGGGCGATCTAGAAGCCATCTTCTAGACTGACAGCAGCGACAGATGTGGTGGACGGAGGGTAGGGGTCCCAGGACAATGGATAGGCTCTCAACAATTCAATTGAATCTCCAGTAGCCAGTGAGTGCCTGCAGCAGCCTGCAGTGTCAATTTACACAACAAAGAGGTGTTAATGAGGTCTTACAAGCAAGCTTCTGATAACCTCATTAACACCTTTTTGTTGTCTAAACACACAGACAGGCTATGGAAAGGCTCTTAATGCAATCCATAGCTTGCAGGTGAAGTCAGCCAGTGTCTGTTTACATAAGAAAGAACAAGCTGTTTGCATAACGACCTAATCGCATTACAATGGGCATCCTACACCTGTAATTTTTGAAATGACTCAGGACTCAGGTCAACCCATTTTGGAAAGTCATTTCTCCAGTCATGAAATCTTACTAAGCTAGCATTAAAGGTAAAGGTTTCCCCACGACCGAATGGTCTAGTCGTGACCGACTGTAGGGGCGGTGCTCATCTCCGTTTCAAAGCCTGTGAGCCGGCGTTTTTGTCCGATCATGGTGGCCAGCATGATTCTACGCCATAGCGCACGGAACGCCGTTCCCTTCCCACCAAAGTGGTCCCTATTTATCTACTTGCATTTTAGGTGCTTTCGAACTGCTAGGTTGGCAGGAGCTGGGACAAGCAACGGGAGCTCACTCCGTCACGCAGTCTCGAACTCCCAACCTTGCGGTTGAAAGCCCAGCGACAGCGGATTAACTCGCTGCGCCACCACGTCCCTTCAAGCTAGCATTAGTCATGGGTGAAAGCAATAGTTCTGAACACTATGAAGACATTATGGACATTAGGTTATATAACTTGTGGCCCCCATGACATGGCCTTAGGGAGCAGGGCGGCTCCAGCAGTGGTGGGGCCCAATGTGGGCATTCCTGCAGGGCCCCCACCCTCCCTGCAGGGGCCTCCACTCACCAAAAAGAGTGCTTGTGGTGCTGCATGCAAAGCATGGCATGTGGAAATAGTTGGTGATATAATAACGTCATTGCCAACTGCTTCCAGGTGGCCCATTTGGGGCTGTTCAGAGGCAGGGTCAGAGGGCCTAAGGGAAAGCCGCTCTGCTTGCCCCACTGACTCACAGCCCATAGAGATCCTGGCTGCTGTAGCAGGCAATATGCTTGCCCCTGACAACATTGGTCACACAGGCTTAAGGCCGGCCCTGTCAGGGAGTGTGTGGAGTCATTGGCAAGCTTGCAAGTCAGGTGGGATCACAAGAGCTGCTAATTGTATACACTTCCCGAAGGTGCGGGACTACACATGGTTGCTGTGATTGTGGCAGCAGAAAGGGGCTATACATATAGCCTTTGCTTAAGTACCATACTAGGAAGATTGTAGACACCAGAATTTTGCCAGAGACCATGATGTACCAGGAAAAAGAACACAAGTATTGCAAGCAATTGCAGTTCAATATTGTTGCCTCGAGCTCTCTGAACATCTATCACTTCTACTGTTCTAAACCACTGGTTTTCAATCGGTGCTCCAGAGAATCCTTTGGTTCCTCAATTTATCAAGTTCTTCCATCACAAGATCAATAATGGAAGTCAAGCTTACCTGGAAGGCACTACCGATTAAACTTTGCAGTACATGGTTAAAAAAAACCTCCACTGGACTCTAATGCTCTTGCCTCATTTGACACAGGTCAATTGTGAAGCCCCAGGACATGCCCCACATAGGGGCACTATAGCCACTGAAGAGACATTGCCAAGATAGCCCTTAGCAAATGCAAATAATTGAAGAGAGGAAGTTTGAAAAATATTCTTCACTGGGAGAACAGTGCCCTGGGGTTGAAATATAATTCTGGCAACCTCTGTGGCATTTAGCTATTTTTAAAGATGGCTATTGGATCAATAGCACCTGAGCATCTCATAGCTTTTATTGTGTTTTTGTGTTTATGCCCATATCAGTCACAAGTATAAATTAATTGAAGAATTAAACCATGTGTCAAAAGGTTCACCAAAGAGCTTGTCGGGTCATGAAAAATCAAATCCAAATCTCTCTCAAGTTCCCAGACACACAAACCCACTTCCCACCCCCAGAAGGAATACTCATTAACAAAGGTGTTATCGCTATCCTGTCTCATTACTGAATTTTCATTTCTTTGATTTAAGGAATAACTGGCCAGGATGGATCTCTAATACTGGCACGCTGCCTGACTGCCTTTAAAAGAAGACAAAAACTACAACAAAAGCTGAGGAACAATCAACAGAAGCCGCGCTATTGGGGGTACACACAAAAACAACAGAAAAGACAGATGCAGACAAATATGTGCAACAAGGGAGAAATCAGTACAAGACCACCAGGGAAAGAAAGGGAATTTTGTCACTATTGGTAAATGGGAAAGCCGTTTTCAACCAAATCAAAATCCTTTCAACCCAGTCCACATCTGATTCATCCCAGAAGTGTGGACTATTAACAATTTGGGGGGGGGGGGAGAAAATCAGACCTACAAATCAAGATTATTTTAAAGTGACTGTACTGTATTTTACTGTCTTGCATTAATCAAGGCTCTCTTAACTATAATAGTAAGTGAATATTGAAAGTGCAGCGCCACATTTTTAAGACAACTAATGAACCACTTTGGAAACTCATTCTTTCCTTTAATCAACAACCCTAGTCTAGATATATGCAGTAAGATCTGATCCATCCTGGTGAAAAACACAATTTAAAAGACAGTAGCCCCTTCCTTATCAAGGGAGGACTGAAGACAGGATTTCCAGGGTATAATCTGTTGCCTTCTGTGCCATCTGCAGCCTGGTGCTTCAGCAAGCCAGGCAGGTTAGACTTGATGGTTACAAGAGAACCCTTTAGAATGCAATACTGTGCTGAGCATTGAACATCATCAGTTGACCCCCATAAACCATCAGGGATGCATCTGGCTGAACAAAATTCCTGCCGTAATCATAAAGTCACCTTGATGCCACTTAACTTGCTTTGCCTACGCCAGTATCCAACCACCCATTGACACTGACCATGGCCTCTGCTCCCGGCACTCTGCCCCAGCCAATAGTCAACCCTGGCCCATTTGATACTTGCCACTGCACTGTCTTAAGCTGATCCTCCTGCCTTTGCTCATATGAAGGTACCTTACACTATTGCTCTGTCTAGATCAGAAGCGCCAATCTGTAGCAGTGGCATTCCATGTTTCAGATAGTAAATTTGACTCTGACCTACTGGAAGATGCCTGAACCTGGGACTTGCTGCATACAAAGCAAATGCTCTTCCACTGAGCCACAGCTCTTCAACAAAAATGGTTGCTTGCCTCTTGCCTGCTGCGCCCAAAGCCAGGCAGTCCCACTATAGTCTATCTTAGCAGTGGGTCAAGGGGGCCAAAGATGATAAATGAGCTTAATTGCACACACATTGTGTGCGTAAGCTGATTTCAGTTGTCTTGTGACTGCTTGAACCACTGCTGGTTCAATGGCCAGTAACTGAAGATAGATACCATCCATTGCAATGACTAGAGCGGGTGGGGAGGAACATCCAAATGCCAATTAGACATTATTTTATATGCCTTTTTAGAAAAACACAGTTTTTAGTCTGCTCATTCTCTATATCACATGCTTTCTTTAGATTCACAATTAGCTTCTTCTGTTTCCTTCTATCTCCTATAACTAACAGCCCAATCCTAAACTGCGCTGGAGCAGGCAGGCCGGTGGGCCTGCACGACATCCAACGTAGCTCCGGAGCATCAGGAGCCTCCCCGACACAAGGGCACGTTTGTGCCCTTGCACTAGGGGGGGGCAACAGCCTCCCTTATGGGTTCCGTGGATCTGCTCCTGCAAAATCACAGGTGCAGAACCGAGGAAGCCATGAGGCCCAAATCGGGGCTGCACAGCATGGGGATGAGGCCTAATGGCCGCCTCCCAGGCCCACCCCCCTCCTCGGGCCAGCACGTTCGCCAGCCCGCCAGCCCCACCCCCTGCCCAGTTCCACCCTCCCAGAACCATCTCTGAGCCAGCCAAGTTCGGCTCGGTGCCTGCATTCCCAGGCTGGCTACAGCTAGCACCAGCCTCGGAGCATTAGCACCGATGGGGGGGGGTTGCCAGTTGGCGCCCCCAGGTTGGCGCTAATGATGTTGTGTTGATGCAACAATGTTGCATCGACATGACAGGGTACTTGGGACTGCACCCTCAATAATACACCCATGAAGGCTGATTCAACAGCAGGAAGTGCTTCCATCCCTTTGTTCTCTTACAGTCTTCTTCTTCTTTTTATTAGCACCAATTTATATGCCAGTTCAGAAGACAGGAATAAATTGCTGAGCATGGGAGTCTACAGCAAGAGAGTATGTTTGTGTTTCCCAACTGGGGTGCAGTACGGTGTTTGGGTGCAGAGATGGGAAAGGGCTGTGCCTAAAGCATTTTTGGTGTTCAGCTATCACCATCCAAAAAGGGCTGCAGCACTGGAGGAGTTTCATCCTCTGCCTTGAGTGATTTGCACAATCTAAATTGTCTCCACTAAATGGCTATTTGCCTTGTGAGATAAAGAGTTTAGAGAGCAAACATCAGGTGGGGAAGCAATGTATTCCCAGAATAGTCTCCCCCGCCCCCTGAAAATTAAAATCACTGAAGGATCTCTCTCTCTCTCTCTCTCTCTCTCTCTCTCTCTCTCTCTCTCTCT
>JAJKFI010000004.1:23054900-23092921 GCA_029204185.1 Lerista edwardsae | reverse complement strand
GCAAGCCAAAGGCTTAAGATGGTACTTGCCTGGAGGGAAAAGCCAAAATTTTAGCATAAGCAAAGCTCATGTTGAGTCCTGAAAAGTCCTGAAAATTTGTATTTTATCTTATTCCACTTTCCAGCAACCACTACTGAATTTTGCATTACAATGATGGAACATTGTCTTCTATACTGGTTCAACAGAAAACACTTTCTGGGTTCTTCATTCCAATTTCTTGGAACAAACATGAATGTTTTTTTCTCTAAAGCCTGCTTTCAGTAAATGAGCTGAAACGTTATTTGAAACAACCAACTGACCAAAAAGAAAAATATGACCTTGGAATGGATTCTTCCAACCATTTTTTGTTTAAGCCAATAGGCTGAAGTCAACATGGACTGAATTTTTCAGTGGATTTGCATCTACGGGCCAGTCATTAATGATTTGATATGTACCCATTTTTGCTTTACTGACTCAAAGCGCAATCCTAAACTGGAGTTAGGCCGGCATAAACTAAGGTTTGGCCAGCACAAGGGGCACCATAAAGCGTGTTTGGACTACTCTCAGAGTCAGGGAGGATGACTCACGTCTGTGTGCTGGCCTCTCTAACTCCAAGAGTGGTCCAAACATATTTTATGGTGGCACTTTGTGCTGGCCAAACTTTGCTGGCTTTGCTTATGCCGGCCTAACTCGGTTTAGGATTGCGTCCTCAGGTCTTTATCAATGCAGTTTTTGAAGATGATCCAAACGGAGAAAAAGTTAATGAAACATTGTTCTGGAAAAATGAGGTATTGGGGCTACAAAACCTTTATCAGCAATAAACTTCAGTGTCTTCACACCAGTTCATAATTCTCATGCACCCAGGGAAGCAATTTTGATAGACATCAAGAAAAGCATATAAAATGTTATTTATACAGTGCTGCATTTTGGTGGGCTGTGAACCACAACAGCAATATCTCATGACTCCTTTATTAGAAGATATTATTTTTACAGGGAATGAAAAGAACACAGATGCTGGAAGAATCCCTAGGGCATGATGTATTGACATCAGCCAGTGGGTCAGATCACCCTGGGTTCCGATGACCCTGTGTATGTATTGAGAACTGCAAAGATTGATAGCAATGTTGTCCTGTGCAAAAGGTGAAAGATCTCTGTGCACATGGGATAAAGCCTAACAATCTTACTACTTTCAGAGTGCCCAGTATGATACTGTCGTGGTAAATCAAGACAGGCCAAGCATTTGTGTCTGAGTTCTGGAACCTTCCCCCAAACCATGAGGCCTGAGGCAGCTGGAACAGAGACACAGCTGTGGCCAATTATGTAAATGTTGTAGATATTCTAATAGGTGTACCCTGATTGGGGGAGAGTCTGTATTTAGGCAGGGAACACCAGAACTCTGTGTGGGTGTGTTTATGGATCGTCGTAACATTCTGTTTGAAAGAATAAAGCCTCTACAAGGAGACTCTGTCTGCTGTGCTTGCCAGTCTGCTCTTCACGTCGTCCGGCTGCAGGGTTTCTGCTGGCTACACTCTGCTGAATGGACACAAATCCATTCTAAAACCCGACAGGTTATGGGCGCAGCAGGACCGTGCTGAGTTGCAAGTTATGGAAGACAGCTGCTTGCAGCTACAAAGGACGTCGTTTTGAGCTCTTGAAATGGTGAGCAGCAGCACTTGAAGCATGTCTGACTCAGAGCACGAGCAGGAGTCGGCTGGAGGGGCAGAGGCACCAGACACAGTGCCAGTGGTGCAGCAAATTGCTCCTTATCCGGTATGCCGTCTCAATGATACCAATTATGTGGCATGGTCGCACAAAATGCGTTTGTTATTGAAGAGGGAGTCGTTATGGTCCTTCATTGAGGCAACCCCCACCCCCTTGACGGGTGAAAATCTGCGTATGGACGAGAGGGCGCAAGCCCACATAGGACTGAGTATGGAGGATGAACTCTTAGTTCATATACGTGGTCTGACCACAGCTAAACAGTACTGGGATGCATTGAAAGAAATTTACACACGTCAGTCTGTGGCTTCAAAAATCAGTTTGTCCAGATGCCTCTACAGAACAAGACTTGAGCCCGGAGGGAATTTGAGAGAATACCTTCGTCTCATGAAGAAAACTTTCAAAGACCTTGAGGACGTGGGAGTGAACATTCCTGAGCTGCAGCGAGCCCTGACTGTGTTAAGCTCATTAGACAGCAGCTGGGATACATTTGCCTTGACTTTGGAGGCAATACCAGAAACCACATTAACTCTTTCCTACCTCACTGGAAGGCTTCTGGAAGAACAAGAGAAACGCCAGGAGCATGCAGCTGAGAGGAAGAGAGGCAGCGTTCATCCCTCTACAGCCCTTCCCTCTACAAAGAAGGAGGAGGAGACAACTCAAGTCTATGCAACACGAAGATGTTTTCGATGTGGTTCTACAGCTCACATTCAACGCTTCTGTACGTCCAGAGGACCAGGAAGACGTGGGAGAGCAGTAGGACGTGGAAAGGTGGCAGTTGTGAGAACGCAGGAGCCTGAAGATGGACATTGGCTTATTGACAGTGGTGCTAGCAATCACATATGTTGTGATCCAACACTGTATGCAAAGTTACAGCCAGCTGATAGAACGCACGTGAGTTTGGCAAATGGGGCACATGCTTTAGTGAAAGGGGCTGGGAAGATGTATGTGCCAGGATTGAAATCAGAAATAACAAATGTGTTGTGTGTACCTTCCCTGAAGCAAAGCCTCTTAAGTGTATCATGTCTACTGCAAGATAGTTTTTCTGTGCAGTTTAGAAATAAGGTGTGTTACATAGAAAAAGGGGGAAAATGTGTGAAAGTTCCAATGAAAGACAACCTGTTTGTGTTAAGAAATGCTCCAAAAGCTGAGGCAGTCCAAGCACACTGTACTAATAGAGAAATTCATAAATCCTGTGTACATCTCTGGCATAATAGACTAAATCATCTCAATGAAAAATATATACAGAAGACAGCTGAATTGGCACGTGGCATAAAGATACAAAAATGTGATCACTACGTTGATTGTGACTCCTGTAAACAGGCAAAGTCACACAAAGCACCTGTGAGCAAGAAAAGTAACAGATGCTCAAAAAGACCATTTGAACTGGTCCACGCTGACCTGATAGGCCCATTCAAAGCCACAGCTGGAGGAGCCAAATATGTGTTATTGATTGTTGACGATCATTCAAGATTTAGCTTTTGCTATTTGCTAAAAGAAAAGAGAGAAACATTTCAGAAGTTTAAAAGCTGGGTTAACATGGTAGAGCGCTGTTTCAACCACAAGGTGGCGCAATTGCAAACAGATAGAGGAGGAGAATTCATGGCCAAAGTTATGCAGTCATGGCTAGAAAAGAAAGGCATTTTGCATAGAACCACAAACCCTTACTCACCAGCTGAAAACTCAGTTGCAGAACGAAAAGCTGGAGTTTTGCAGGTAATGAAAGATGCTCTGCTAGCCCAATCAGGGCTTGGCCAGGCATTCTGGGGTGAGGCATTACAAGCAGCCACACACGTGGTCAATAGGGTTTATAGTAGGGCCGTAGATAACATTCCTTATAGCTTGCTATATGGGAAAGCACCTGACTTGTCCTATCTCAGATGTTTTGGAACACGTGCTTGGGTTTTTATTCCTAAATCTCAGAGAAGGAAAGGAGACCCCAAAGCTCGCAAATTAGTATGTGTTGGATTTGCTCCTTTGACCAAAGGTTATAGATTTTTAGCACCTGATAAACGTAGCATAATTATCTCCCGGTCTGCTAACTTCTGTGAGCAAGAATTATTGTCCCAGCACACTGAAGTTTATCTTCCAAGTTCACCAGAGCCTTTAAGATTGCCGGAGAGTGAGCAGGAGTTGCCAAGGCAACTTCAGCAGCCCACAGAATCAGATAAAGGGGAAGAGGAATGCAAGCCTTTAACCCCTTACATGACACCAGAAACAGTTAAGCAGGAGGCAACACCACCTAGGGAGCAAAGTCCTCTAGTGCAACGTAGAATATTGCCAGAAAGATCCACAAGGGGTGTTCCACCTCAACGTTTCACAATAGGGGAAGCTGTTGCATACAATGTTCAGTCTGAGCCTCAGACATATGAAGACATCTTAGAGCTGCCAGCTAGTGAGAGAAGGAAATGGTTTACAGCCATGCAACAAGAAATGCAAGCCATGGAAAAGCTTGGTGTATTTACTCCCTGTAATTTACCAGCAGGAAGCCAGGCAATAGGCTGCAGATGGGTTTATAGAATCAAGCCTCAGGACGGGGCAGAACCCATTTACCGGGCTAGGTTAGTAGCCAAAGGGTATGCTCAAAGGCAGCATATAGATTATGAGCAGATCTTTTCCCCTACAGTGGCTGCACAAACAATACGTCTAGTGCTTGCCCTAGCAGCACAAAGACAGTGGCATGTATATCACTATGATGTGCAAACAGCATATCTGAATGCTACTTTAAATGAAACTTTGTACATGGAACAAGCCCCTGGCTTTGAGATTCCTGGGACAGGAATAGGACAAAGTGTTTATAAATTGAACCGTTCTATTTATGGGTTACGTCAAGCTTCAAGGAGATGGTCTGAACATTTAAAAGCAAAGGTAGAAAGTCTAGGTTTTAAAGCCACAAAGGCAGATCCTTGTCTATTTGTAAAAGGAACAGGCAGCGATCAAATGTTGATAGTGGCTTACGTAGATGACTTATTATTTTTGAGTGCTGATATACAACAAATAAAACAAACAGCACAATGTCTAGAGAAAGCCTTTACTTTAAAAGAACTAGGACCTGTAAAACAGTATCTAGGAGTTGAAGTACAGACAATTCCAGGAAAAGGGTTTGCTCTGCACCAAACACAAAAGATAAAGGAACTCTTAGAAAAGTGGAGAATGTCAGAATGTAAAGCATCCAGGACACCCATGTGTGTAGGAAGCCAAAATAGTGCAGAAGCCACTGATCAATTGCCCCATGTAGAACAATATAAATCACTGTTAGGCAGTCTACAACATATAGCCTTATGGACCAGACCAGATATCTGTAATGCTGTAAATATTCTAAGCAGGTATACCAACAGTCCAAACCACAAAAACTGGACAGATTTAAAAAGGGTGTTAAGATACCTGAAAGGGACATCAAACCTCAAACTAAATATTAAACCAGTGGGTCCATTGACTGTAACATGCTTTGTAGACAGTGACTGGGCAAATGATTCCGAAGACAGAAAGTCTACATCAGGTAATGCCATACTTCTTGCTGATACATTGATTGATTGGACAGTGAAGAAGCAAACTTATTTAGCCTTGTCTACATGTGAGGCAGAGTTTGCATCACTTTCACAACTTTGCACAAGCTTAATTTGGATCAAGCAGATACTCACAAACCTGGGCATAATACAAAAGGAACCAATCAAAGTGTTTGAGGACAACTTAGCATGCCTGAAACTAGCCGCTTCTGAGAGAGTGAGAGCCAGAAGCAAACATGTTGACATAAGATATCACAATGTCAGGCAAGCAGTGCAGGAAGGACTAATCACATTAGAATATTGTCCATCAGAGGAGAACCGGGCAGATATTTTAACCAAGCCTCTGACAGAGCAAAAGTTTTCAAAAGGGGTACAGATGCTAGGTATGGACTGAATACCTGTACTATGTATCATGTATGCTTACTGTACCATGTATAATGTGTATGGAAACAAGAGAAGAACCCAGAACCCAGAAACAAATGGGAGGAGTGTTGTGGTAAATCAAGACAGGCCAAGCATTTGTGTCTGAGTTCTGGAACCTTCCCCCAAACCATGAGGCCTGAGGCAGCTGGAACAGAGACACAGCTGTGGCCAATTATGTAAATGTTGTAGATATTCTAATAGGTGTACCCTGATTGGGGGAGAGTCTGTATTTAGGCAGGGAACACCAGAACTCTGTGTGGGTGTGTTTATGGGTGTGTTTGTGGATCGTCGTAACATTCTGTTTGAAAGAATAAAGCCTCTACAAGGAGACTCTGTCTGCTGTGCTTGCCAGTCTGCTCTTCACGTCGTCCGGCTGCAGGGTTTCTGCTGGCTACACTCTGCTGAATGGACACAAATCCATTCTAAAACCCGACAGATACAACAGGCTTAGGCAGTATAAAATGGTTTCCATTCACCATAGCTTTTGACCTTAAGCTTTGAGAGAAGTTTTGTGTTGTGCAGGGAGGTGGGAGGTAGAAGCCTTACATTAATGAAGAGAAGCATCTACACTTCTCACAGAGCCTATACTGTGCTGGAATGGTGAGGCTTACAGGCCTGCACCATATCCAGAGCAGTATAGGCGAAGCTGGAGCCTCCCCTATATGCTCCTCAGATCTGCACCTGCTAAACAGCAGGCACAGATCTAAGGAGATTGCGTAGCCTCCCAAACCGGGGCCGCATGGCCTCCTGAACGGGCTTAGGGTTGGGCCTTATGGACTAAGTCCGCTACCGGCCTGCCAACAATCCGCCCAGTTATGCCCTTCCCCCTCCCACTCCGTCCCTTGTGCTAAAATGGCGCCTCCCCTGCACTAGCCGGTTTCGGAGACACGGCGTAACAGCCTGCAGCACTACTGCCGACGCGGGGGGACACTCAGTGCCGACGCAACAATGTTATGTTGACGTTGTGCTCCTTGCAGAATTGCGCTGACATATATTATTCTTGCTTATCTCCAGATAGCACACTTGGTGACTAGTAGTCCAATCCTAACCTTGAGTTACATCACATATGCCAGCACAATGATGACAGCACAGAAATCACCCTTCCAAGGGACTCAGGCACAACAGTGGTGCAACACTGTGCCACTATAGCTTGGACACTTGCACAATTCTGCCGGTGGTAAAGCAACAGTGGGGAGGAGATTGGCCGTACTGTGGATGTGGAAAGAATGAGGAGTCAACATGCACAATATCCAAATTCTCCCTTCAGATGAAAGACTGGCCTCCAAGCCAGAAAACACTGCATCAAATGAAAGAGCTGGCATAGGAAAGAGCAAATCCACAGAGAACAATGGGAAAAAGAAAAACACCAGAAAATGCACTTCTGCTACCCCCCCCACCCCTGCTACTTTCCTATGACATAACGTAGGATACAGACTACAACACATTCAGTCACAGCACGTCAACACAAGTATTTAAGCTCCTGCCAGGGCAATTACAGGTCACATGAGAAGACATGAAGCACAGGGTTATACCTCTCTGGCCTCTAAAACCCTCTTTGCTGTTGGGAACTATGGTGAAAAGGCCCTTGGTACGCAAAGGAAAAACTTTACACAAACAACATCTTGTCCCTAAGACCATGTATGGCGAGATACCAGGTTAGTATTTGCCTTCTCAGAATTCTTACAGCAGATAGTCTTCCCCCAGAAGGGCTCCACAGACAAGCACCCCATTGGAACTACCACTAAAAATTTATATTTTATGAATATAAAATAAGGTGAGTGGATAGCTTTGTGGTCCTTGCTTCAAAGAACTGATGAAGAATATGGAAACTAGGCAATGGTCTTTAAGTTCATTCCAAATGTCATCTTTCCACAAATGAAGTATTTTGCCACCACTCTTCACTTTTTACAAAGTAAGAAGCGCTTAAATATAACCTGGATCCTCTCTTCTTTGGACAGCTGAGCCCAAGTCTAAACTGAGTAATAGCACTGCATTAGAAGAGAAAAAAAAGGTGACAAAACTCATAAGCCAAAGAAATACTGAAAAAATTCCTCTGATGTCTGCAGTCAAAAACACACCAAGGTTAGTATAACTCTTGGTTGAAATGAAAACACACACACTTCACTCGTTGGCAACAAAGAAGTGATGAAAATGTATTTTATTTAACAGGACAACCCTTACCAGCGTGAAGAATATGTGAGAGAAATTGTTTTGCAGCCTTAGAGAGACTGTGAGTGTGTCTTCACAATATTATCTTTGCCCTCTGCTAGCCAGAAGGGAGCTATTCAGCTGGCAGGGTCAGCGACATCTTCCACTTAATGCATGGACTTAATCACAGACTGAGCCATAAAAAAAAAAGTACCTTTGAACTTCACAGAGTGCACTGTGGCCTCCCTCCTGCTTACATTCAGTGTGGTCAGAATACAGAATACCTGGAGCTAAATGTGTCAGAGCACAGTCTGTTTGACAGAATGAATTCCCCAGCGGAAGACACCAGCTAAAACACTGTCATTGGAATCAGTGGATTTTGCTTGAGCTGAAGACAGCTTTGGCTAAAGATCCAAAAGTGGTAATTACAGCCTGCCAGAAACATCCAGTGCTAATGAAAGAAAAAGTCAGACAAAATGGGAACCATCATAAAACCTACAATTTGAGGATGTTACTTTTGTCAGATTTGAACACCATCTCCTTTCCAAAAAACAAAAAAAGGGAAAAACAAAAAAGGAGGTTGAACAGGAGAACAAGGGAGGAATTTCAGCTCCTTTTCATGAAGCAAGATGACTAGGGAAAAATGATTATTCTTGAGTTCTAAAAGAGAAAGCTTCATTAGTCTTCCTTCCCATGGAATATGTCCACAGGAACATCAAAAAATAATTGGACAAAGTGCAAAGTCTCTGAACAGAATTTGTTTTATTATAGCTTGTGATTCAGGTGAATCAAGCACAGGTGAGAAGAAAACTCATCACTCTCGATAAGGACCTGAGCATTAGTGTAAAATGTGATCCCTCTGGGTATTTTTCATTATAGCCCTCAGGAAAGATTGAAGCAAATTGTCATCTCACACACTTGGGCATAAATCCAGAGTAACTTTCCGCACTTCCTATTTCCAGTTTCTCCTGCACGACTTTACTAAGAGGCCACTAGAACACTTGCTGATTTGTAAATATATATAGGGACCAGGCAGAGGTGAATGGGGCTTCCTGTATTTATTTCACACATCCCAATCAACCAATCACACTAAAAGACTGCAATTTCTGCTCAGAGTATGCTTCACAATGACTATCAATAAGGCCCAGAGACAATTGGGTGTTATTGCACCCAACAACTGAGGTTTTTTGTAGTAATTTGATTTTTTTGTAATGATTTGTAATGATTTGATGTTCTTTATATAATGGATAGCCCCCACACATGATTGGACTGTATTTTTTTAATGAATATATAAATGAATGAATATATAAATAATTCTCTCTCTTTTGTTGGGGGGCGGGGGGTGACATGCCAGCAGAGTCAAGATAGGCATTTTTGACACGACAAACCCAAAAGGTTCACCATCACTGGGCTAGAAAGTAATCACTTTTTTAATCCTGTCAAAGAACGGGTACTTCAGCTACTGACTTATAAGCAGCTGTAGCTCCAGTTGAAGTCAAAGTATCTAGAGAAGTGGTTCTCAAACTGTTTAGCACCAGGCCCCACTTTTTAAAATGACGGCCTGTCCAGGACCCACCAGAAGTGATATTATGGCTGGAAGTACAATCATTGAGGTGCCAAAACCTGCTGCTTTCCTGAAAATGCAGCAATAGGTTGAGTTATTCATCAGTCATTTTCCAATAGTAAAGTGAATCAGAAAGGGAAAAAAGCCTATTAACAAACTTGACACAAGCAAAAAAACCACACAGCTCTCCCCTTTTCCAGCATCATGTCTTCCCATATTTTTAATATGGCTGCCCTAGGTGTCTCACAACCCACCCGAAATTGGCTCATGACCCACTAGTGGGTCCCAACACACAGTTTGGGAACCACTGATCTAGAGGACTATCTATAAAGAATGTCACAGTTTTAAAATGTTCTGTCCCTTCCCATACCCTATCCCAGTTCAATCAAGAGCCTCTCTCTTCATTATCACAAGATATTCCATCAGTGGCAACTGGTGAGCTTGGAGTCGGTAGGGTCAACATATTTTGCTCATGCATGGCATCCATCTACAACAGCTGCAGAGGTTCATGAGTACAATACATGTACAGTTTTGTTATGTTTATGTACCTTTTGGGTAACCACTGTATAGCAAATAAAAGCCTTTTCACTGACACTTCCCTGTAATGTATTTTTCTAAAGCATTAATCTACCACTCTAGCAAATGACAAGGACAGTCACATTATCACACTGATACTTATCCCTCATGTATTTATATTTTTGTAAATAAAGTTACATACCCTCGGGTTAATGAAATCATACCAGTGAGTGAAGTACTTTAACCACACAAAAAACATCATATAAATACTATTATTATCCTACATAATACTAATTTCCATAGCGCTCACAGATTATCTTTCCTGAAAAATAAATATATGGACACACAGACACAGTGAATAATCTCCTGGAGATTAATGCTGATTCCTGGAGAGATTCAAGCCAATCCTGGAGAGGTGGCAACTACACAACTTTATTTAAGAACATTCATGTGTGTTTTTCTCTATTCAGAAAGAATTTACATTGACCACTTCAGATGTAGCTAGATCACATGTACCAGTCACTTCTCACAGTTTAACCGTAAGGTTTTTGAGAGGTTAACAAAGGGGGTTGGGGGAATGACATGTCTGACACTTTAGAGCTCCTTGGAGGGAAGGACTCGCATTTGAACGTAATTCCCTGGTGGCAGAGGAGGGACTCTGTGGACAAATTACAACAGTGGCTCACTACCATTGTCTGGGCATTATCCCCTTAAGGCCCAACCAGGACCTACAGGTGGCGTTAGATCGGCACTTCTGGGTTTTACCACTGCTGCATCCACCTAAGTAAAAGACCTCTCTGTTTTTATATGTGCAATCAGCAGCAGCAGTGACAAAACCTGGAAGTGCGATAATAATGGCACCTAAGGGTTCCCGGTCAGATCACTACCCTCCTTAAGAAGGTAACATCGCAAAACAAAAAGCGAACACCAGGCCAGGTTGGGAAACACTGAACGAGGCCAGGCCTACTTTCTACACTAACTGTCTTTCAAACTAGGAATCATGCCATGTCTTCCTACTATGGCAACTGATGCCTATATAGCCAGCCATCTGGAAGGAAGTGGTATTCAAGAGCAGGGCTTCTGACAGGAATTTTATCAGGGGGTACAAAGTTTCTTTTAGGTCTCTCTTGGGGTACCAAGTTTCTTTTGGGCCCCTGACCCTTCTCCATTGGATCAGAATTTCATACCATTGGATCATATTCTCTACAAATTACCATATATATAACTACAGTATGTAGGCTTAGACAAAACATCAATGCTAGTCTTCACATAATATATGCAAACCTTTTCTGAGACCCCAGCTCACATCCTTTAAATCTTGGGCCCCCTTTCTGACCAAAGCTCAGTACAGGTACAATGTAGTTCCTGACCACCACCACCACCACCACCCCACAGGCCCTGGTGATATAAAAAATGTAAGATCCCAGGAAATGTTTGGACCCCCTTCTGTGGTTCCAAGGCCCCTTTTTTTGACCCAAGGCCCGGATATAATGTAACCCCTGCATCGCCATCTCATGGGCCCTCTTAAGTAGGGATGGCCTTACTCAAGGCTCTTTGTTGTCAGGTTTCCCATAAACTCACTGGATTGGCTGAAAACTGCCTCACAACTGCTGGCGTTCCAGCAACAATTGGCTGTAAGTTGTGATAATTCCATGAGAAGGAATTATCAAAACTGTCAGCCAATTTCTGCTAAGAAGGGCTGAAACAACTGGAATAAGTAACAAGCCCTTCTGTACTGAAGTAAACAAGGCTTCTCATGCCATTTTCTATTCTGCAGACCCCTCCCTCACGCCCTGACAGCCCTAGAGAATGAAAAGCCAGCTTGAAACTAGAGGCTCAATAATGAGAGAGAGGCAATGGAATTGGACAAACAGAAGAAAATAGGATTACAGTAATTAGTCAGTGACTTAGCCTAGGTGACACAGAGAACTTTGATTAATTTAATGCAATTAATTCTGTACATGCAGTTTTTCTTTCCTTTCTTCTTGAGAGGAGCTAAGTCTCATTTGCGCCTCTAGAGAAGCCTCCACTGCAATTCATTCACTGGGGCAATTCATTCCACCACTGTATGACATACTTTTGGGATAGACCCCAGCAACAGAAACCACATTTTGGTTTTCTCTTGTTCATCTCCAGTAAGCTTCCAATAAAGTGGCAACATGCAGAGTTGTAAGGTGAGAATGATCAGGGGGTTAGCTTGGGAAAAAAAACTGTCAGGGAGAAGGTGTGGTGAGGAAAAAGATAGAAGCTTATGAAATTAGACATGGTCTGGACTTTGAAGTAGAGAGAACCTCAAAAAGTCGCAATATACGGGCAGGCCCATGTAATCGCTGGGGGTTCTGTTCCAGGAACCCCTGCAGATTAGGAAAACCGTGGATGTCTGAATCCATGGTTTTAGGCTGCACCAATCCTCCAAACCATTCTGGAGATTCTTCTGAACGCCACAAAGACTGCATGTGTCCACCTGCCCAGAGGGCTTCCCCAGGCCTCAGAATGCCTTTTAAAGAAATATAAAAATCACTTTCAGTTCTGCTGAAAAACGGGAAGTGATGCTTTTTGGCTTGCAACCATCATGCTGAGCAGACATACACAACCTCTGCAGAGCACAGAACAATTTCCGTAAGCAAGGGAAGGTCAGCTCCTCCTGTCTGCAGAGGATCCAGGTTGGCCTGCTCCATTGGCTCAGGGGGACCCACAAATGTCAGAGTCTGCAGGTTTCCAAATTTGCAGTTAATGCAGGTCAACTGTAGTAGTATTTTTATTAGTATCACCCAGGAGACGCAAGATCTTAAGGAAGTTTAATAAGAATAAAATCCCACTCCCAACTTCAATCCTTGCCATGCTAGAAGGCCTGCAATTTCTGGTAACAGATTCTGATTTAGAGTCTAAGGCTACAATCCTGTACACACCATAATAGGCATATGTCTTATTGCAAACAATGGAACTTTTTTGATTAGACATGCATAGTCTTGTAAATCTGTGTTTTCAGAAGGTCTGTTACTGCTTCAGCAAAATACCTAGCTATCAGTAGACAGAGAAAATATTGCCAGTTTAGAATAGTGGACTCAAATGGTCATGAAAAATGCAGGTTACATGTGACAATTCTATGTAAACATGCCACCTGACCACTGTAGTTGTGATGAGCAGTACCTCACTTATTAACCAGAGCTCAGATTGCCCATTGCCCATTTTAAGTGACAGTAGTTACATACTGTTCAGGTCACTAATTGTTCAGCAGAAGCAGTGCTGCTGAAAGGGCAGCCCATGTGATAATTGGGTTTTCCCACATCTTGAGAATAAGTTCAAGATTTGCACATTTTCTGTATTGTCATTTGCAGATAACGAGTTCCTAAGTGAGAACAAAGTGCTTATTTCTAATCATCACCTGCTTTATGACATAACTTCCTGCTTAACGACATCATTTCTAACCCTCAGCAGGCACCATGAATGCTAATTTTGACTCACTGTATGAAACGGGTTTGGCACTTTACTTCTATATTAGTTGACCTGTTCTGGAACACAGATTATGGGCACCATCCAGAATTTCTCTTTCTCCAGAGCAAGCAACTGTCCCTGTCCACCCTGGCACCATATCTTTTCTAGTATCTATTCTGGTGCCTCTTTTGCATCATTTTCAGACTGGGAAACTTATTTATGTTTATTTTATTATGTAAATAGATTTATAAACTTGTATTGAAAAGCAGCATACAGGTTTATAATAATAGCACTAGAAATAACACCATATCATTGGTAAAATAACATGGTTACTTTGTCCATACATTTTGAAAGGAAACGCTACACATAACACTTCCCCTGCAAAGACATTCCGTCTGTATAGAAAGGAGCGTTTGTTCTGCAGCTTCCAAACACGTACTATTATTACAAAATATACACTTTGCATCATCTTCAAACATAGCTATGCATGCTTATTTGTTCCTGTACATTAATTGCCCAATCCTATTCCTCAACCTTACCAACAAAAAGCAGCCACGCAGATGGCTCAAGCACTGCATCCAATGGTGGGGGAAGGAATCAGGAGGTCTGCCAAAGCTAAGTAAACATATTTTCTACTTCTCCGCATAGATCTTCTAGAAGCCTATGGGTCATCTTTCACCCTATACCCGTTATATCAGAGTTACAATATGCCTGTAATTACGTACTATTCAGGTCACTAATTGTTCCCCACAGTAGGGAATATATTGGAAACACTGCTCAGTAGAAGCAGTGCTGCTGAAAGGGCAGCCCCTGTGATAATTGGGTTTTCTCACATCTTGAGAATAAGATACATCTGGCATAAATCAGAGGAGAGAAAAGGGCCAAGGCGGGTTCAAAAACAGGGGATAGGTTTCTAGCGCAGGCTGGTGCCACCGAGATCCACCCCCTCCCTCCCCCTCCCTGCCCACAACTTGCCACTAATGCATCAATGTAGCAATGGCCCTGCTTTCGTACCACCCTAAAAGGCCTTGTACTATGGGAAAACAAAAACCTGCAGCACAAGACCCTGATAAGATTGGAGCCTTAATCATCTGGAAAAATGGTATGTGCTCATGCATTCAGAGATGCATAAGAAAGCGCTATTAATGACTCCTCATTTATGTTTGTACCCAGCCCTCATCTATGTTTTAGTGACAGAGAAGTCTATCACTGGCTGTAGGGATCCGTTCTGGCTATCCTATCAGTTTGATGAATGAAGGCTTTCCTTTAAGTATCACCAGCTCGACTTCAAAGCCATTCTAATTCCACACCATTCATTGCTAAAGTAGCTAGAGGTCAAAGCCTCTATTTTAGCATTTTATTTTAAAAGCAGTGGCCTGTATAATTAGAATTAGCAACAAACAGCAGCCTATAAATTCTGCAGCACCATGGGAGTGATTTTTTTATCTGCAAAAGCTGATATATGTTGTACAAGATTAGGGATTGGAATGTAAGAGAAACAACAGTGTGTATAAAAGCAGCCAAAGGCTCCTCAGTTTTGCAGCAGACAGTCATGTCTTGCTTATAACCTTAAAGAAAGGCAACCCATGAGGCAACACTGACTTTGCAAAGAAAAGGTACTCTGACACTTACTGTAAACCGGACTCCTAAATTGAAGCAAAACAATTCTCCAAAGAAGAAGTCCAAAATGCCAAAGGCACTACATCGAATAATTGCTGCCATTAATCAATTAATGTCTTAACTGCAGGGAGATCAAAGATGGATTAAATAAATCCTTAGCACTGGCTTTCAATGTGAAAGATGTTGGGAAAGATGCCCATATGTGGAAAAAAAATGGGTGCGGGGGGGGGGGAGAAATCCAAAATTCAAGAAGTCTAATGGTGCTGGACGATGTTTTGGAGTTAACTGACAAACAACAAATTAACAAGTCACCAGGGCCTAATGATATTCAGCTGAGAGATCTTAACCACTCAAATTTAATTTCAAATGTTAAACTTCTGAACTTGAGCAAATATATGCAATTTATCATTAAAATCAGCTTTGTCACCAGAAGATTGGAAGCTAGCCTACAACAATTTTAAAAAAGAGATCTGGGGTCAGGAGGGAGAAATTTGAGAAATTACAGACCTGTAGACCTAATTTTTGAGCCACGTAGAAAAGCATTAGTGAAGGCCAGAACTGTGAAATACAAAGACGTCTCAGGATCCAACTCTATCCAACTGTCCAGCACTGATGCAGAAACAATGCAGTCTCAAGGTAAAGGAGTAAATGCTCCCTTACCTTGAGGAGGCCTCCATGACTGCCCCCCTCTCCTGGATTCAATGCACACCTGTCTGCATGGCTGCATTGGTACTGGAAAGTTGAACAGGACTGGGCCCAAAGCATTGCTAAGGATGTCCCAGCATGGCTTTTGCAAAGAGATATCTAATCCCACTTTGTAACACTTTGAGTGTCACCAAGCATGTAATATAAAATTGGATTTCAGAAATGTTTTTGACAAAATCCCTCACCAAAGGTCTTAAGGAAACTTAGCAGCCATGGGACAAGAAGAAAAGTCTTCATAAGAAGACTTTGAAGAAGAATTTGAAGATTTAGCCGAGAGGGGTAATGCCTCCGTTTGCCCGAAGATAACACCTGAAGATCTCAAGGTCGTGAGCTCGGGACTGCCGGAAGTCTCTGCGAGCAGCAGACCTTGGAAACTGCGGCTGATTACAAGCTGAGTTTCAGCTGCCTCGTGGGAGGAGGAGTGTGCTGAAATCAGCTGCATCTCTGGTGGCAGCAGGGAAGCCTCATCAGCCAGCAG
Organism: Lerista edwardsae; assembly: GCA_029204185.1. Lineage (NCBI taxonomy): Eukaryota > Metazoa > Chordata > Lepidosauria > Squamata > Scincidae > Lerista > Lerista edwardsae. The sequence continues at coordinate 23,076,828 of JAJKFI010000004.1, read as the reverse complement.
ACGACAGACGGGTGGCTAAAGAAAGAAGGCTAAATCCAGAAAGAAAGATCTGTAGGAGTGTTGTTCTTGGAAGATAGAACATTCTGTAAATTGTAAAAACCTTCGGGTTTGTGAGAAAGTCTGCCTATGTAAACCGCCTTGAGTTCAATCATTAGAGAAATCTAGTGATATTAAGAAAGGCGGTATATAAATAAATGTATTATTATTATTATTATTATTATTATTCATATTTGATAGTAACTGCTTAAAGGATGCAGAAAGCAAAAACAAACAAGCAGTTTTCTTAGTGGAGGGATTAAGCAGTGGATCCTCCAAGAATCTATATTGAGACACATGCTATTTAACATTCAACATTGATCTGGTGTCAGGGATGAGGTAGCCAAACTTGCAGATAGCACAACTTATCATCCAGATAGGGAAGTCGAAAACAGACTGTGAAAAACTCCAGAGAGATCTCACCACACTGGATGAATGGACACCAAAATGGCAAATGCTATTCAGTTTTACGTTCCAATATAATAATAATAATGCTAAATAATATTGTAACCTGCCTTGGGAACATTTTTAGAGACCAAAGAGCATGCACATACATACATACAAATATGTTGATACTATCTGAGTAAGTTCTGACTACCGAGGAAAGAAATTCCTGAGTTGTAACTAGATACAAAAGGCACCCACTCAAATTGATTGTGGAAAGAGGGCAAATTTGATGTTGGGAAAGAGAGTATAAAGATAATTAAATATCATAAATGCCTTTCTACGAATTTATGGTGTAGTCACATTTGGGTTACAGCAGCAGTTCCCAAACCTTTTAGCACTGGGATCCACTTTTTAAAATGACACTGTTGGGACCCGCCTATTTTTACAAGATTTTTTGAAAAACGTTTCACTTTACCAACTACCTTTGCTTTTATCCTTTTTACTATGGCGGGGGCCACCTTCTAGATCATTTTCTTGTGTTCCACATTCATCAGATTGGGACCATTTTGGTGGCTTTGCATTTCCCTGCACCTGGCCTTATATAAGAGCAAAGCCACAGTTAACTACTCATGAGTAAACACGCATGTGTGGCTCAGTTTCATTTTCCAATAGGACTCAATACATTTCCTTGTTAACTTGGAGCAGGGGTGGACCCCCTTCTCAAGAGTTTGTTGGGGCCTGTGTTTATCAAATTGGGACTATTCTGGTGGTATTGCATTCCCATTGGCCTACCCTTTGAAGTGGATTGAGACACATTCACCTACGTGCGAGTAAATGTGCATGTGCTGTTCCAGTTTGATTTCCATATGGCTCAATACATTTTCCTTGTCAGGTATCAGATGGCAATTTCGTGACCCATCAAAAATTGGGTCACGACCCACTGGTGGGTCCCAAACCACAGTTCGGGTACCACTGGATTAGAGCATTTCAATACTTCATTCATGTTGCTAAACGAAGAACCAGGCATGCATAATATTAGGTTGTCCTAAGCATTAACTTCCCAGATTCTCACAGTATACACACATGCATTTTGCAAAATTCTGCAAAAAATGTTATCTATGTGTTATTTAAGAGAAACAATTGTCTTCATTAAAAGTCCTCCAGCCCTTGAGATATAGAACAATTTATTGTAATCAGTTAATTAATTAATTGAATGCTTAGTTAAAAAAGCAAGCCAGCTAATTATTGGCTGACAGTAATGTGGTGCTTTACAACATCCAATTGAGATTCCAGGATAATGGATTAAAAGATCTCATGAATATACTAGCAGCCTGATCAACCAAACCCATTTAACCAAAATGCAAAGATTTAAACTAGGATTTATTCCTATTGGCTAAAGTGGGGCTAACATCACTTAACCAAAGTGATCTGATTTAGCTTATTTGTGGTTTTTCCTATTAGAGACATAGAATATTTTAGCCTAGCTCTGTTCCTGCACATGTTTGCACAACTGCTGAAACTTCAAAGGAGCATGCATTTTTATACTGTGACATTTTTAATAATCTATACTTGTACAGCCTGATTCATACATTACATCCAGTATTCATCTGAACAGCCCTGGCCTTTCCCAGGTACACACTTATATCAGCAAATAGAACACAGGAGTCTGGAGTTCACCAACATGATCAGTAAAACATAACCGCATGTGATTATTTGTATAGTAGGAACACGGATTTGGGCTGCTTCTGTCACATTAACAACAACACAGGATGAATCAGCCCTGGATTTTCAGAGGCAAGAACCCAGATCCAAGAAAGATTTGGAATTTAGATCTGTTCTCTGTTATCAACATTTCTCCCAACACCTTCAACACAACCACCTACTGCCAGGGGCGTGGTTAATGAAAGTGTAGCCCAGTGCAGAGGGCAAAAAGTTACCCCATTAGTGACATCACAACAGGAAGTGATGTCACAGTTGTATTTTCATTTTCTCTGGGTTTTTTGGTCCTAACATTTGATAAAGATATTACACACCAGTTTGTCTCACTGCATTCTGCATTAAATTACCTTTCCATTGATATAACATGATATTATTCATATATACAGTACCAACATTAATACATACAGTCATGTGTATTATTTCACCATTTTGGCCACTAGTGACAAGCTCAGCTTGTTGCCCCACTCCCTAAAGCTCGTTGCCCAGTGCAGTTCTTGAGCTATGCCCTTGCTTACTGCAAATTCTTTTGAAAATGCATAGTATATTTTCTGATTTGTCTATCGCAACTTTTCAGCATTAATTCATTGTCCTCTTCTTTTGAAGACAACAGATTGAACAAGTGGGGGGAGTCTATTAAGAAAGCATAAATTAGATATGAGGTACAATAGGTCCCCTTTCCATCTCTATAACTTAATTAAAACAATTGGGACTTAGGTGGAAAGCAATTCAGGTTTCAAAACATATGTACACTATAATTTCTTTAACAATCCATTATCAGCTTAAAGTTGCCTTTAAATATGCTCATATTCTAATTAGTTCTCTTTAATGTGTGTCCTGTTTTACCCAGCTAAAACTCATGTTAGTGGTGTATCCCTTATTGAAGGCTTTACAGCATGCATTCAATCTTACAAATCAAAACACATAATAAAGTGTTTCATTCTGTGGGCTTTGCTTGTGCAAGCCTACCAATAGGAAACTGCCCACAACCCTGACAGTCAGGCTAATGATATAGCCAATAAAATTCCATTGTACACTCCTACAGCTGTTTCCAAGGTAACCATCACAGAACCATATAAAGTGGATAGACACAGCAGAAAGGAACAATGCAGCAGCATCCTAATTCTACAATATTTCTACTTTTTTTGACTAACAGCTTGAACTTGCTACATTTTTTCCCCTTTTTCTAGCTGATCCACGCAGAGGAAGTTATTCACCAAGTTGAGGGTTGCATTCTATTCATATATCACTGGAGTGCACTGAAGGGCTTTGCCATGTTAAAAAAAAAAGTTGGGCATTAATGCTGAGTAATACAAAAATATTTTGGGTATGAAGTACTGTAACTGCAGTACACAGTGATCAACAGATGCTGTGAGTGCAAACTTCACGGAGCATTCCATGTTAGGGCTGTTCATATGTTAATGCTGTACCTGGGTACAAAATATCCCCAATAAATCCCCAATATACAAAAGGGCATGCTGCTGCCTTATGACTTGATACTACCCAGTTCAGCAAAAACTGCGGGACAGGTTTGCATTCACATAATGATCTCTGAATTTTCTTTGCTGTGGCTACGCATATACGGAACTGTTACATCAGACTATGTCATCTGTGCAACCTGTTGACAGCTAGTGTAGTTGCATGGAGGCAGTCTTCAGTTCAAATTTTGTCTCTGCCATGAACTGGCCATAGCAAACCACTCAGTATCAGCCCTTCCTGCCCCTCCATATATGCGATTGAGCAATACTGAAATAAACATTAAAATCCTTAATTACCTTACACAGGGTTGGAAGGATTACTGCAATAATGTATGCAAAGCACTTTGAACACTCTAGTAATACACACATAGTGTATTATAATAAAAGTGATGTTGCTCATCTTGGGAATCTTCCCCACAAAAAAGCTCTGTAGCCTCTCTCATGAAACATTTTTTGTGAGAATTCATCCCCAAGAATAATCCCAAATATCAACCTATGGATGCCAAATGTTTACACCTGAATTTCCACCTCCATATCAGTCCAGATTATAATAACCCCACCAACCATGGCTACAGTAGGAAGTAAGTCAGTAGGTTTGCCATTATGGCACACTGAAATCTGAGGCCATGTGGTACAAAATACTTGGTCAACCAGGCATCCAGGTGTAACAGGTAGTGCATATCAATTAAAGTGGTACTCATAAATTTGAAGCAAAGTATTCCTGGGACATGAAGCTCAGATTTCAGCCCTGGTTGAACCTAAAAAGGTAAAGGTTTCCCTACGACCGAATGGTCTAGTCTTGACCGATTGTAGGGGCGGCGCTCAGCTCCGTTTCTAAGCCTATAGAGCCGGCATTTGAGGACAAGCTTCTGTGGTCATGTGGCCAGCATGGCTATACATCGTAGCGCTGTTACCTTCCCACCGAAGTGGTACCTATTTATCTACTCACATTTTTATGTGCTTTGAATTGCTAGGTTGACAGGAGCTGGGACAAGTAATAGGAGCGCATTCCATCGCATGGTCTCGAACTCCCAACCTTCCGGTCAGAAAGCCAAGTAGCAGTGGTTTAACCCGCAGTGCCACCACATCCATTGGCTGAACCTAGCAAGTACTTAATTAATTATACCACTATGGTTCAGTTCATTGTGGGTAATTTGGTGAAATTCTAAGCTGTGTTGGCACAAAGTCAAGCTACAAAGGTTCTTTGGTGCTGCCTGTTTGTAGGGTGAACTATGTACATGCATGAACTGGACATTTATATCCAATTTCCAGTGCCATATCAGTTTGGTAAGAAGTTGACAGCTGAGGGTTATTGAACCCAAGGTAAACGATAATCCAATTGCAACTAGATCATGGATACCATTGCAACCCTCCGAAACAAGGATAAGTATAGGGTAAGTGCGGATCTAAAGCCATGGTATGCTTTGGATCCACAGTGAAGCAACATCATGACTACATTGTCATAGATTAGGTGATCATAGCTCATTAATCGGCACCTTGTTTCACCACATTCACACGGCAAATCAACCCTCATACTAATACCTTTGTCTGAAATTAATTTTGTCTGAAAGTAAACACCAAACGATACATATGTTTAAAATCAAGTGTTATTAATCTAAGAAATTTAGAATGACAAAGAGAATTCTACCTTATTGTCTGCCCATGGATGCTGACACCAAAACTCACAGTGTATCATTACACAAGGAATGACCAACATGGCTGCAACAGGAAATAACTAGTTAAATTTACTACCTAATCCTCTTCATATTTACTCAAAGGTAAGTCTCCTTTATTTCAATGGGGCTTGGGCTACAATCCTATCCAACCTGAGAGTAAGGCCCACTAACTTAATGGGACTTACTTCTGAGTATACCCCCTTAGGATTTGTAATCATGCACTGGATTTCAGCTATTTACCAACTTCTGAATTTTTTGACAGAAGTGAATAGAGTGCTATTATAGTTAATATAGTTAACATATACATGTATACAGTCTTGTTCAACAATTGATACAACTTACTGGGGTGCATGAGTAGGAATTTGTCTTTGCTCCTTTCTTCACCATTGCCCATACACCATTGACCATTGTCAATTTCTCTACAGTATGTGACTTTTTAAAAAATAAATAAAAATAAACCACTCACAATGATATTTTATTAATGTTGTAGATTTATGTACTTTTCTGGGATCGCACAATCTAAACTAACTACATTACAAAGAAAATTTACAGCTGACGACGCACACACCATATTTTAACAGGTTATGGCATGTTGACTGAATTTTATCACAGTTCTCCTAAAGTGCATGCACGCTCGTTCCTGAACATTTAACTTCTTGAACACCCTTTTTCTGTCTGGTTTTTGTAGGCATCATACCTTTTAGGATCTTACTGGAACAGGTAACCGTTCAAGCATGCAACCATCTCCACGCGTAGTGGGAGTGCCTGGCAGACAGAAATACGCCCAGTTTGCATGTTTCTAGCTCAATGCACACTCCTCCCCAATGCAGAGTTTATGAGTCTTATGGCTTTGAGTCATGGATGGCTGAACTGGAAATGCCATATTTACTCAGTCATACCCTGACAATGGTAGAAGTAACTTGCTCAGAAGCAAAGCAACAATGGAAAGGAATATTAAGAATATGGTCATAGGTAGGCTCTCAAAAAAAAAATCTAAACAATCACTCTGTCAAGAGTTCATAATGCTCTTATATCATACCAGATGTGGAAAGCTTTTTTGGAGCGTAGGTGAACAGTGTGCTAGGATACTAATATCAATTGTCTCCATTTTCCCAATGGAAAGGCCCAGTCTCTGTTTGCAATATAAAAACCTTTATGCCTTACTGCTCCTTTAAAAGGCAAAAGCATAAAAATATGAGATAGCAAAAAGGTAAAAGTGGGAAATCCCTTCCCCAAATATTCAGCAGATAATCTTATTATAGGTTGAGTATCCCTTATCCGGATTGCTTGGGATGGGAAGATCTATGGATTTCAGAATAATTGCATAAATGCAATGAGAAATAGTTTCTCTTGCTCTTTTCACTATTACCCATTCAAGTGTCTGCTGGTCTCTTTGACATTTTTCAACAATGGCACACACCACAGAGCAGAGAACAGAACTCATAGGCTGTACGTGAGAATGAGCACAAGACTTCCTATGCTTCACACTACTGAAAGTTTAAAAAAAAGTATTGGACAAAAACCGTCCAAGACCTGCTAATCTATTATACAAGAAATTCCTTTAGATGCACAGCTGACTGACTGAAAGTTACCACATAATTGGTAAGACATTTCTCTAGAGCGCAGTTTACACACACACATACACAAATATAATACAACACGAAATTAAAGGATTGTATAGGAACTGCCTGACTTTCTAAGCTCTCTGGTTCATTCTGTCTTGATTTTACATGGTCTGGTGACAGCAGTTACAGTTAGAACTATAACATTAAAGTTTCAACAGCAGGAGACACTACAAAAGCTGTTCTATAGAGTATAACAATATGACGTTCTCAAGGAACACATTTTATGTAGCTCTAGAACCAACATATAAGAAGTCAAAACAATTAATATCTGCCAATACTACCAGATGCCAGATATCTATAACATCAAGAAAGCGGGACTGCAGTTACAAATATAATGTTATGCATTTTTCATGGCAACTACATCTGGTAGCAATGAATTCCACAAATTGTGTCTGATGTGAAGTAGTGCCTCCTTTGATCCATCTTAAATCTCAGACCAGTTTGACTGGATGACCCAGGTGCTAGAACTGCTTGAGAAGAAAGAACACGTGATACACATACCATTGATAATGCTATGATTTGTTGCACCATAATTACAAAGAAATTATTTGCCAGGAAAGTCACATTACAAAAGATGCTCAACACATTGAGAAAAGTCCTTGAAAGGCATTATAAACACAAAACCATAAAAGCAGCACTTTTACAGCTCAGAAACCTGACAATGGCCTTGCAGAATTCCACTCAAGTCACAGAAGAAGCTAAAAACTTGCCTTTCACAGCACGCAGAGAGTAGAAACAACTTTAACATGGCTAAAAGATTTGATGAAATGGGTTACTTCAAACAAACGCACTTCAAATAGTAGCATTATTGTTTGCTATGCAGACAAATAGTATGCAGATTTGTACAGTGGGCAAACTGTGGCACTAAGTAGCTTCAGAACGCACAGTATTGCAAGGCAGTAATGAGAGTACACAAACCCATAAGAGGAACAGGGCTCCTTGAACTCATCCATTCATTTACTTATCTATATCACAGACTCTACCTAATGCAAAGAGATGAAAGCTTTGTGGATTGCTAGCTGGAAGTGGCACACACACAGAATCTTTCTGATCCCACAATTTGACATGACAGCATTTTTAGTGGTGAACCTAAAACAACCCACGTCATGTCAGAGGATTTCTGGAATGATACCATTCATGGAGACTTGAATGCCAAGGTAACCGAATGTTAATTACTCCCATCTTTTTACCAGCATCCCTCAACACTTGAAGCCAAACCAACTGATGCACAGGGTTTTCAACATCCCTAACGTTCTGCCACCTGGTGGGACATTTCCTCAAACTTTTATGAGCTGTGAGTCCAGCACTAATTTTACAGCCCTCTTTGCAGAACATAGGGACATCCTCATTTCCTGCTTCCAAAAGCTAAGAGGCAGGCATTAAATAGCTCAGGAGCACTATGAAATTTCCCCAGCACCTTAATCCACGTCTGAAGGTATTAATCCCTGCCAAAACAACAGCCAGCTGAAACGCCAGTTTTCCTCCTCCTTTGCCCCTCTTCCTCCAGCAACGAAGCCACTCCATCTCCCAACCCTAACCCACCCCCAATTCTCTAACAAAGGGGAGACCCTCAATTGGCCACAGCAACACATCGGACACACCACCACCACCACCACGCGACAGCATTTGCTGCCGATTTTATCGCAAACAGAGATTTATCCAGTTTGAAAACGTGATTTCTCTTCCTGCTGCCCCTAATACAAAATCGTTGTGAATGAGATTTGCAGCGGATCGACAATGAAATCATAGTGATAGCAATAATTCCAGAGCTCCATCAGGGGCCTCAGAAGACAGCCTGCATTTCCAAGCAGCCCCCAGGGACAGGAAGAAGCAGACCAATACTGAAATTCCCCCTTCTCCCCCTCCCCTCTTCTTCGCGAAACCCCATGCTAAGCTCCACAGCACTTTCTCAATGCACCGCGATGCAGTGCAACAGACATAACATGCCCTCCGGTGGTAGCGAGCGATCGCCCCGGAGGGGGCTCCTGCAAGCAGTCTTACCTTCATCCTGCATTCTCTGCAGGCAAAGGGTCAGATTCTTCCTCCAGCCCGGCATCCCGACACAGGAGTCCAGGCGCTGAGCACAAGCCAGGGGGCTTTTTCTCCTTTGTAGGGCTAACGGAGAGTCCCGTCCTCCCCCCTCCACCACGCCAAAAGTGCTGGGAATACAATGCAGCCGGCTTGCTGGGAGCGCGAGGCAGGCTTCGCAAGATTAGGCATTGATGTGTGCAGCGTGCTCCATCTGTGTTTTGGACCGGTAGGAAACCACGGAAGGCGGGGAGAAGGCGAGCAGAGGAGGCTGGCCAAGGTGCGGGGGGGGGAGGGGGATGTCAGCGAATGAGACTTGCTCCGCGCTGCGTGGGGATCTCCCCGTCTAGAACACGGGACCTGGAAAAGACACGGGAAGTCTTTTCCGCCTGCTTGGGAGCAGCCAGGCAGAGCCCCGGGGGCTGCAGTTGCCAGCGTGTGGGGATCGTACTAAGTGGCAGGGGAGGCCAGGGGAGTGGAGGAGGAGGAGGACAGGACTTCACGTTTTCTGCCTGCCAAAGTCGAAGCTTCCGATGGAAAGGAGTCGCCGCGGGCTTCTGCAGGCACTGCTGGGTGGCCCAGATCTCTCGTGCGCGCCTTCCCCTCCCTCTGCCCCCGCCCCGCACCCGGGCAAGCGGTTTTTTGTCTTTCATTCCCAGCAGGGGCTGAGTGAGGTAGTACAACCCGCCCGCTCAGGCTGCTGCGCAGCCATCCACGCGGCGACATCTCTGAGCAGCAGGTAAGAGGAGCCGCGAGCCGAGGCGCGAGACCATTGTTTGGGTCTGAGGCGCGAGCTCTCTCCCCACCCTCCGCACGTGCGAGTCGGTGTGTGTGCGCGCGCGCAGCCAGCCAGCCGAGAGAGCAGGATGCCCGCGGGTCAGAAAGGCCGCTGAGCAAAGGGAGAGACGCCCCTCTCCCGCCGCGCGCGTGCTCTGGGGGTCCTTCAGCGGGAAGCACGCGGAAGACATTGTGGTTAAGCTACGGCTTGTGGCTGAACTCTGCCTGCTCAAGGAAGGAGGCGAGAGGTGTTGCTCCCGCCGCTGTTAGGGTTCTGGTTTAGTTCACAGGGGTGAAGGATTGGCGGTCATGGAACGTGCTTGAAGTAGTTGAACGGAGGGCACGTGCAGCGGCTGCCACCTCCACTACACCCTCCCCCAGGAGGCGTGAAACCTCCACGTTGTGCAGCAACTCAGCCAGTCTGCCTGCAGGACCCAAGATGCGCCTGACACACTCAGGAAAAACAAAACCCTCATACTTTTGCTCATGCTCTGGAAACGAGTGGGCCCAGGGAACCGTCGACATGGTTGGGCCGCATCCAGGCTGGCAGGGAGCAAGACAAATATTGAGTGACTCAGAACCAAGGAGGTTAGATGGACTTCAGAACGCTTGGGCTCCTCCTCTGGGCACCCTGGAGCATTTCCGGCTAAACGTTCATTGGAGTGTGCTCTTAACCATCCAGAACGGCTAATGCAGTGTTTGCTTGGCATGGGAACTCTGTGATTCCAGGTATTCAAGCTGGGAAGCAGCAAAAAGGCATCGCCCACCTTCTGTCACAAGGACCACCCAACCCATCTGTGAGCAGCCTGTGTGGTCCAAGTCATGTCTTACTACAAAGAGAGAGGGCAGGTGCATTACAGGGTAGACAAGTTTGCAGGCTGGTATTGTATTACCCACAGGAACTGGCAAGGTATCATCTTGCCTGTGTTATGTCTCCTTTTTCACTGGTTACATTTCCCATTTTCTTCCATCATGTCCTTATGTCCAGATGATCATTCCTCCATTAACACAAATCTAGACCGGCTTATCTTTAGCAAGGTGGCAGAATTGTGTGACCTTAAACGATGCTTGGGAACTCTCATCGGTCTAGCTTTGTATGCCCCCATCCCAACAGTCCTATTCCTAGGGGCCTGACAGTCTTGATTTTCTAATATTCTGGCCTATTTTGCTCTTCAGGAAACCTTTTATCTACAGCAGTGGTTCCCAAACTTTTTAGCATCGGGATGTGATTGGGCAGCAATGCTTCCCGCCATCCCCAGTATCAGGTCATTTAACTCTTGATGCACATAGCCTATGCTATCAAACCATCAAACATTGTGTCATCATCCACTGGTAGGCCATGGACACACAGTTTGGGAGCCACTGATCTACAATCTCTTTCTCTCTCTCTGGCTGCAATCCTATATATACTTTTTTGGAAGTAAGCCCCATTGAAAACAATGGAACTTCTGAGTAGAGATGCATAAGACTGTAGTGACAATGTAAAGTTGCTAGAAGTGTCGTTTTTCACTCTTCACAAAAAGGCATCAACACTTTTATTCCAGCTTTAGTCTAGAAACTTAATTTTTCTGTGAGGAAGTAGGCATTCTTGTTGGACGTGCATACAAGCATGCATAGCATAAATCAGTGGTATTCAAACTTTTTTAGACCGGGACCCACTTTTTAGAATGGCACTCGTGTCAGGACCCCCCGGAAGTGATGTCATTAACCTGGAAGAGATGTTGTGGCAGCAAGTGACATCATCAAGCAGGAAGTGCCGTCGTTCTAACATCATAAAATGATACTCCTGAAATATAAATTGGTACTCTTGGTCTGCAGCAATTGTACTGCAGGAAACATCCCTGACAGAAAGCAAGATGAGAACAATATATGATGTAAAAGCACTGAACTAAAAACAAAATAAAAAAAACCTCACTTGAAAATTCAAACTGTTAACACAAATGAATATAGCAAGAGTAAGGTCTGCAGTTTCCAAGATGGCTGTTCCCAGCCTTATGCGACCCACCTGACATGTCGCGACCCACCAAGTGGGTCCTGACCCACAGTTTGAATAATACTGGCAAAAATGTTATATCCATATATTACGCATAAATGTTGTAATCACATAATCACATATGCCTAATCTATCATTTCACATGTTGCAGTATAGTATAGTATGTCTTCATCTGTCCTATAATAAAATCTCAGGACTGTTGTTTTCTAGTATATATTTAAATATATATTATGTTTTCTAATATATATTTAATTCTAGTATATATGCAGCAGCACTGTCTTTGCTTTTTGTAAATAAATTAAGACTTTCCTCAGTACACATCAGAAAAGAGATTAAATACAAAATACCCTTCCCAAAAGCATGGCTGGAGGGGGGCATGTGCTAAGTATTGCAGATGCCGCAACACGCCATGTAAGTGGCGCCTCCCAGTATCGGACCCATTTCAGGCAGTGACACCAATGCACAGGAATGGCCCCGGAATGGCCTCCCAGAATGGCTCTGACAGTGAAGGGGAGGGGCCACTTACATGGCATGTTGAAGCGCCTGCAATACTTGCCATGCTGCCCCCATCTGCAATGCTTCTGACCCTTCCTCTGGAGGAAGAATCCTTTCATTGGAAGAAAAGAATCATTGTACTAGCCATAAAAAAAATTCCATAAGTAAAGAGAAACTTGATACACAGAGGTGTTTGTTTCTGATGAGTAAGATAGTTTTGTAGCCTAAATCTTACTGGAAACAATTGGCTTACTTCTGAGTATATTCCACACATCTTTTCTATGTCTCCTATTATTTTGTTATTTTATTATTTGTTACTATTATCTTTTATTTATATTTATGTACTATTTGACCACAACCCAAAAAGCTATTGGTTCATATGCATTTGCAACACTCCTGGGCCGGCACAAGTCCTTTGTGGTTGCCTAACTCAAGATTAGTCTACACCCATCCCAGCATCATCCCTCTCCCCTATTAGTTTTCAAAATATTATGAAATACTTAGAATTAACTTCCAGTGTACAAATCTATATGCTTTTAACACCCCAACCCTAGGCATGTCTACTCAGAAGTAAGTTCCATTGTGTTCAATGAGATATACTACCAGAAAAGTGTGTATAGGATTGTAGTGTGTGTGTTAGATGTGGAAATTGATATGATCCGTTTACTAGTATACCCAGCACAAAACATTTGGAGAACATCTTTTGTATAGTTTTAGACAAATAAGGTGACCTAGAACAAAACGATGCTTTTATGATTTGGTCTTTGACACAAAAAAAGGTGGGGAGGAGTTTGGTTAACATGGCTGACTTAGTTTCAAACAAATAAAAAAATTTTCAGCCATAACTGGAAGCTTAAACTGAAAGTGTATAGGCAGAAGTGAAACACGCATCACTGATTTTCATGGTTCGAGCTGAAAGAAACAGATTCTGTTGTGGGAAGGATAAAACATCATAAAGAGTCACTTAATGTATTAAAAAATGGGTATCATTTTTTACATAGTCAAACACACAGTCAAGATTGTAGCCTTTGAGTTCATAATCTTGACTCTAGCGCCCCAATGAAACAGACACACACACACACACACACACACACACACACTCTCGCATTGTGTGAATAAGGTTATAGAACTGGGCCATAGCTTTGTAGTTTTTCATTTTTCATAACTGGACAGAAAGAGATAAAAATGTGTGCCTTTGACCACACAAATATTTCAGTGATTTCATAGTATTCTGCTAGAGCCTTAACCCAGGCATAACAAAGAAGACCCCTATTGTGCATGCCACAATGTTCGTGTTTTTAATTTCCTGGGGGCAAAATTTCTTAGAAATGACTGGCAGATCTTTCTGTACTTTGCTAGGCCTTTATTAACAGACTGGTAGGTCTCAATATGGATCTGTTTCCATTGTAACAGTGATTACATTGTGTGTGGTGACAGATAACCTTTGCAAGGTTACGGAACAAACTCATTTTCTCATGTCAGTGAAAAGACTTCAGTGTATTGGCTGGATTTTACTGCAGACACTCTCTTCCTTTCACCTTTGGGCAGCTAAACATTAAGAACTTTAGTTAACATAGTTGGCTCACATGACTACTAAAATAAGGAAGAGGAGGCATCAACATACAGTCACCAACACGAAATGGCATTTCAGGTGTTCCCACTCTTCTTTTTTGCTATTGGGTGGGCAACCAGAGGTGGCAATGCATTTTTTGTGCATCGCTAACTTAAACGCTGGTCTGTATCATGCAGTTGGTGATGCCCCTTAAGACCATTACCTTTCAAAAGCTCTTCAAACCCCTGCCCAACTTCACATATGCCTCCATGCTTTTTTTCAGTTTGAGTTATGGTCAAACTAGAGTGACATTAACCACTTCCTCTCCCTCTGTGTGTTTTCCTCCAGTTTGGGATTACAGAGCAAGTGGTGGGCAGCCCAGTCCTAAACCTCCCTGCTGCCCTGGATTGCAGAAATGGCTGCCACTGTATCCTGCCAAAGAAGCAGCCGGAGGTCTCTTCAGGGTAAGGGAATATCAATTCTCTTATCTCATATAGCACCCTGCCCCACCACTATGGGTTTACTGGATCTGTGCCCACTAACTAGGAGCTGTGTCAGGGGTGGTATAGGGCGGGGGTCGGCAACCCGCGGCTCCTGAGCCGCAAAAGGCTCTCTTGGGGGGTCTGCTGCGGCTCCCGAGTCCGGGTAAAAGTGGCAAAGGGGGTGAGAGCGGTGGATGCAGGGAGGAGGCGGAGGGCGCGCGCGCGCTGGAGGACTTTGAATCTGCAGCAGCCCAGGCAAAAGACAGACCTGCTCAGCCCGGCCAGCCGCGCGGGAAAGGGAAAGCGCCTTCCCTAACCTGCTCTCTCGTTAGCATTTGCCTCCCTCCTTTGGCTGCTGCAGGGCGCGGAGGAGGAGAAGGGCCTGGATCTCACATTGTTATTATTATTAACACGATCTGAATTAGTATTTCTCTCAGGCGGGCAGGGAGGTGATTCCCCGGTTCCTCGGCTCCTTCGCCCTCATCGCTAGCAGCCTCTTCTCCTGCCGTTGCCACCGCGAGTCCCCCACGCCCGCCGAGGACTGCTCGCCTGTCCCCCGCCCGCCCCTGCAGAGGCTGCTGCTGCTGCTGTCGGACGGGAGGCAGGGAAGGTGGAGGGCTTTTGCCCAGGCTGAGCCATGCCGAGGGGCAGCTGCGGCTGCTGGAGACAGGGATGGGGCAAGACGCTGCTGCTGCGAACCCCAGCATCTCCCCATCGGGGACCTGGGAGGCAGAGGAGCCGCCGCTGCCACTGCCAGACAATGGGTGATGGGTGAGCGCGAGGCGGCCCGCCTCCTGCCGTCCCCCATCCTCCGCCTCCCCCACTCTGGGGTTCCCGGCTGTCCCAGGTCCTCTTCGCCGCCCTCTGCTCTGACCTCTCCTCCCCATTTGCCTCCTGTCGCCCCCTCCCCGTGCCAACCATCCTCCCTTTCCCCCGATTTCGGGTATCCTTTTCTGCAAACACATCCCTCGTCTTCCCCTTGTGGTCCAGGCGTCTTTGTGCTTGATCAGTAAGGGGGGGGGGAGGAAGAGAAGTTCTTTTGGGAAAGGACTGGGATGCAGCATGACTTAGGACTGTCACAGGTCACTCTTGCGGGCCAGTGTGGTGACTTTGAGAAGCAACCCTGGACCACCCATGGCTAGTGAGGAAAGCCAAACGTGCTCTCCCCCTCTCGCTTACCTCTGAGACTTTCAAATGTTTTTGTTGCATGCTGAAATAAAATTTTGTTTTCTCTGTAGCAGTTCATTCATTTCAAAAATGCAACACACCATAGTTTTTTTTATACATAGCATAAAGGTAAAAAAAAAACTATATATGCAATGTTATCTTCCTTTTAGATGTCAAAAGGTTTTTGTGGCTCCCAAGGTTTTCTTTTCTCTGGAAAATGGGTCCAAATGGCTCTTTCGGTGTTTAAGGTTGCCTACCCCTGGTATAGGATTCAGTGACAGCCTGCCACCATCCCTATCCCCTCTCCCAGGCTTGATCCTCACCTTGTTCTGTTCTTCCCCCACCCAGTTCTGCCCCTCCCGGCCTTCCTTTCCCATTGGCCAATAGCAATATTGCCAGGCCTTCTTCTCTGACACCTTTCTGGCCTCTCTGCCAGTACTCCCACTGGCACTGAAGTACTTTATGGCACTATTGTGACATCACTGGTGGTGGAGTTGGTGCGCCGGTTGTATACCCAATAGGACCATTTCTTTCTTAGCCTTTCTTAATCATTTCTTAACCTCTCCCCCTCTCTTTGAAAAAATAATCTGATCTGGGTATGGAAACTCTGCCTTGTAACGCAATATCCTGGTGTGCCTGACCATGTCACCATGTGACCCTGCAACATCTCCAGTTCTAATTTATCAGCAAAGTGTTGGGAGTTCTAGTGCAACTTTGTTTGTTGTGGTATAATTCAGGAGACAACTGCTGTCCCTCCATTCATCCTGACAGGCTCAATCTGAGATCCAATCTTGACAGTTGGCGTCTCAATCATTGGTATACCGCAGATATGATTCAATATCTTCCGCAGCTAATTTAGTTCAGGTTTATTCAGTCATCAAATACAGTGAAGCCATTTCAGAACATAGACAATTTTAACAAGTTTTTAAATTATTTGAGATGTGTGGAGCCAAATGCAAACATACACCTGGGTCATCTCTCTGCATTTCCCTTTTATTTGAACTCAGTGAACTTTCCTGAAAATATTCCAATTCCAAGAAAAGCAAATCCAGTTTATATATCTCCTCTCACCCCTATTATGTTAACTTCCATGCAAAATTACACATGGATAGCAACATTTCCTACAAGGTTTCAATGTATATACACCGTTATTTTATCTGAACAGGAAATAGATCTCACTTTCAATTGTGTTCTTTGAAATGAAACTAAAGTTATGCAGGGGCTTCCCAGCAACATACCAGATTCCCAGCAACATACCCTTACCCAGCAACATGCCACTCCACTGCCACTCCACTCCAACAGGAAGTTGCTCCCTGGACTTCTAAAAGATGGAAGAGGAAGTGTGGAGGAAAGAAGAGTGGTCAGTTAAACTGTTGCAGATACTGTAGCCCACCACTCTCCAAACTTCTGCTCTGCTCCCCCTGCTAACTGGACAAGAGGCACTTTTTCAAGTGGTTTTCCTTTTACATTAAACAGCGGGAGAGTAACTATCCCTCTTCACCCCCAACACAGTGTCTTTTCTAGTGGCTGTTGCTGGTGATGTTCTGCATTTTTTTTTTTTTAGATTGTGAGCCCTTTTGGGACAGGGAGCTATTTAACTTTATAATTTTTTTTGCCTATAAACCACTTCATGAACTTTTGTTGAAAAGTAGTATATAAATACAATTGATTAATTAGTCCAACGAGTGAGAGTGGGTGTCCTTGTTAATCTGCTCCTGTTGGACAGTTCCTGTCCCTGGATTCATAGAACATAAGTTGGAAAAATAAAGGAATGAAATCGCACAAAACTATTCAACCATCTCAGAGGAAATTTCGGGGCTTTTCCCTCCTAATCAATCAGTTTCTATATTAAGTACAAGTGTGCCCCAGGATCCACTGATTCAGTATCCACAGTTTCAATTATCCATGGATGCCATGAATAATGCGACTCCTATTAAAAAGATAGAGGATCATAGAACTAATCTTTTTTTTTCCAACCTTGTTGCAGCAAAACCACTGATGTTCTTCGATCTTTAAAAAGATGTCCCCGATATTCACAGTTTCAGGTATCCACTGTGGGGTCTGGAATGGAACACAAGCAGAGGCTGGGGCATGCCTGTATTTTCAAAAAGTTCTGACCAGTCTTGGCTGACTTTTTTTTTTTTTTTTTGCTTTCTTATGACCAACCTCCTACGTTTTTTTGTACATCCCAGGAACATACTATTCCCTTACAAGTGTAATTTCCCTCCCCCAGTGGTGGCGGAAATGAAGATAAGATTTGAATGTATTATAATTATAATCGTGTGGCAGCTGCGACCGTACCTGCCTCAATCAGATCTGGCCACGTGGTCCACGCCATGGTGACATCAAGATTAGATTATTGTAATGTGCTCCACATGGGGCTGTCCTTGAAGACGTTCTGGAAGCTGCAGCTAGTGCAGAATGGAAGTCGGTGGTTTGACTCTGTTGTGTTGTTGGCTACACTGGCTGCTGGTTCGCTAGGTTGTTCCGCCACTGAGAGGTTAGGGTAGTCTTTCTCAAAGTGGGCGATAATGCCCCCTTGTGGGCGCTGGAGGCCTTCAGGGGGGGCGGTAGAAGGCCCAGAGAAAAGCAATATAATTTTTTTTTAAATGTTTTTAAGTAAATTCGAGCCTGATATTAACAAACTCGTTAAAGTACATGAGATTCATCCTTCACATTAGATAAGTTTTAAATTCACAGCTTTGTTTTAATTTTAATAAAAATACTTCTAAATATGATTAAGTATGCATTTTAATTGCTCTCATTAAAATGGCTCATTTAAAATGTACGTTTGAACTCAGAACTAGGATAATGCACGTTTAAATATAATAATTGCAATAGCTGTTTTTAAGATGCGCAACAGATGGTAAGTTTAAAAGTTTTGGGGGGATCTAGAAAATTTTTGATTCTCAAAGTGGGCGGTGGGCGAAATAAGTTTGAGAACCTATGGGTTAGGGGAATCGCGGCCAGGAATAGGGCCTTCTCGGTAGTGGCACCGGTACTGTAGAATTCCCTCCTCTTAGAGCTGAGAACAGCTTGCTCACTTTTAAGCTTCCGGTGAAACCTGAAACCCTTAGTTCAAAGAGCTTTTGATACCCTGTGATTTCACAGGGTATGATGACTGCAGATGGGCATGCGTTTTTTTAGACTTTTTTTTACTGTTTTTATGCTGCTGCTGATTGGCTTTTAATATATATATTGTTATTTATGTGTATTTTATAGTTTTATGTCATATTTATGTATTTAACTGGTTATATTTATGTATTTTAACCACGTTGAGAGCCCTTTGGGGAGCAAGGTAGAGTACAAATCAAATAAATACATAATGCTAGGATAAATTCATTGCTCTTTGAGGTATCACATGTTTTCAGTGATTATGAGATTTCTATGTCTTGACATTTAAGGCTCATCTGTGTTTATGTGGGGGGTTGTAGGGTGGGATGGAATGTGTAAGATATGAAAGTGAACCCTTTTTAATTTTTTCCTGGGCCTTTTAAACTGTTTGGTTTATTTTGTTCAGTCTGCTATGCTTTTATCTGCTACTATATATCATTTTTATCTTTGCTTTTTATTGTGGTTTTTCTTGTCTGTGTTTTTTATTTTATTTTCTGGAATATTGTCAGCCATAGTGGGAGCAGTTGTGCTGAAAGGGTGGAATAAAAATGTATATAAATAAATAAATATGAATAAGTTTTTTGTGTCCATTCTGGGTGCAGACTTACACTGGGGACTTAATTAAACCAAATGACGTGCATTAAACAAATGCTGCACCTTGCCAAGATCGTTGTTGAACTTGTAATGAATTGTGTGCAGTTCATAGAACAAAACAGATATCTAATAGCTACCAACTTGCGAGATTGTGACTAACTGTGGTTAAAAAGATATCTGCCTTTTTTTCCTTACCCAGCACTTGCTACAACAATTAATGTCTGTAAACCATTTTCAGCCTGCTCAACTTTTTCTGTTTTGAATGCTTTTGATACAATAAGCATATCCTAAAGAGATACTACTACTACTATTATTATTATTATTATTATTATTATTATTATTATTAATGTTTATATACCACTTTTCAACATAGCTCACAAAGCAGTTTACAGACAAGATAAAATAACTAAATGGTTTCCTGTCGCAAAAGGGTGAACAATCTAAAAAGATGCAGAAGAAAACAGCCACTGGAAAAGACATTGTATTGGAATGATCAGGGGCAGTTACTCTGCCTGCTAAATATACAATGAGCACCATTTGAAAAAGTGCCTCTTTCCCCAGTTAGCAGGGGACATGTTTCTTACTTCTCAGCTCTTGCATCAATCTCTGGGACCCACAGACAAATGTTCTTAAGTTATAGTCACTTCTGTAGCACTTCCAGTGACAGCCAGACATCTTTAGTTACAGTTTTAGGCCAGCATAAAAGAACAGGCATGGGGGTGGGGGATGGTGGGGAGGGGGAATAGGGTGGGGGGAGAGCAGCAGGGAGTCAAGGTGGGCAGATCAGCTCCAGGATAGGAGCAGGACTGGTGCATATTCTGGGGCTTACGCAGGGGTAAGGGGACAAAAGAGGCCCTGCTACTTGATTAATAAATGCCAAGGGTGTCACTACAATGGTGATTAGGTAGCAGGGCCCCTCTCCAAATAGCAGCTTGTTTAACTCTTCATACAAATAGCCTAATCTGCCCCGTCAGTTTCACAAAGCACTACAAATTGGTTCACGACCCCCTGGTGGTTCCCAGACCCATAGTTTAGGAACTTTCTTACTCCTAGAAATGATGACAATTGTGAAACGAACTATCCAGACCAGTGGTTCTCAAACATTTAAGCACCGAGACCCACTTTTTATAATGACAATCTGTTGGACCCACCAAAAGTGATGTCATTAACCTGGACATGACGTTCATGGCTGGAAATGACATGATCAAGCAGGAACATTTTTAACACCCCCATGTGACAAAAATCTAATTAAGTCAGTAAGTAAATTAAAAGTTTACAATAAGTTTAAGCTTCAAAATATATTTAGAATAAAGAAAACCCCTCCTAACCCACAGACTGCAATCCTATCCACTCTTTACCTGTTAGTAAGCCTCATTTACTATAATTGTTAAAGCGTTTACACAATAGCCTTTGAAAAGTACAGATTTGAAACATTTCCCCAAATGCAGTCACATACCATGGTAGCATCAATATATTAAAAATAAAATACACATTGAAATGAATGGGAACCCACCTGAAATTGGCTCATGACCCACCTAGTAGGTTCCAACCTGCAGTTTGAGAAACACTGATTCAGAGCAATGCTGAGCTTGGACATGAACTGAAGTGTGCTATCCCATCCCAGTCCCATGCGGAACAATTGTGCTACTTCTTCTGAGGAAGTAAGACTTTGCCTTCTAGTTCTCAAAAAGCCAATAGAATATAGGAATTTTATTGGAAACTAGTATTTTTTTTTACCCGGCGTTGCCCAGGCAACAAATTATCCCAAGTGCGAATGTGGACTCAAACGGCCTCGGGAGCGTCGCCATTCATCTCAGCGATCCCGGAAACTACGGATGTGACACCGATTTTGGCCGTTTTTGACCATTTTCACATGGGGCCTGCTGTGCACCCCCACTCCTGGGGGCGCTAAGAGGGTGTGACCCCCATAGTGTTTGTCCCCAGACCGTAAAGTATACTGGTGCCAATTGCTCCAGGCATTCCAACAGGTCACGGTGGACGTGTTCAACCATTTTCACGTGGGGCCCCATGTGTACCCCCACCCCTGGGGGCAGTAGGGGGCCCTGACCCTCACAGTGTTTGTCCCCAGGCCGGCAGGCAGCCACATGCTGAGTGTGGTGCCAATCAGTCTAGGCGTTCCAGCGGGGCATGGCGGACGTTTTGTTTTGCACCCCTTCTCGCCCACCACGCCGAGGGGGGGGCAAACCTGGACTCCAACAGCGTCAAGAGCATCGCCGCTCATCCCAGTGACCCCAGAAACTATAGATTTGACACAGATTTCAGCCTTTTCTGACAGTTTTCACGCGAGCCCGCCCGCATACCCCCATCCCCAGGGTCATTAGGGGGGTCTGACCCCCACAGTATTTGTTGCCAGACTGCAAGGCACACACATGCCATGTTTGACATCAATTGCTCCAGGCGTTTCAGGAGGGCATGGTGGACGGTTTGTTTTTCACCCCTTCTCGCCCCCCCCCCCCACGCCGAGGGGGCCCTGAACCTGGAGTCAGACAGCGTCGGGGGCGTCACCGCTCGTCTCTGTGACACCGGAAACGACGGATTCAACACAGATGTCAGCCATTTCCGATCATGTTTACATTTCAAACCCCCCTGCACCCCCAGGGGGGTCCTAGGGGTGTGTGACCCCCCCGCAGTGTTTGTCGCCAGGCTGCAAGGTGTATGCGTGCCAAGTTTCGTGTCAATCGGTACAGGCGTTGCGGAGCCTATGCAGAACATACGTACGTACACACAAACGTTCTCTTAGAGAGAGAGAGAGAGAGAGAGAGAGAGAGAGAGAGAGAGAGAGAGAGA
>JAJKFI010000004.1:22993173-23048287 GCA_029204185.1 Lerista edwardsae | reverse complement strand
ACACACACACACACACACACACACACACACACACACACACACACACAGAGAGAGAGAGAGAGAGAGAGAGAGTGGAGTTTCAGTAAATAAGATCCTGAATAGCTGAATTCAAAACTATTCCATTTTACAATCCAACTACAGCTTTTTTTTCTCTATGTATAATAAGTATTTAACATAATTCCTTTTCTTTCACTTATGCGTACATGGGATGTTGTGCTTTGAATATGTAGGTAGTATGTCAAATGTACCTGTTTTTGCGAGCACAACTATATCTAATTTGGTTTGAAACAGACCTCACAAACTTGCTACTGCACTTGGCATTCAGGAATGTTATAGACCTCCGATCGCTATGTTTGCTAGGCAGCCATTCCAAGAAGGAGGCAGAGATTGCTGAACCAACACCCCAAAACCTATCCCACAAAGGCCTTGCCTACCGTTTTTATAGCCAGTGCCCCATCTCATCTATCTTCCCCATTGGTGGAATAGGAGGCTAGATGGGGATTGCCCAATGTTGTGCTCAATAATCAATCTTTTCACATATCTTTGGTGGGTGCCTCCCATCAGACTCTGTGGCAATGGCCCACACGTTGGCTTCCTCACTGCCGTTCTACAAATTCCACTTTTCTACTATTAAAGTCCCTGAAATTTAATTCATGTTCTAACATTCTTTACCAGATGTTAGAAGTGCTAACACCCTTTTCACCTGACGTAAATAAAAATGGGAAAGGTTGGGTACAGTCGCCCCCGTTTCTCTAGAAATGGATGAAGGCAAAATCAAAAAATTTAGCATGCGGTAACTCCATAATTGCAAGTTATTTTTCATCCATCACTCCTTTGGCTTTTTGCCGTATTTTTCATCCACCAAATCCTTTTGCGTTTGCTTTCAGCCTTACCTCCATCCTGCATCCGGTTCAGACAATAAGCTAGGCTTTTCCTCCAACAGGACATTCTGGCACTGGGAAAACGAAGAGCTGCAAACCGTCCGTCTTCTGAGAGGTTGTTGTAGATGTGCAGCTGAAGCCGTAATCCAACTTGGCGTATAAGGTTCGACAGTGCTATCTGGACACTTCAAGCAGCTCCATAAATGCCTGCAAAGGCTGAAAAATCCCACTCTGGTTTACAGTATGTGAAAAGCTCATTGGAAAGCATCCATCAGGACCTAATTTTGCTGTCAGGGTGGAGCAATTTCACATGTCCACATCAAAGAGAAACAGATGGCTGAGAGTAGAAGGGAGAGAGAGAGAGAGAGAGAGATGGAAGGGCAAATTGCAAGACACTGTACTACATATTCCTTAAAGAGCTGGCTTACCTTTCCTGCATTACTCTGTCAGAGATATATCCTTTAGGAGATATATCCTATCAAATCCTATTTAAAAATTCCTATAAAGTTCATTTTTAACATTGTTAGCTGTCTTCAGCATTTGCTCTGGCGAAGGAAAGACAGGATACAAATCCTTAAAAGTTACTGCTATATGGCACTTATGTGACCTGAGTGCAAGTACAGAAGTACTTGCTAATGAAATAATTCCTAATACTACAGAAGCATTCAGGGCTAAACAGTCTCATTTCAATTCTGGATTATTCAAGTTGAGATGTGCAACACACGTCTTTGTCTTCATAAATTATCTCCATGGAACTTGCAAAGCAGACGTCTGTCTGACCTGATGGTCCAGAAGAAGGTTTCTTACTAATCAATTGGCCAGCAATTAGTTTTCTGAAGTCTGTTTTTTGAAGGACAGGGAGTGATGGGCCAAGCTGCCCCAATCTCCAACCTCAAAGGGGCAATTTCTGTTCACAGCTTTCTTTCTCATTTCTAGATTCATAGCTGGCAATGAGAATTGGTTGTTCTGCCAAATTCCCTGCCGGGCCTCCCCAAGGGCCCCGATGCCCACACTAGGCTAACTAGTTCCCCCTCCAGAGCAGCCTCAGAGATAGGCAAGAGGGAGGGAGTTCAGTCACCCACTGGGCCTCCTCTCTTCCAGCAGCTTTGCTTGGGATCACCTGCTGGTCAGCCTCCTCCAGACTGCCCTCATCACTGGCTTAGCTCCAAACTACCCCAAGTCTAACACCAACAAACCCCACCAACAAACAATAGGCAGTCAGCTTGCCCAAGCCACAACTGCCTCCTCCACTTGGTGGCTTCAGGGGCGTGGCAGACATAAACTGTTCCCCACAGTTACTCCCCACAATGAGCTTACCTTAGCCAGTCAGTCCAGCCATCAGTCCTTCAGGCAGTCGGTCCAGCCAGCACTCTGTCGGTCCAGCACCTACCTGGTGCCCCCATCCAGCACCGGCCCAGGGCCCTCATCTCCAGCAATCTATCCATCCAGCACCTACCTAGTGCTTCTCCAGTTCCTGTCTCCAGATTTATACTGAGGCCAGCCAATCAGTGGGCAGGCTTTAATTCATCAGCCACACCCATCTGCACCTGTGCTAACCTCCCTTTAGAGCCAGAGCCCTTATCAGCCTGCAGCTGTGTTCCTGCTGCAGGAGTTCTGGGATTAACCCCATAATCCCTGGTTTACCTGAACAAGGGGCCATTGCTGATACCATTCCCTCACTCCTTGGGGTAAAAGGTAAAGGTAAAGGTTTCCCCACAACCGAATGGTCTAGTCGTGACCGACTGTAGGGGGCGGAGCTCATCTCCGTTTCAAAGCCCATAGAGCCGCCGTTTTGTCCGAGGATAAGCTTTTGTGGTCATGTGGCCGGCATGACTACACCATAGCGCATGGAACGCCATTACCTTCCCACCGAAGTGGTCCCTATTTATCTACTTGCATTTAGGTGCTTTTGAACTGCTAGGTTGGCAGAAGCTAGGACAAGCAACGGGAGCTCACTCCGTCGCGCAGTCTTGAACTCCCAACCTTCTGGTCGTAAAGCCCAGCAGCAGTGGATTAACCCGCTGCGCCACCACGCCACCACTCCTTGGGGTAGCTCCTGCCTTTTCCAATACACAGGTACAAATACCAAATCTCAAGGGGGGCAGATTTGTCTCCCAGGCATAGCCAGTGGTGACCCCTAAATTAGAAATAAAGTAGTCAATACCCATGGAAAATTTCTGAAGAGAAATTTTAACTTTCTGCCCAGAATTAGTCAGTAAACAAAGGTTTGTATAATAGACACACAGTCTTCCTTCTTCCTAAACCCGATTGTATCTTCACCTGAGATTTGTTTTGTTCTTGTTTTATAATCCCATTTTTTATGTGCACCATTTCTTCTTCTGTAAGCCCCAAGTAAAGGATAATATTTCATTGTTGTACTTAGAAGGTCCTTGACAAGCTATGTTCACTAAACAAAATAAAAAGTAGTAAATTTTGGTTATCTACAGTCAAGGAGAGATGGTGTGAAATGTTTATGACCCATCAACTACATAAATCACAAATCCTTTCATTCTTTTCTTTACATTCCTTTGTTGTTAAAACCGAACATTCCTCACATGCAATGTACACACAAATAATTTTCCAATTTTGTCTTCATTGACCTCAGAAACAAATGTAATGGAGGCAACATCAAGGCTAATGGAAGCTAATCCTTTCATCATGGGCAGTGTCCAGCTACAAAAGACTGTTTACAAGGGCCAACTATTGTACTAGCAGGAAGTTTGTTAAAAGTTGATCAGTACAAGGAAACGTAAGAAGGACTGGTCAGCTGTAGTAGGACTTTCCCAACTATATTTATATGACAACCTTATTAATGGTTGCCAGGCTGGAGACACTCCCAAACCTAATATTCAAAAAGTGGGACCTGGTGATGTCACATAGTGGTGGTGTCTGGCCTGGTGATGTCAAGGTAGTCCAAACCAGGTTCCCTGCACCAGGAGGAGTGTTGCAAACGTGCTGTAAAGCATGTTAGCAGCTGCTCAAGAGTTGACTAGGCCAGCGCAGGGGCTCACACCGGCTCCAGGATGCCAGCTCCACTTCTGAATGGGGGATGCGCCTGAGCGCGCAGAGGGTGGGAAACGGAGGCAGGGAGGGGGTGTTTGGTATGGGGGAGAGCTCTCCAGAAGGTGGAGCAGACCTGAGAAGTGGGTGGGACAGGCTGTGGAAGCCCATGCCAAATTCTAACCCTTACATTGTCTGCTTAGGAGCCCAATCCTATGCATAGGATTGGACTCCAATCCATAGGAGACAGAAGTCCCATTATAGTAAATGGGGCTTACTCCCAGGCAAGCGTGGATAGGACTGCAGCCGGGATTTGTGCCAGGAAATCGCTGGCACAATTCCAAGTAGCCCCATAGGGCTGGACATGGGATAAGGGGAAAAATATCCCTTTACGCCAAGTTGCCCTCCCGCCACCTTCTCACCACCATCAGTCCCTAACTTATTTATGTATTAATTTAAAGAATTTATACCGCGCCTTTCCCATGCCGAAGCAAATGCCCGAGGTGGCTTACAGAGAACAAACAAAATACTGTACAATGTAACCACAATAACTGAAAAACACATTAACATATCAACAACATTGAACATTAACAGGAACACAGAGAGTGTACAAGAATGAAAACTAGACCCAATTCTCCCTAACAGGTCAATTTCGAGGGCAAAGAAAAAAAATTGCAGGGGAAGTGTCAATTGGCCAGGGGAGTGAACAACGAAGACAATATACCAGAAGGACAGAGGGTAAACAGCCAAGCATCATCCGAAGGCCAGACGAAATAGTTATGATTTGAGCCCTCTCCGAAAGGCTGTGAGGGAATGTGAAGTTCTTAATTTTTCTGGGAGGGAATTCCATATTTGTGGAGCTGTTACAGAGAAGGCTCGTCCCTGAGCTGCCATCCCTTTAACTTGGGACAGAGGGGGCACTTGAAGGAGTGCCCCTTTAGATGATCTAAGAGGGCGAACTGGTACCAGTGCCTCCAAAAAAAACCCCTTGAGGACTTTGGGATTTCCTTTCCAAATTCTCAACCTGAGTCCAGCATACTCTCCAGTAACCTGATATTCTGTCAGAATTTAGGGCAGGATTAAGCTAGAGACAATAAAGGACACTATAGGAGAAGGAGGGTCAGTCATAGACAGACTGTCCCTCTTTCTGGCCCTCCCCTCATCCCTCTGACCCTTGGAAATCCTGGCAACAGTCCCCTGAGTCTGAAGCTGCTGCTTCTGAATGCCAGGTCGGTGAATAATAAGATCTCTCTAATCCAGGATTTAATCTTGGAGGAGAAAGCCGACCTGGTATGTATCACGGAGACCTGGCTGGATGAGCTGGGTGGGGTCAATCTTTCCCAGATTTGTCCACCGGGTTTCCGGGTACTTCAGCAGCCACGACTACAGGGGCGGGGAGGCGGGGTTGCAATGGTCTATCGGGACTCCATCCGTCTCACCAGATACCCTGTTCAGCAGGTTTGAGTGCCTTCGCGTTGTGTTGGAGGGGCGAGACAGAACAGGGATTCTGCTGGTGTACCGCCCGCCTTGCTGCCCAACAGTCTCCCTGCCTGAGCTGACGGAGTTGGTCTCGAGCGTGGTGTTGGAGTCCCCCCGCCTATTGGTGTTGGGGGACTTCAATGTCCATGCCGAGGCCCCGGGGACAGCTGCGGCTCAGGATTTCATGGCCTCCATGGCAACCATGGGTCTGTCTCAAAGAATATCTGCCCCGACGCATGATGCGGGACACACGCTGGACCTGGTGTTTACTGCGGGGCAGGCTGATGATGATCTGGAGGTGGAGGACATTGAGATCACTCCTTTGTCATGGACAGATCATTGTCTGGTGGGATTTAGGCTTGTTGCAGCTTCTCACCTCCGCAATGGCGGGGGATCGCATTCTATGATCCGCCCTCGGAGGCTGATGGATCCAAACGGATTCCTGAGGGCTCTGGGGGATTTCCCTGTTGCCAGAGTTGGAGACTCACCCGGTGCCCTGGTCGACCTCTGGAATACGGAGATGGCCAGGGCACTGGATGAGATTGCTCCTGAGCGTCCTCTGCCCAATCGCAGAATCAGAGCGGCTCCTTGGTTTTCTGAGGAGCTACGAATGATGAAGCGGCAGGGCAGACGACTAGAGCGTCGGTGGCGAAAGACTTGTGCCAAATCTGATCGTACACGGGCCAGGGCCCAGTTAAAAGCTTATTCCAGGGCAGGGGTGGCGGCTAAGAGGGCACACTTCTCTGCCACCATTGCATCTGCAGAGAACCGTCCGGCTGAGCTCTTCCGTGTGGTCCGTAGTCTTTTACATCTCGCCCCCCCCTGCTGGTGGGGAGGAGCACACGGAGGCTCGCTGTGACGAGTTTGCAAAATATTTTGCAGATAAGGTCGATCAGATTCGACATGACTTGGACGCCGCTGTGGGCATATCTAGTGATGTCCCTGGGGAACCTGTCTATCCTACTATTTGGGATTCTTTCCAGCTTGTAGAGCCTGAGGATGTGGACAAGATTCTCTGGAGTGTGAGACCTGCTGCTTGCCCGCTCGACCCTTGCCCGGCATGGCTAATTAGAGCTGCCCGGGGAGGGCTGGCCGAGTGGACGGGGAGGGTGGTGAATTCATCTCTGAGGGAGGGGGTGCTCCCGCCTGCTTTGAAGCAGGCGATGGTTCGCCCCCTCCTGAAGAAGCCCTCCCTGGATCCCACCAATTTAAACAACTTTCGGCCAGTCTCAAATATCCCATTTCTGGGCAAGGTGATTGAGCGGGTGGTGGCGTCCCAGCTTCAGAGGGTACTGGAGGAAACGGATTATCTGGACCCATTCCAATCTGGCTTCAGGCCGGGGTTCGGGACGGAGACTGCCTTGGTCGCCTTGGTGGATGACCTTCGCCGGGGGATGGACGGGGGAAGTGCGACCCTGTTAGTCCTGCTGGACCTCTCGGCGGCTTTCGACACCATCGACCATGGTGTCCTTCTGGGTCGGCTGGCCGGGCTGGGGCTTGGAGGCACTGTTTTGCAGTGGTTCCGCTCCTTCCTGGCTGACAGATCCCAGAAGGTGGTGCTGGGGGATGCTTGTTCGGCACCCCGACCTCTTAGGTTTGGGGTGCCGCAAGGTTCCATCTTATCCCCCATGCTGTTTAACATCTACATGAAACCGCTGGGAGAGGTCATCCGGGGGTTTGGAGTGGGGTGCCATCAATATGCTGATGACACCCAACTTTATCTCTCCTTTCCCCCTGATTCTGAGGAGGCGGTTGAGGTCCTGGATCGTTGTCTGGAGGCGGTTGGGGGGCTGGATGTGGGCGAACAAGCTGAAATTAAATCCGGATAAGACAGAGGTGCTTTTGGTTCGGAAATCCACAGCTCGGGTATTGGACTATCGTCCTGCTCTGAATGGGGTCGCACTTCCTCTGAAAGAGCAGGTTCGCAGCTTGGGGGTTCTCCTGGATTCACAGCTACACCTGGAGTCCCAGGTGGCGGCGGTGGCCAGGGGAGCCTTTGCTCAGCTTCGGCTGATTCGCCAGCTGCGGCCGTACCTGAGCTGTGCGGACCTGGCCACAGTGACCCATGCCCTAGTGACATCTAGTTTAGATTATTGCAATGTGCTCTACGTGGGGCTGCCTTTGAAGACGGTCCGGAAATTACAATTAGTACAGAACGCGGCGGCTCGGGTGGTTGCTGGGGCACGTCGGTTTGACTCTGTCGAGCCATTGCTTCGGCGACTACACTGGCTGCCGGTTCTGTTCCGGGCCCAATTCAAGGTGCTAGTTTTGACTTTTAAAGCCCTTTACGGCTCGGGTCCGGGGTATTTGAGGGACCGCCTTCTTCCATACAATCCAACCCGTACTCTTAGATCATCTGGGGGGGGCCCTTCTGACTGTGCCGCCACCAGGAGAAGTGAGAGGGGCGGCGGCCAGGAAGAGGGCCTTCTCGGTGGTGGCCCCCCAACTTTGGAACACCCTCCCCTCAGAATTGAGAACTGCTCCCTCTTTGTTTACATTTTGGCGGGGGCTGAAGACCTTTTTATTCCATAAAGCTTTGAATTGTTGACAGGCTGGCTGGCTGGCTGGTTTGTGTATTTGTGTATTTTTATAATTTTATGATCCACTGGATATGTTTTTTTTAAATTGTATCTGTTTTTATTTTGTTGTATTGTTTTTAACATTGTTTTTAATTGTTTTTTAATGTTGATTTTATATTGTATTTTTTATGTTGTATGCCGCCTTGAGTGCCTCGGGGCAAAAAGGCGGGGTAAAAATCAAATAAATAAATAAATAAATAAATAAATAAATAAATAAATAAATAAAACTTTTCTAATGGAACTGTTTATAAAGGGCACTTCAATTGCAGTTTCTCTCTTGGTTCACCAATGTGATTCAGCAATAACAGAGCTCAGCATTTAGTTTCCAACTCCTCTCCCCTTTCTGAAGGGCAACTTGCCCTTATATCAGTGATGTGCGGTCAGGGGAAGCAGACCTCACGTAGCCCAGTGATGATGAACCTACGACACATGTGTCAAAGATGACACAACACAATGTTTGGAGTGACACACCAGCATTCACCAATGCCTGACAAAAATGGAGTTTGTTTTACTTATTTTTCATTTTTGTAATTATTTGATGTTTCTTTATATAATACATAGCACCACACATGACTGGACTGTATTTTTTGTTTCAATAAATGAATATAAAGAAAGGTTTCTCTTTTGTTTGGGAGGGCGGTTGACAGCCAGCAGAGTCACGTTAAGCATTTTCCTAAGTTTTGACATGCCAAGCCCAAAAGTTTGGCCATCACTGCCCTAGCCAATAAGTAAAAAAAAAAAACCAAAAAAAAAAAAAAACCCAACAAAGCTCAAGGAATCAACAAGTAAAAAAGAAAAAGAATTTTTTCACTGAATCTTTTTTACTGTTTAAGCTTTGCAAAAGTGTCCTTCCCCCACATTTTTTTCTTAGTTTAAGAGCGCAATCCTAAACTGGAGTTAGGCCAACATAAATTAAGCCAGCAAAGTTTGGCCAGCACAAGGGTCACCATAAAACATGTTTGGATTACTCTTGGATTCAGGGAGGATGGTGCACGTCTGTGTGCTGGCCTCTCTGACACCGAGAGTGGTCCAAACATACTTTACGGACGGTGTCCCTTGTGCTGGCTAAACTTTGCTAGTTTAGCTTATGCCGGCCCAACTCAGTTTAGGATTGCGCCCTAAATCGTTTTGGAGGGAAACCTGTAGGTTGAATTTCGACTTCACATAAACAGAAAAAGGAACCATTTTTAGGGCGCAATCCTAACCTGGAGTTAGTCCGGCACAGTTAGGCCAGCAAAGTTTGGCTGGCACAAGGGCAGTGGCATCTCTACAGGGAGGGCAGAGCTCTAAGTTTTGCAAGAAGCCTTACCTTGCAATGGAAATCACTCCTTTCCTGCACCGTTTTAGCCAATCCTCACAGGGAAAAGCAACATCTTGGCGTTGCTTACTGGCTACAGCAGCAAGGGAGAAGAGGGATTTACATGACAGGGTAAGGCTCCTTGCAAAACTTAGAGCTCTGCCCTCCCTGTAGAGACGCCACTGCACAAGGGCCACCATAAAGTATGTTTGGACCACTCTCAGAGTCAGAGGGGCCAGCACACAGATGTGCACCATCCTCCCTGACTCTAAGAGTGGTCCAAATGCACTTTATGGTAGCCCTTGTGACAGCCCAACTTTGCTGGCCTAACTGTGCTGGACTAACTCCAGGTTAGGATTGCACCCTCAATCTCTGCTCATAACAGCATTTGCATACAAACATTTGCACTGTTATCCAGGGTATCATGGAAACCTCCTTAAAATAAAAGTTACCAAAGCACAGCCCTTCCCTTCCTGAGAAGCAAGATATGAAAAAAAAAACAAACCACTTGTTTCAAGAGGTAGTGTGACAGTCTACAGACGGTTGGATTAGCAAGACTTAGACATATAGTCGCATCTCTCTTTGCAGAATTGATACATTAAGAGCATGAGAAGGGGCTCTATTTATAGGCTTTTTTCTTAGACATGACAAGCATTGTTCTCAAAATAGCATGCTCTTGGTCCATCAAATTATAGTTTTCCAAAATTATGTCGTTAGAGCTGCCTGCTCCAACTATGTGGAGAGGGGGCTACAAGAAGCAAAAGAGTGTATGTATATTTTCCAGATTTATCTGATGAGAAGAAACTCCCCCCCCCCAAATAAATCTTACTGACATACAGTATAAGAACGTTTCTTACATTCTAGAAAATGGTAAACAATAATCAATGGTTGATTTAGAACCCAATCCTGTCTGCACAGGAACAGAGAGAGCGAAATGTCTGCTGCTGTATCCTGTGTGGGATATAAGCAGGCTGAAGATCACCTTGGGAAAAGGGGACACATGCCCTGGTTCCCCCCCTCAGGTCCCCCTTTTCTCTGCCCTGGAACGCCTCCCCCACACCCTCCTTCCACAAGCTTCCTGCAGCTCGGCGCTTGCCTCCTCATCCCCAGGAGCTGGGGCACAAGCCGGGCAAGGCAGCACAGGATCGGGCTGTTTATGGAACTACATGGAAGTAAATGCATCCAGGCCAATGGTTCCCAAACGCCTCTGGGGCAGTTGGGAGGCCACGTAAGTATTGGCAGAGGTGGGGCAAAGGCAGGAACGCGATCCCCAGGATCGGCTTGCTGCGCTAGGCAAAGGGACTTACCCCTTGCAGCGCTGGTGCCTGGGGGTGTGTGGGGAGTCCTCTGCAGGGCTCCCCAAGCCTCGTAAGGCTTTCAAACCATGATCACATCCACTTCTGGTTTTATGAGAAACCCCAGCCTACTATTTTACCCCAGACACCAGTGCTGCACGGAGTAAGTCTAAAACAAGCCCCTTTGCCCAGCGTAGCAGCACAAACCTGGGGATCCTGTTGCTGCCTACCCCATCTCCCCACTCCTTAAAGGGACAGAAGCAAGTACTTCCCAGAGTGGTGGGTCAAAACCCACTACTTTGGGAACCATCGATCTAGGCAGTTTTGAGACAAACTCAAGAGTTTACTAATGGGAAATATTGAATCAACTATCCCCGAGTGGTTTGTGGTTATTAGCCACATAAGATTAGCTTGCCTAATCATTAGCTTGATAATCATTTGCTTGCCTTTATAAATCCCTAGTTAATGTATAAATTACATTAAGTATGATGTAAAATGTGATGTGACACAAAAGGCTTTCTCTAGTATTCTGCCTCATGGCTCAATCATTCATGCACGCAAATCACCACTTGATATGCAGTCCAAGAGATGCATATCATGAACGTGTGAGTTAGTGAAGTGTAATTCCTGAGGATTGAGAGAGAGAGAGAGAGAGAGAGAGAGAGAGAGAGAGAGAGAGAGTAGGGCTGCATTTCATGCCAATGTCATGCTACCCATCCTTATTCAAGTTGTGACATTATCCAATGCCCCAGAGAAAGTGTTAACGTAATATTGTCAGCTACAACTAGGGAGCTATTCCAGAACTTCCTACCTTTGATAGTTAAAATACTTGAAAGGCAGCTTCAGAAGTTATATTAGGATCTGCCCCTCCTTGATAAAACTGGCTATTAAAATTTGACATTCTCAGACAGCGAGGATCAGAGCACTGAATATTCACAGAGCGGTTTTGAAACCTGCCTGCCACTGCACGCTCTTCTAATGTTGAATCACATACCAATAGCAGAATTGAAGCATGTAGACTGATTTTCATAGCCCTGCATGCTTATCAGTTGCATAGAGTTTCATTCCTGCTTGTGGCTTTCTCTGCCACTAGTTGAGGAGGGGGGGTGCCTGCCGGAGGTTATTCTCATGGCTCAAGTCCATAAATTACACAATATCATCATGTAATACCAAACGTTTGGTTATACATATTTCAAACACGTCAAACCAAGGCTCCTTTCTCCTTTATTAGAAAGTCATAAATTTCAAAAAAAAATAAAAATGGATGCGTGAGGTTGAGCCAATGTGGAATCCTTCCCTGTCAACCAACATTATGCTATTCATTTTAGCCATGTAGTACCATCTTTTGTCATCTGTACAACATGGCATCCCCACACATTGGCCTGAGGAAAAGACAGAGCAGTTTAATAGAGCTGGGTCATTCCGTGACAAATCATCACATTTAATATTTTTCTATCTCACGTTCTTAGATTTTGATGAAACTTGTCATACTTATAGATCCTTATAGATCCTATTCATGCTATAGACAATATGAATTGTCTATGAAGTAGACAATTTCATGCTAAGGTAGGCACAATAAAAGACAAGAACGGCAAGGACCTAACAGAAGCAGATGAGATTAAGAGGTGGCAAGAATACACAGAGGAACTATATAAGGCCGATCTAAATGTTCCTGATAACCACAATGGTGCAGGCACTGAGCTCGAACCTGACATCCTGGAGTGTGAAGTCCAGTGGGCTTTAGAAAGCATCACTAACAACAAAGCTAGTGGAGGTGACATAACAGCATTCCAGTGGAATTACTCAAAATCTTAAAAGATGATGCTGTCAAAGTGCTGCACTCCATATGCCAGCAAATTTGGAAAACCCAGCAGTGGCCGCAAGACTGGAAAAGATCAGTTTACATTCCAATCCCAAAGAAGGGCAATGCCAAAGATTGCTCGAACTACCGCACCATTGCACTCATTTCACATGCTAGCAAGATCATGCTCAAAATCCTACAAGCTAGGCTTCAGCAGTATGTGAATCGAGAACTACCAGATGTACAAGCTGGTTTCCGAAGAGGCAGAGGAACTAGAGATCAAATTGCCAACATCTGCTGGATCATGGAGAAAGCAAGGGAGTTCCTGAAAAACATCTACCTCTGCTTCATTCACTATGCTAAAGCCTTTGATTGTGTGGATCACTACAAACTGTGGCAAGTTCTTGAAGAAATGGGAGTACCAGACCACCTGATCTGTCTTCTGAGAAACCTGTATGCGGGTCAGGAAGCAACAGTTAGAACTGGACATGGAACAACCGACTGGTTTCAAATTGGGAAAGGAATACGACAAGGTTGTATACTGTCACTTAACTTATATGCAGAGTACATCATGAGAAAGGCTGGGCTGGATGATTCACAAGCTGGAATCAAGATTGCTGGGAGAAATATCAACAACCTCAGATATGCAGATGATACCACTCTAATGGCAGAAAGTGAGGAAGACCTCAAGAACCTTCTGATGAGGGTGAAAGAGGAAAGTGCCAAAATGGGCTTGAAGCTCAACATTAAAAAGACTAAGATCATGGCAACCACTCCCATCACTTCCTGGCAAACAGAAGGGGAGCAAATGGAAGCAGTGACAGGGTTTATCTTCCTGGGCTCCAAGATCACCACAGATGGTGACTGCAGCCATGAAATTAAAAAATGTTTACTTCTTGGGAAGAAAGCTATGGCGAACCTAGACAACTTAATAAAAAGCTGAGACATCACCCTGCCAACAAAGGTTCGCATAGCCAAAGCTATGGTTTTCCCAGTAGCAATGTATGGCTGTGAGAGCTGGACCATAAGAAAGACAGAGCACCGAAGAATCGATGCTTTTGAATTATGGTGTTGGAGAAGACTCTTGAGAGTCCCCTGGACTGCAAGGAGATCCAATTGGTCAATCCTCCAGGAAGTCAAGCCTGATTGCTCTCTGGAAGGACAAATCCTGAAGCTGAAGCTCAAATACTTTGGCCACCTGATGAGAAGAGAGGACTCTTTAGAAAAGACCCTCATGCTGGGAAAGATTGAAGGCAAAAGGAGAAGGGGGCGGCAGAGGATGAGATGGTTAGATAGTGTCACCGAAGCGATGAACATGAAATTGGGTGAACTGCGGAAGCTAGTGGAGGACAGGGAGGCCTGGCATGCTGTAGTCCATGGGGTCATGAAGAGTCGGACACAACTTAGCGACTGAACAACAACGAGATTTATGGCACAAAACAAGCACCACTGACTCATGCTGACATTTATTTCATTAATAGGCTTAAGTGAGTGACAATGCTACTACTCTCAGGAAAGTGTAGACTGTAGAGGAAACAAAGCCTAAACCATATTTCACAAAATTATCCAGTGTCAAAAAAAAATTACACATTAGATTTGCATATATTCATAGGTGATGTGTGCAGTATATAGGTGCAACAAGAAGCCAATGAAACACAAAATATCTTTACTTGCATGGAGCCTATTTGCATTAAGTAACGAGGTTTAGTCTAACAAGGGACTCTAGCCTTTATGATTCCTTAACTTCCTAAACTTCTAGCCTTTATGATTCCTTAATTAACCAATATAAAACCTTCTAATCTACATCAGAGCCTAATCTACATAAATCTTCTAATTTATATATAACTTCTAACATAAATAGCCTAATCTTCTAATCTACATAAAGTGAAATTCTGGTCTAAGCTGTAGTTTAGGTAGCAATCCTAAGCATACTCACTCAAGCCTCACTGAACAAAATGAGATGTTGCTGAGTAAATGTGTATAGGATTGTGTTGGCATGAGCATAAATCCAGTCGTGCTTGCAGGTTGACCTATATATAGCATGTTTAGTGATCCACCGAATGTCACGCGATTTACTCTCCCGCAAATGCGTTTTAGGCTACAATTCGAAATACACCACCTAAGGACCATGAACTCCGCGGGGATTTAGTCCCCCATTAAATAGATCCCGAATGATTCTGTTCTTGTGCTCTGTGATATCTATAATCAGGATGCGCAGGAACATAGCGTCCCCGCTCGTACTGCGCAGGCGCAGAGCTTCCTTTATGCCACAATCGCTGCTGCGAACTCACGGCTTCTCTTTCGCTTTGCGGCGCTGTCGTGATTCGGAAGCCGGAAATAACTGCGCTTGACGTCTGAAGCCGGAAGTACTGGAGAATAGTGTTGTTTAGGGAGAGTCAAGCTTATACCCGGTCTCGCCGTGAGTGAGCGGTTTCTTCTCCGTCATGGACCGGAAAAAGAAGTCGTTGGATGTGACGGTTGCCTCGGTGAGTGGTGAAGGGGAAAACGGAGAAGGAGAAGCCTTCGTATTCCTTTTCCCCGCATCTCGCCTTCTCATTGGTGCTGCGGGTCATGGCTGCCTGGCAGCTTCGGTCCTAGAAGCTCCTCTCTGATGCTTAGTGATTGGGAGGATCGGTCTCCGCCTGCTCGCCTTTTAAAGTGATGCCAATAAAGGTTTCTGATCCGATGCACGCTTTTAAAAGTGCGGTTTTGAGCGTGTTCTTGGATCAAGAAATTGCATTAAAATTCGGTTTTAGACTCGAACCTTGGCACAAATTAAGAGTCACAGTTGCAAAGTAGCAAACCCCATTGGACTTGGTGGGGCTTACCTCTGAGAAAACCTGCTTTGGCGCTCACTTCAACAGAAGTTATTAATGCTGTAGGTTTTCTGCTGTTCTAATTATGTGTTCAGTGGAAATGCTTTTTGAAGCCTCTTGTACTATTGCTAATGGAATACTGAAATTTTCTTTCCTCCTTTTTCCTTCTTTGTTGCTTATGATCCAGCTGGTAGACTTGAAAGCTGAGCTTTTTCGAAAGCAGGAAGAATTCAAAAAAGAAAAACTTCTGAAAGATGCTGGTGTCCCTGTAAAACCTAAAGCAACAAACAAGGTAGATGACTTGCTAAAACTTATTACCACTAACGTTGTTTAAGTTGGTAGTTTTCATCAAAAATATTATTTTATATAGACCCAATAGTATTTAAAAAGGTGAACTGGTCCTTTTTAAAATTCATCTTGTTGCATGTATTTTTTTGTCTGAGACAATTTTGTGTAACTTGAAAGTTTGCTTGTACAATATTAAAACATGTAATTGAAGCTGATTTTCTTCTATGTACCCAGTGTAGCTTGGCTCTTATCTCCCAAATATTGACAGAATATTTGAAATTATATAGTGGTATTTACATCTCTGTAAATACTTCAAATGCATTGCTCTGTACATGCTGATTATTCCCTATCCAGACTGCTTGGGATGGAAAGTTGTCTGGGTTTCAGATTTGTCTGGATTTTGGAATAATTGCATAAATATAATGCTTCCTCTTGCTGTTTTCACTGTTACCCATCTGGGTGTTTGCTGGCCTCTTTGACATTTTTCAACAATGTCTGTATAGGCACACACCGCAGAGCGGTGAATGTGGGAGCCTGTATGTGGGAATGAGCACAAGGCCTTCTTTGTATAGAAAGTTTTAAAAAGCCTTGGACAAAGATGTCTGGATTTTGGATGTCCATATAAGGAATCATCTACCTGTATTAGGAGTTAGGTAATCAGATTGAGAAAAGACTAAATGAGCTTAATCTCAGAAATTTCATCCATATTCATATTTTTTAAAAATGCATGTATTATTTAATCTTATCATTCTTGCCAACTTTGGAGCTGAAGAAAGCTGCAGTCCATAACACATTTTATTCTTGTTTAAATCTTGTTTATGTGGGTAAATAATCTGTTGATTTCAATTGAAGTGTAATATAAGAGCAACACTGCTAGAAGTGCTTGGCTTTCTAATGCATCCAGAAATTCCACAAGTTCAATGTTTGAGTTAAAAATGACTGCAGTGTGAAAAGATGTCTACCCTGATATTCACTTATTTTAATTTGGTCTGTGTTTATTTAAATTGTAACTGCATTAGTACCTGATTATTCTACTGTTTGTTGTTTTCACATTTATATACTGGTCTTCCTCTGAGGAGCTCAGGGCAGTGTGGTTCCTCCCCCACAACTGTGGCTGAGGCTAGGCTAGGCTGAGAGATAGAGACTGACCAACCCTGCATGCCTGGGCAGGGATTTGATCTGCAGCCCCTATCAGAAATGGTGCTCAACTGTTTGATTGTAATAGGCTTAGTTTTTAAGGATGATTTAGAGTGTTTAGTCATTATTTGTTCCTCAAAGCTCATCCTTCTGTATGTTTTGAGGAGAAGAGTTCCATTTTAGTGCAACTACTACTAGCTTAACATTTAGATTGCAAAAATTATAGAAGTCTACACATACAGAGTGGAGGATATATGAGTAGAAAACAGCTTCATTATGCTTTCACGCAAATCAGTGGACACTGTTGTGAAGAATGTGGTTTTAAAAAAAGAAATGTGAAGTTTCAAGGAAAATACTGAGAGTAAAAGCAGTGATAATTCACCCAGAGTACAATCCTAACCTGGAGTTAGGCCAGCAAAGCCTACTTTACAGTGTCACTTGTGCCAGCCAACTGTGCCGATCTAACTCCAGGTTAGGATTGCGCTCCCAGTGTTTTATCCTGCTAAAGATCTTAAAGCAGGATCTTGAAACCGGCAACCTTGTATGCTGCTGCTGTTTAGCAGGCTTGCTTGCTTGCTAGCCATTTCCTGCCAGCCCTAGGTGGAAAAGTTCCACAGCATGGAAAGGCTTGGTAGGCTGAATACAGCTTGGGAATCTTAAACTGCCTGTCACGTCTCTAAAGGTTCTAGAACTGGTCACTGCTGGAAAGAAGATAATTGAATAAATTTAGCAGCTATTCTAGAGCTTTTTTTAAAAAAAAATAATTCTTTGAAACTGAACTCTGGGTTTATATTTGTGCTCTGTTCTGAAACGTTGGTGTTGCAGAAGCCAACAATTTGGAATAAGCAGAACAAAGGGGTCTTGGATCGATCTGAGAAAGATGCTGAGCAGAAGATTGAAGAGCAACAGACTTTGGATAAAGCAAGGTAGTTCTGAAACTTTGATTAGCAATCAGATGCAAAATAAGATCATGTGCTTCAGAGATGATGCTTTGTAGTGTACTTGTTGTCTTGTTCTGTGCTTTTGGAACAAGTTATTTCAATTGCCGTAGTTACTACGGTGTGGGATACATGTGGCTATAACATTTAGTCTTTCTAATCCCCCAAAAGTAAGAATGAATGCAAGGTCAATTTGCCTGTTACAGTACATCTGACGTTCACTGCTAACGAGATGGCCTATCAGACTATTGCACTTGAAAGACTTGAATTAAAATTCAAGGGGTCCTTGATGAATGACTTTTGAGTACCAGCCATAAACATGATATTATATTAAGCATGTTTGTTCAGTTGTCCTACTCAGATGTCCTTATTCAGCTGTCCTGTTCAATGTTTCTCAACCTGTGGGTCAGGATCCACTAGGCAGGAGTCCATTTCAGGTGGTCGTGAAGCATCTAGCACAGCCATAATAGAAAATATGGGAAGATGGGACACCAGAATGGGGGAGGTTATTTTGTTTGTGATCAAGGTTGTAAATAACCATTTTTTTCCCTTTCTGAATCACTTTGCTATTGGAAAATGGCTAAGAAATAACCCAACTTACTGCTGCATTCTCAAGAAAGTAGCAGGCTTTGGCATTACAATGATGACACTTCAGGCCATGATATAACTTCCAGGCTAATGACATCACTTCCGGTGGGTCCCAGACAGATTCTCACTCGAAAACATAGGTCTTGGTGCTAAAAGGTTTAAGAACCACTGTCCTGCTCAGTTCAAGGGGCCTACACCCTTCTAAGTGGTGGGGGCAACTGTAATGCTGTGACGTGATCCCCAGGCTCGTACTAGCAGCAAGGAAAAAGGGGCTTTTTACAGCCTTACCTTACGTTGTGCCGCCCCTCCAAGGGGTGCATGGAGCCTGCAGCCACTCCCCTACCTCAGAACACTGAAAAAAGGTGATTGCGGAACTGGAAGTGGGTCATGATCACCTGTTTTCAGC
Source organism: Lerista edwardsae (assembly GCA_029204185.1). Lineage (NCBI taxonomy): Eukaryota > Metazoa > Chordata > Lepidosauria > Squamata > Scincidae > Lerista > Lerista edwardsae. The sequence continues at coordinate 23,029,782 of JAJKFI010000004.1, read as the reverse complement.
ATTCTGAGGCCGGCATGACCCAAGGTAAGGCCACTCTTTCCCTGCTGTTGGCATGATTCTGAGGACCGTGTTTCAGCATTACAGTTGTCCCACCCCTTAAGGGGAAAGGGACAAGGCCTCTCAGGCTGGGCTGTTACAATGCCCCAGTCTGAAATCTTCTGGCTGTCGGTATCAGCCAGAAGTAAATGTCTTCCTTATATTAAAAATGGTTAAAGTATTGTTACTTTGTAATAGTTAATCCTGTTTGGTTTGGTTTTGAAGGCAGAAACTAGAAGAAAAAGCAAAACTCTATGACCAAATGACAAAAGGAGATTTTCCAGGTATGAACAATTGATTTATGGGATTTTGATGGATGTAATGCTTCAGCCTCAAACACTCTTTCCAAGCAGTGAATTGTATTCAGTTTGGTTGGACTTGCTTCTGAATAAATGTGCTTACTTTCAAGGTAACCCTTTTCTGTCACTTTTGCCTTGAAGTATTTGTTTGAAGGGCATTTCAAAGTAATTTTAGTTATGCAAGTGCTTTTAAAAAGGCATTGTTTCTTATGAAAATGATAGATCCTTCGTCAAAACTGCATTAAAAGAAATAGTTTGTTTTGGTAGTACCTTAGAAAAATAGTGATTTTCTCTTTTGTCTTTGGAGTTGAGCTTCATATTTTGATCAATAAGAAACATTTTGATTCTGAGATTCAGTTATAACTGGGGCTATGGGGTTGGAAGAATTTTTTCACGGTGTTGGAGGTTTTGTGTACCAACACCAAAACCCTGGTAGTTATAATAGTTGGCATACCATTGCTGACAGGACTGAGACAGCACAGCTGTGGTGTCAGTACACAACATCTCTAACCACCACCCAGACAATTTTAATGTGTGAAAAGACTGCATGTGGATTGCATGCAGGTCGTCTTATTATTTTAGCAGTGTATGAAAGCTCAAATTTCTGGATAGATGGGCTAGTTCAGTGTTCTCCAAAATGTGGTTCACAGCCTGATTGTTGGCGGGTTGCAAAACTGACAATCTGATAGCTGACAGGGAAATGTATTGAGCCCTATAGAAACGGAAATGGAGCAGCTTGGGTGTGTTTGCTCACGAATAGGTGACCATGCCTTGGCTCTTATAGAAGGCCAAGTGAAGGGGAAGGCAAGGCCACCCTAATAGTCCTGATCCAATGAACACGGAGCTCAACAAATGCTCCAGAAGATGTCTCTCCATCGTTGTAAAAAGGATAGAGACTTGAACAGCTAATAAAGTGAAACATAAAAAAATGTGTCTCATAAAGCTAGGTGGGTCCTAACAGTGTGTCATTTTAAAAGTGAATCCCAGAACTCGAATGTTTGGGAACCACCAGGCTAGTTCATTCAGTAAGATCATAGGCAATAAAGAACAAAGTAACATGACTCAGTAGCCTAAAAGCAGTGCCATTGTTTGCTCATTAATGGTGAGTCATTGCAGTGTATTCAGATTGCAGTGTACTTCTGTGAAGCATTTTGGAGTAGGAGAATATTATTTGGGTTCTTTAATCCAAAACTTCGCACTAAATGTTAAAATATTCTAAAAGCATCCTTCATCAGCCAAAGATGGACGGTTACCTTATTACATTGGAAATATTGATGATTTTAAGGTGTAGAAATCGGACTACTAGCTGACAGACATTCAGTTTATGGCAAGTGTCCTTCCTTCCTTTGCACAAACTGCTAACAAAGTCAGAACTAGCTGGTTTGAAGAGTTATGTGGCTGCTTCCATTAACAGTACCCCACATAGACCTTTCTTCACTGTCATCCTGTAATGTCTTGCAAACACATCAGGTTGCTGTGGGATTCCCCCACCCCTACTCCACTGACTGTAGGTGCAGGGAAATTTGTAACAACATGACGTTACAATACAAGGAGATGCTGAACTGCTATTTTCAGCAGCAGTTGTACATCTCTATTAGTATCTGTTTTTGGCTTGATGTAGCTGGTTAATTGGAGAGATGGATTTGCAGGTTGTTCGGCAGTGTTCAGCCGTTCAGTGTTTTCATCTCATGGCATACTGGCAAGGCACTAAATTTTTGATAATTGACAAGGCACACTGTGCTGCCATTGAGGAGCTTACATTCCCAAATGGCCCTGTTAATAAATGACTCCCCCACATTTCATGGCATGCTTGGGGACCATTTGTGCCACACCAGTGTGCCGTGGCATAGTGGTTGAAAATGGCTGTTGTAGAGCCAAAGGGGGGGAAAAAATACTCCAAAAGACCTGAGGCTCTTTTTAATGCACTGCAAAACTGAACACTGTCAAGTGAAGTAGAATACAATACTAGGATCGTTTGTATGCTTTTTCTTTTCCCTCCTGTAGTGTAGTCAAGGACACTGTCAGCAGTGATAGTGCTGATTGCTGCAATTTTATATTGACTCCTATCTCACCTGGGTACTTTTGATGCCTGTTGTTTAAGCATTGATTTTCTGTCTTAGATGAAGAAATGGAGGATTTATACCTTGTGGATTTCACTCAGAAGATCATAGACAAACAAAGAGAAGTACAAGAACTGTGTGCAAATGAAGCAGCTAGAAAGGAAGTGGAGGAGGAGGATAGGGAAGAAGATGGACTCTCTGAAATGGAAATTCCACCTCCACAGGATCCCACTGAAGAATGGTGGGTAATGGCACTCTAGTGGCTTTGTCATGGTTTATGTGGTTTCTCTGACATTTCATGGCATAAACTGGTTTGCAAAAGCATTCCCCACCTCCAAGTGAGAGCTCTTTTGTTCAGCTCTTTTGTTGAGCTCTGTGATTACCATACAGAACATAGGCCAATTTTGTATCAGGAGGCGTTCTTTCTCTGTTACCACTTTCCAGAAGTTGTTCCAGTAGAACATACTAGAGGTGGACCCATGGTATTCATGCATTCAGAACCCACAGATTTTGATAATCCACATGTTCAGAACCTATGGGTAGGGTCTCCCTGACCAACAAAATGCATGTTTCAGGCAAAAGGTTACTTCCAGTTTCTTGGGGAAAACCAAAAGTATCTTTTTATGCCATTATAAGGCACTCTGAAGTCTGGGGAAGCCCTGCAGGGAATAAAAAACATGAAGCAATGTAACTTTTTTTTTTTTTTGCCCAAAACAAGCATCCCTGGCCCTCAAATTGCCCTGCAGTTGGGTTTGGAGGCTCCTAATAGCCTAAATCTGCAGCTTTGAATATCCATGGATTTTTGGTATCTGTGGAGGTTCGAGAAACAGAATCCCTGTGGAGAGCAAGGACACCTCTACTCCACATTAAGGGTGTGTGTTTGCCAGTGTACGTGTTGCATACATTGTTCTTGACTTCAGTGTAGATTGCAGTTCTATTGTTCTAGTTTCAAACAGCATTTATCAATTTGAAGTATGTGCAGAAGCTGTTAAACCATCCAGAAAAAAATTCTATTCACCTCTTTCCTAATTGTTATGTACAGAACTCCTTAGGTAAGCTGTCAGTTAACATTTTCAACAGCCATATTCATGTTTTTTTAAAGCACATGCCTTTAAAAAAAACTTGGTTCTCATTGTTCTTTCCTAAAATGATCTGTGAACTATTTGATGGTTCACAAAGCCATCATAACCGATATATTGCTGGCTAACCTGGAGGTTTTAAGAGAGTGTGAATTCCTGTATCTCGAGTGTGTATTCGTAAATATCTCAGAGTGGAAAAGGCATACATGCAACAACCCAGTCATTTGGGCACACTACAGCTTCTGAGTGGCCTGAAGATGCTAATGAGAATAAAAGTTTTGGAAAAAGGCTGAAGATCTCTGTGTTCTCCAATTATAAGAGTAGCTCTGGAACAAAATTGCTTTGTTTATCCAAAATATATGCTCACCAGTAGGAGCCCTGGAAAAAATAATACTTTAAAGAGCTAAAAAGAGTGGAAATTGCCACTTCTGCATCCTTAAGATCTTGTAAAAAGTAATGTAATTGAAGCAAAAATCGTTAATGGTTAATAATTAGTACTACATGCTGGGCTCATCAGCGTTTGGACAGCTGTGTGTCTGCACATCATAAATAATTGGCAGAGCTCGGTGCTAAAGAATACTTTGCCACTACTATTGGGCAGCATGTACTGCTACTCTTCTGGATCGGTAACAATTTTCAATAGACAAGTCACTGAGAAACATTTTACATAATAAGAACTTTGACAGATAGCCCACTTTGCATTTGTCTTCAGCTTTCCTTTATGGTAGAACAATTGCAGGAGCAATCACTAAATGTGTCTTAGCCCGATAATTGAAATATATTGTAGCAATTTAATATTTATGTGGGAAGTCAATGCTGTGTCATTACTCTCACCACAGGGAGCCGATACTGTGGTCTAGTATAGTTCAATTGGAACAATGTGTCGTTGCAGCTTCTTAATGATTCTGTAACTACCTTGTTGGTATCCAGTTGCCTCAAAATGGGTATATAGCTGCCATTTACAAAAATGGGGACATTGTTATACATCGGGAACCTCACTTCCTTTTTGGATAACAGCAAAAAAACCCACTTCTTTAAAATCTGGGACTGCTAATGTTTAATGGAAGTTTAACTAATGGATTAAATCACTTATGTAGTATTTTCATATGTGATCTCAGTGCTTTGTTTTACTCTCTGGACACTAATCATACTGACATTCCTGTCAATTCTAGGGTTGACTATATGGATTCCTTAGGCCGATCTAGACGCTGCATGAAGAAAGATTTGCCTCATCTCCTTCAAATGGATAAAGAGCTTCAGGGGAAGAGGTGATGCTTGCAAAACAGAAGATAATTATTTTTGTAGGTTTTTCATATACGTGGAGAGAGAAATATTGGTTCTTGGCAAGTTGGACAGAACTCATCCGTGCCGTATAAAGCGCCCACAAAGAAACTTGAGCAATTGGGTTTCCCTGGATAAACACTTGATTCTGCATGAATTCATGAGTGAACTTTTGGGAAAGTTACATGTTTGGATTTATCTATGTGACCTGATTGCATTTGTTCATTAGTGGCTAAGATAGCAATAGCATCATGATATTTGTTGGGGATCAGTTGGGAGATCTTCTAAATCAATCTAGCTGCTGCTAATATTTAAGATCTATTAGGAGAACAGACATAGGGGAGGTAGACAGGTGCCCCTGTCATCAGAGACACTAGATCAGTGACTAGAGCAGTGTTTCTCAAACTGTGGGTCAGGACCCTCTAGATTAGTGCAGCAATCATTTAAAGTATGGAAAAATGGACACTGGAAAAGTGAGGGGTGTGCGGTTATTTTGCTTGGTTCAAGGTTGTAAATAGGCTTCTTTTTCTTTCTGAGTCACTTTGTTATTGGAAAATGGCTGAGAAGGAACCCAACTTATTGCTGCATTCTCAGAGAGCAGCAGACTCTGGCGCCACAATAACAGCCCATCTGGCTATGGTATCACTTCTGGTGGGTCCCAGGCAGATTGTCGTTCGAAAAAGTGGGTCCCAGTACTAAAAACTTTGAGAATCACTCCACTAGAAGCAAATGGCATAAACTATAAAGGTAATGGTGGAAGCAGGCAGATAATGGTCATGCTATCAAATATAATGCTTCCAAACCAAGTGAGAGGGTGGGAAAATCAGTTCGTGCATGAACCCTTCCTGCAACAGTCGCACTGAAAACGTATAGCAATGCTTAGGCCGGGGGGAAACAGCAGTGGAGAAAATGCAAGATTTGTAATAGTTTTCTGGATTTTCGGGGCAGGGGGGGGAAACGTGAGCAAATTGTCAGTTTTGGAAAATAAAGCTTATGTGGAAGTTGCCTCCACTGCAGGAGGGAGAGAAGCTATCCTAAGCTGTTCTGGCATAATTGATGTAGGAACATACTTAGCTCTTCTGCAAGGATCAGGTGACTAATTCAGAATATGTTGGCTTTGAGAAAATCTTGAGTCTTGGTTTTCATTTAACCTCTGAAAGGCTGCATTTTTTCTTCATGATTGCAAAGAAGAAACTAACATACGTGGGGGTCTGTGGGAGGACATACCTGACCTGGGTGCTGGCCTTGCTGCCTTAGTGGGCCTGACCCCAAGCTTCCTCACAACGACCTTGGGCAGACTTGGGGCGGCCAGACTGCTTGGGCCATGGAGACCAGACAGGAGGAAGTTTCTGCCATATGCTCTTAATCTAGGGGAGATGGGTGGGAGTAGAACCTCCAGGAGTTGGGGATGCAGTGCCTTTGTTCTGTGTCTCTGAGTGTTCTAAGTCTTGTGGTTTCTAAAATGAAATGCTTTATTGTAAATCTGTGTTGGCTGAAGTGTCTCCATTGTGTTCTAGTAGCAGAAGAGGTAATTTTCGAGTCTTATTACTGCATGTTGTCAAATTGGCTCACATCTAAGCTTTTGTATGCCATTTTAAGAACAAAGTAATTTGCAGAAATGACAAGGATGTTTTTGCGAAGGAGCATAAATGGCTGCCTGCCCTATATATTTAAAATTGTTGTTATATTTTGAACTGCACTTATATAAGATTTGGATGAAAATGCTGGCCCAATCCAAAATATTCAATGTAGGGGAAAGGCTCTTAATGTGTTCTTTGCAGAGCAATTAACTTGGCAATCCAGCAAAACCTTGACAGTGTGTTAAAGCAATGGCCCTTCTCCTATAGAATTGAATTTTAATGTGTCCTAATGAGACTAAGGGATTTGTTTTTCTTTTCTTGGATTAATGGCTTTTAATAAAAGCAAGGGCATAATGTTCTATTAAGTGACTTGACTGTTACTCTATTTGCTTTTCACCATTGATCTTGCAATAACCTTCTCTGAGCTGGGCAATACTGGTGAAGTAGTCACAACCAAGTTGCTGTTGAGTAGTATGCTGACTGTTCAGAAATTTTCTGCAGCAAAAAACAGACCAGGAGTAATACAGGCTTAAGAGATGGCCTTCTATATATGCCCTGATATGGTAATTTAAATAGATGTGCCCTCTTGCCTTTATTATTAGAGGTGGGTTTTTTTTTGTTAAAAATAGCATAAAAACACTGCCATTTGGTGGTTAAAATATTTGAATAAAAACACAAAACACTTCATTTTTGCTGTTTAAGATATTTTCCAGAAATTGAAATAAATTACTTTTCCAGTTAGAAATAATACTTTGGCTGCATCTGCTGACACGATATCATCTATATCTTCTATCCAGTAAAGCATTTAAAATTTAATAAAAATGAGAACTTGGAATGAGAATGTAGAATAAAAACACATAACACTGCAATTTGCTATTTTAATCAAGAAATTTTGGAAAAATATCACCAAAAACCCACACCTACTTATTATATGGGCTTGGCATAAGGTAGAGTGACATTCATGGGTGGCTCTTGGTGACTTGGCAGAAGTGCTTTAAAGTCTTCGTAGCCACACTGGCATTTTGGCAACGGTCCTTAAACTGAATTGGATGCTTTTTTAGATAATACATTAGTCTTGTTGGTTGGATAGTTGGTTGTTGGTTGCATAATTGGTTTTCCTCCTACCATTTATCACTTTCAGGTCTAATTCTGGATTCTAATTCTGTTTTAATTAGACAAATAGCTGACGAGAAGACTCTGTTGTCCGAACATATGAGAAGGGAACTTCAACGTCAGCAGTGGGAAAAAGAGGAAGAAGAAGCCCTGAAGAGACCGATGGGGCCAATACATTATGAGGATATTCGAGAAAATGGTATGTAGCCTTTCTGTCCTTCTACTTTGAGGGAAAAGGTACAGTTTTATTTTCAGATGCTGGTCAGGGTACATCTGTGAGAGAGGATGTTTTGCTTTTTGGCAGTGTGGTTCTGACCATGCAGAATTCCCAACATTCTATGATACAGTAATGGAAAAATTTTAAATTGAGGATTCCTGTACTACTTTTTCACTAGATCTGTACTCTGTATCTTACTTCCAGAAAAAAAAGAGCAACCCCACCATACAACAAAAGTGACTATTATTGTTTATATGCACTTTATGTATTGTTTATATAAAGTATGGCACTTTATATAAAGCGAGAAGATGGATCTCGGTCCCAAAGGGCTCACAATCTAAAATAGACATGCAGGAGAAAACAGGAAGTAGGTGCAGGGATAGATTGGAGAAGAATTTGCAGTTACAGGCAGCCCAATCCTGAGCTGCCCGGGTCCTGTAGGAGCAGCAATGGCAAAATGACTACTGTTGTATCCTACAGGATCTGCCAAATCTGCAATTTCTCCCTTTTCCCCAAGGAAAGCCACGGGCCCTTTAGTGGGACTCCTCAAATATTCATGGGCTTTTTTGCTGCCCAACCCCAGCCAGATCCGATCCTCCCCACCTGCTGGAACTACTGGAGCACTGTCCATTCATACCACCTGCTCTGGGGCCCAGCACAGGTGGTGCTTCCTCTCCAAGTGCCATAAACATGTTTTTCGGCACATTTACAACACCTAGACAAGGCAGTACGTGTGTACCACTGGTGCTAAGGCCCACGGGATTGGACCTTTAATTTGTTACAATATATGACATCTGTCTAACATAACATTCCTATGCATGTTTACTTGGAAGTAAGTCCCACTAAATTCAGTGGAGCTTACTCACAGAAAAATGGGCATAGGACTGCAGCTCTTTTCCTGCAGTCCTATGCATGCTTGAGGCACACTCACAGAGGTCTTTTATGTAAACATTTTATGTGATTATGTTTAGATGCAGAGGTGTGACTTACAAACTTATCCTTGCCTTTACTGAAAACACCTAACCATCAGGTTTACGCAAAACCTGATGGGTGGGGTGATTTAGACTCTCTCTCCCTCTTTCTCTCCTTACTATAATATTTGGGGTGGCTAATGTATAAAATTGTTTCTTTCAGAGGCCAGGCAGCTTGGTGTTGGTTACTTTGCCTTTGCCCGTGATCAAACTCTGAGGAAAAAACAAATGGAAACCTTAGAAATGCTAAGAGAGCAGGTATGAAGTTCACAAACAGAACCTAAACCTATTTTGGAAAAGCAGTTATGTGGTTTCAGCATGGAGCCTCTCAGTGCATATTGTGTAGTCAGTGTATCAAAACATGGTTGCTAACTTTAAAAAAAAATTTTTTTCTTACTAAAACTCTTGCCAATCCTTCTTGAACTGTGTAACTTGGAGTTGGCAGAAATGTCCCTGGCCAGCCTTTTGAAAAGCCATTTGCAAAACTCTTCATGGTTATTATCTTCCATGTCTTCTTGTACGCATTTGGATGGGGAGCAGGAAGAACATACCAATGAATGGTTGGTAATGCATACCCAAACGTTTCAGGAATGACAGTCATAGGGCGGATCTGTCCCCCCAAACAGTGTTTGTCATTGTAGACAGTTCTGCACGTGAAAGTGTAGGATGGGACATTGTGCATCATCAGCTGGTGGTAATGCTTACTGGCACACTCTTCCCCTAATGCGTACAAGTATGCATAGCAGATAACATGCAAAAAGGGCCTAAGTTTAGTTATGATACCTGAATCACTATAATAGTAATAACTAGAACACATGCATAGCAAATGTGCATGTATGCAAATTGAAGGATATGCATTACTACAGTGGTCAGCTAAACTTTTAAACCATTAGATTTAGGCTCAGAAATTTAATTCTTATGGCTTCTGAGATATTTTTAGATTTAAAATAGCTGAACTAAAGCTTATACTTAACAACAGAATCTCATAACATAACACCTTAACACATTTATTTCAGCACAGGATTTTGCAGACTTTAGTCCACCTCTCCTGATGCAGGAAGTGTTATTCTTGATTCCCAAGACTCCAGTTGTGTGTCTGTAATGAAAAACTTCATTCCTTATGCACTTACATTCCTTTTTGTTCATCAGCTGTGTACGAGAAGATTTCATATGATAGGAAGCCTTTGTTGTCTTCTAGAAGTATTGACAAGACTTGAAATACAGGGAATAAAAGGTCACAAGAAACAGCTTAACTGAAAGTGGTAGTATGTGTTTGGGAGTATAGCGAGAAGTGTAATTTGGAATAGCTGCAGAATTATTATTGTATCTTACTTTTAAGACTACAGACCAGAGAACAAAACGTGAACATTTAAAGGTGAAGCGCAAGGCTGCTCTGGAGGCCAGACTGTCTAAACTACGAGCAAAAAAGCGATTGAAAGCAGGCGACACAGACGAAAATGGAGGTACTCTTTTTAAATGCATAGGACATCAAAATACTGAAATAGAAGGCATCTCAAGAAAATGTACACACACTTTATTGTCAAATTTATTATGCTGTAATTCACAAATATACTGCATATGGTGGACACAGAAGAAGTTGCCTGACCCAGTTAATGAATGAATGAATTAGACCAAATGCTCAAAATGTTCAGTATTGGCATCTGTGCACTGCTGACATAGTTGACCAAAGGATCCGCAGACATCAACCAATGTGTGTGCTGGGATGGTTCCATACATCTCTTCAATTACTTCCCTTAGATGTCTGACTCTTGCACCTGTTCTACAATGTATCAGTTAAAGCTCATTAAAATGTGTGTACATTTCTGTGAGACACTCTGTATATATTTTATTTATTATTATTTATTTTATTATTAGATTTGTACCCCGCCTTATTGTGCCCGAAGGCACCCAAGGCGGCATTACAATATAGATATAAAAACAATATAACAATTCACAATTAAAACAGAATTAAACAATACAATCAAAAATTAAGAACACAATTAAAAACAAATTTAAAAACAATATAAAAACAACAAGCCCCGTGGGTTATAATAACCAGCCAGCCTGTCAACAATTAAAAGCTTTTTGGAATAAAAAGGTCTTCAGCCCCCGCCGAAATATAAACAAAGAGGGAGCAGTTCCAAAGAGGGAGCAGTTCTCAATTCTAAGGGGAGGGTGTTCCAGAGTTGGGGGGCCACCACCGAAAAGGCCCTCTTCCTGGCCGCCACCCTTGGATATACAAGTATCCAGTTGTATTGATCAGAAACACAGAATTTGACTCTGCATCAAATACCTTGTATTTTATTTCAAATGGCAAACAGAATCTCTACTCATCTGAACTTGAACTATTCTAGACTAAGAATAGTCTAAAATAGCATAGTTGGTTTATGAGAAGAGGTGGAATACAATGTTTCATAAGCAGCCTATAGAGCAATATGAGATAGGGGTGTGTGTGTGTGTGTGTGTTGATTATTGGAAGGAAAAGATTTCTAGTTTGTCAGATACTTCAAAGCCTTTCTGTTAATTGTAATTAGGCAAGTTTGAATGCTTCCTCCCATTTCTGACCACAGCTTGTTGACACTGGCTTCTGAAAAGCTACTGATGCCTGATGGAATTGAAGGTCATGAAGTATGTTTGGTATACAACAAATGGAAGGATATATAGCTAAGGGAGGTGATCTGAAATAGGTGTGAATGAATGAATGACAGAGATAATGTATCCATTTTGACTTGCTGTTGAGCATGATATTGACTTTGGACAATCTGTCACTGCTTTTTCTTGTATGGAGTGAACATTCCAGTGAGATGTGGACTCTGATTAGATAGCATTTGATAATAATTGTGTGAAATGGCAGTAGCTTGTGCATTTCTCAGGACTCCTGTAAAATCTGTTTGAGTAGTAGATCTTTATTCTCTGTCAAAATAGTGGAAGAAGTCATTGAACCAGTGCCAGCTGAACCCAAACCTGCTGAAGTGCCAAGGGTATCCACCGAAAGTAGAAAAGTGGAGGTTGTCATTCAGGAACGTAAAGACACCAAGCCTGGAGTGCCTTACGTTCGAGAGTGGGATAAAGGCAAAGGTAAGAACTTACAATGTGTGTCAGCTAAAAACCTTGGGCTGTAAACGTGTTATGGCCCAACAAGGGTCATTGTTCATATGCTCTCATTTGCTGAGCTGTACCATTCTCGATGTAGGAATTGCATTTTTCAGTCTTCTTGCATATTAAGAAATGTTTCCTGTACATACCAAACTAGGGTAACTGGCAAAAGGCTAGACTATATCTATTTACTGATACTTAAGAGGAAATATAACATTCTCCTTTGTCCTTGAATTTTCCTGAGGATTTTGTAATGCATGATTACAGGTGTTTATTTTTGTCAAAAACTCATGAAAACTCAAAACATCCCCTTTTTGGTGTGAACAAAACACAAAATACCGCATTTTTAATTTTAAAAAAACTGAATAAAAACACAAAACATTGCATTTGGGTATTTAAGGTATTTTTAAAAAATTAAAATAGATTACTTTTCCAATTAGAAATAATACTGTGGCTGCATTTGCTGACATCACCTACCTAGTACACTTTAAAATCATTTAGAATTACTAAAAATGAGAACTTGGAATGAGAATAAAAACACAACACCACTTTCTGCCTTTCAAATCATGAAATCTGCAAAAAAAAAATAACACCATTTTCAAACACCCCTATGCATGATGGTTATAAAAAATTCACTACCATCACTAGTGAGTTTGACAATAGGCTTTCTCTCCTCCAAGACCACTAGAGGGCAGAGCAACCATGAGTATTCCCAATTCATGTATCATAGTTTGGGTTTTCTTCCTTCTGTTTCTCCAGTTTTTCGAGTTGGGCAAAGCAGGTTTGGTGTTAAAAGTATGCAGTTTCCATTGGGTTACATGGTTTTTCAGTTCAGTGAAATATGAAATAGCAGATTGAATTTGTGTGTTTTCCCTTCCCTCTAACAGAATTCACTTTCGGATTGTGGTCAAAGAAACAGTCAGATCTCAGGAATGAACGCGACCCAGAATTTGCTCCTCCTTCCAGTTATTTTTTGGGTCAGAAGAAAGTTCGAGACTTCAAAAGCCAAAGTGGGAATATAGCTGGACCCTCTTGTGCACAAATGGAACAGAATCAGACCAGGAATTCACCTTCCCCTTCAGCTGAGGGTCATGATGGCAGCTCACAGAACAGTTGGCTCCCACCCAGTCAGACATACAATAGCGACTTGCAAAATCATCAGCCAGTTTACCAAAGTTTAGATGATATGCTATCGTACTACAAAAAAGTAACATGAGTTCCTAAGTGCTGCAAGCAGAGGTGAAGTAAAGAATCAGAATTAGGATCCTGTCCTAATCTTGTGTTCAAATAGTCAATAAAATTGTAAAATGTCAGTAGCTTAGGTATCAGAAGGCTCTTCCATAAGATTTGAACTCTGCTGCACAACTACTTCGTTAAATTTCTAGCATTAAAGGTTTCCACTTAAATGTTTGCATTTCTGTAATATTCTTATCATGCACCCATTGCTTTTCCTTATCTTTTTTTATTGCTGTTCTGCTTTCCTCTTTATGAACATTTTGACTGGTAATTGTGGAATTAGGCATGCCCAAGCTTCTGGGCATGACCAGTAGGAATGCTGACCTTTCAAACATCAAAATACAGATCTGATGATGAGTTGCTTTTCAGAACTATACAGAACTGCTTTTCAGTTGCTATACAGAACTGCAACCTGGATTTCAAATGCAGCTTACCCAAATGGCATGGGCTGTTGCTGTTTGAAAACAGCAAATCTCATGTGTCCCTGGATATATTGAATTAACTGCATTGTTCGTTGCCTCCCAGGTCATTTCCTGAATATGTTTATCTTCAAAGAAAATAATTGTTAGTGCAAATTTTGTGGGGAGTCGTAAATGAACTGTTTTGTTATAGTCATCTCTGAAATATAAACTATGATCACATCATGGAAGTTGTGCATCCTTCTAGTCCTTTGGGTTTCTGGCAGCATTGAAGAAGGCAATTACAGGCAGGCCCATGTTATCTATGGGGTTGCATTCCAGGAAGCCCCGCAAATAAGGAAAACCTTGGATGTTGGAGTCCATGGTTTTTGGCCCACCCCAGCCTCTGAACCCAATTGGAGCTGGGTTCTGGTCAGTTTTGGAGGCTCATCTGAGCATGTGTCCACCTGTGGCCTCTACAGGCCCAAGAATGAGGGTTACAAACAAAAAAAATGCCACTTTTGGTTTTTCAGGGAAGCCCTGAGGCCCAGGGATGGCCTAGAGCAGTGATGGCGAACCTATGACACGCATGTCAAAGGTGACACACCACAGCGTTTGGGGTGACACACCAGCCATTGCCACTACTTGACAAAAACTGAGTTTGTTTTACTCATTTTTCATTTTTGTAGTTTGTTTGCTGTTTATATAATATATAGCACCACACATGATTGGACTGTTCTTTGTTGTTGTTTAAATAAATGAATATAAATAATTGTTTTGCTTTTCTGGGGGGGGGACGGGGGTTGACACCCCAAAAGAATCAAGTTCATCATTTTTCCAGAGTTTTGACACACTAAGCCCAAAAGGTTCGCCATCACTGGCCTAGAGGCAGTTCTCCGCCATCTCCGGATGGTCTAGTTTGGCTTGCACTGTGGGTTCAGGAGGACCCATGGATGCTGGAATCTCTGGATAATGCTGGCTGACCAGTTATTTCCTCTGAAGCCACCTCATTAATCATTATCAATGACTTGTAAAAATATCATATTTTGCCCCATCTAAACCAAACAGTAGTACTATGTGTGTTACTAAGTAAAGATGTCCCTTTCATTTATGGACTTTGCTTATGATAATGGCTGTCAACCAAATTGTATAATATGTGTGTTTCAATTCTGACACTGCTGACTCAATAATTTGGGCTGTTAAGCAAATGACAGTGTTTTCATAGGTGGAGAAAAATGTAGATTCTGAAGCCTCTCAGGGCCTGATCCTAATGGGCTTAGCGCTGGCGGTATAAGTGTATTGCTTGTGCTTCTGTCACAAAAGGTGCTGCCGTACATAAAAGGTCAGGCACCTCCAGTGCCGCCAGTAAGCCCTTATTTGTTGACACTGGGCCAACACCAGCCCAACGGCAGGTCCCTTTGCCGCGAGGTGGCAATGTGATGCTGGCCAGCAGTAAGTATACCCTTGGACAGCATTGCCCTGACTTCAGATGGGACCGGAGGGTGGAACTGGGCTGGGGGGGGAGGCATGGAGTGGGGGTGGGACCAGCGGTGACCTTCACCACCAGATCCTATCCCCCATGACGGGCAACATGGCCCAACATGGGGGCCTTCTTGTCTGCCCCAGCAAAACATCTGGTGCAGACACAAGGAGCCCCAAAGGCAGCCATGTGCCCTTAGGGGAGGGGGACTGAGGAGCCTCTTCTGAGGAATCTTCTCCTGAGGAGCCTCTTGCACCAGTAGGATGCGGTGGTAGCACAGGATTGAGCTGCCCAATTGTCTTGTGAGTTGAATGATACGCTGTTGCAGAGAAAAGGCCTGACTCAAACTTAGAATCCATTTGGAGGGGTAACAAATAGGTATTACTCTACCAAAAGAAATCCTTTGCAAGATTTGTGACCAAATGATACATTGGGTCTTTCAAACAAGAATAATTAACGTTTTAGGCTTGTGAGGCTGCAATTGAGTACATTTTCCTGTGAGTAAGCCTCATTGAACACAATGGGACTGACTTCTGAGCATAGGATAGGATTTGACTTTTGTAGGATTATGCTCCAAATAGATTAGTGATGCATTTAAAAAGGCAAAATAGCTGGGCATGAACTATTGTCCCTTTTCTCCACACCAAAAAGAAAAAGTGAAGGTGACCCACAAATTCTCATTCTAACGGCATGTGAAACCTATTAATACTTCTGTTCACTAGATGGCAGCAAACTACTTGCATATTGACTAGCAGAGGTGGCTGTTGTCTGCCCCAAGAATTTCAGCTGCCATGTACAGTAGATTTCCAGTATTTGAATATTGTTACTAGGCCCATGGGGTTATGTAGCAAAATATGCCCAACACATTGACTCAGGTTTTAAGAACGATGAGATAGGGAGAAATAAGTTCAGTCATGTTTATGCCGATTCTAGCATGAGGCTGGGCTGTTTAGCGCAGTCCTACTGTGTCCTTATGGCATTGCAGGAAATATCTTTTGCAGGTTCCAGTATAGCCTTAGAAAAATTATGGCATGGGAAGTACCACATTTCCAGTTTGGATCATGCCAAGCCCATCTAATTGCTTCCTCTATCTCACAGTGAGATAAGACAAACTATGGCATAGCGAAAAAGAAAAATCCCATACCATTTCTGATAACCAGCTCTATATGCCTCTAAATTCCTACACTCCTCTAAATCTTACCAATTTTCAATTCAATACTTCCTGTGCAAAGCTCTGGAAAAACCTGTTTTGAAGAAGCAGCTGATAGACCTCTGAAGCTTAATGCATATTCTTCTGTTCAACTGTAACCCGGCCTTCTAAAGCAGCAGAGTTCTTTACCATCTTTAAAACACAGATTCCAAGGTTCTCTTCTATTATGACCTAAGAAAGGTCACATCTTAAAGGTGCTGCTTTGCTGCATCTTCCACCGACTAATACCTGTGGCTATTGTTAGCTGTAAGTAATTCAAAGTCCTTCACTAAAAGAGTTCATATTCAGTGTTGGTTTCAATTCTGCGGGTACATTTGGTCTTTTTTGCTTTTTGAAAAGTCTCACTCCAGTCCAGCTGGGACCTTGTACTGAAGTAAGATGGGGAACTGCATACAATTCCCCTCTGCAGTGTAGATGTGGGGCCTTTTAAACAAGCAGTAATTGGGGAGTGTTGAGAGTGGGGTGGGTCTTCATTTGTTCTCCCTTTCATTCTGAATGCTTGACTCAGAGCCCAATCCTAAACAGGAGTTGGGCCAGCATAAGCTAAACCAGCAAAGTTTGGCCAGCACAAGGGCCACCATAAAGTGTGTTTGGACTATTCTTGGAATCGGGCAGGATGTTCACATCTGTGTGCTGGCCTCTCTTGACTCCGAGAGTGGTCCAAACATACTTTACAGTGTCCCTTGTGCTGGCCAAACTTTGCTGGCTTATCTTATGCCGGCCTAACTCAGTTTAGGATTGTGCCCTCAGTTACTACATTTTTGGGGGGGTCTCAGTGCAAAATTGGATTGGGATCTGTGATGCTTAGACTTGCCATGTTTTAAGGCTGAGGCCAATAAGCACTATTTGACATGATGAATGAAAGTTAAATGATGATGAGTTGTTCATTGATTGGTTTTTTCATTGAGTCACAGATGTTTAATTTCATTTTGACGATGCTTTTCCTCCAACTATATGCTTTTCCTGGAGGATTATGCTTTTCCTCTAACAGCCATGCTCAGGATTGAAAAGTTATCTTCTATTCCCATACAGGCTAGTGTACTTTCCAAAGGGAAGACAGCCCAAACATTGAAAATGGCTGCTATTGTGCTCTGCAATTTAATTTAAAAGGTGGTGTAAGTTGTAACAGCAAAGGACAGATTCTCAAGTGAGACTTTGAGAGCCATGTAGTGTAATGCATACACGAGCTTGTTATCCCAGGAGAGAGGGGGAGACTTCTGTGGGTGCCAGTGCCATCTGAACCTTTTTTTCCTGCACCCTCTTTCTCTGACTTTTGCCTCTGAATATCCACCACAACCTTAGCCATCTCAGTTTCCAATCAGATCAAGGCAGAGTAGTGCTGTGCACAGTGGCATTGTGAGGGGGGGCATGGGGGCAGGCTGCACCAGGTGACGCGCATGGGGGTGTGTGACACCACCAGGGACCAAAATAGCTAAAACCACGGTTTTAAAAAATACCATTATGCTATATACCGTTTGGGTGTGGAATTTCACCCTGAATTCAGTGAAAAAACTGGAATGTAATATCTTAATTCTATCAAAAATTATGGCCAAAAAACTAACAAAAAAAATATAACTTTTAATGTAAAAATCACAGTTTTACGGAATAATACCATCATGCTATATACCATTTGGATGTGCAATTTCACCTGAAATTCAGTGAAAAAAACTGGAGTGTAATATCTTCAGTCTATCAAAAATTATGGCCAAAAAACTAAAACCCCAAAATACAACTTTTAATGTAAAATCATAATTTTTTTAAAAAATCGAGGTTTTACAGAATAATACCATCATGTTATATACCGTTGGATGTGGAATTTCACCCAGAATTCAATAAAAAACAACAACAGAGTGTAATATCTTCATTCTATCAAAATTATGGCCCCAAAACTAAAAACTGAAAATACAACGTTTTATGTAAAAATCAAGATTTTTTTTTAAAAAAATGATTATTATGAGTCAGTTCTCATTTCCATGTATCAGAGCTGATACTAGAACTTTTATTTAATTGTGTGTCATCAAATTGGCCACGGGTTTCTTGTTGGTTACTAATTTGTTGGGTGACCTGTACTATAGTTAAATAAATAAAGTTGATGGGGGAGACGGGACATCAACCCGAGTAATAACACTGCATTTGGGTTGTGCATATGGTATTGTAATTTATTCTGTATGATTTGGGAGGAGGGGTGACATGCATCATGTGGGGTGACGTGCTGACCTCCCGCTTCGGGTGACGCAAACTCTAGTGACGCTACTGGCTGTGCAGTCATTATGATGTGGGGGTCAAATATTGCCTGCCGTACTGTGAAGTAGCACAGCAGTTCTTGTACCAGTGGTTGAAATGTACTGCTGCAGTCAATAGAAGTATTGGACTTGGAACATGTGATTAACAGCTATTGGGTGGCATCAGAGATGTCATCCGGGCGCGCCAGGAACCGGAACGCCCGGATGATTGGCAGCCCTCCGCCCCTATGGCGGAGGGCAGCCACGCCTCCCTGCGCCTCCCTGCACCTCGAATCGCTCCATTTCAGAGTGATTCGGGACGTGAGGGAGGGAGGGCGGGTGGGCCCAGGAGCAGCTCGCCCGTCCTTCTAAGCTGAAGAGCTGGTGTTCGTCTTAGGACAAGCTTCCATGGTCATATGGCTGGCATGACTATACGCCAAGGTGCACGGACCACCGTTACCTTCCCACCGAAGTGGTACCTATTTATCTACTCACATTTTTAGGTGCTTTTGAACTGCTAGGTTGGCAGGAGCTGGGATAGGTTATGCGGTCTTGAACTGCCAACCTTCCGGTCAGCAAGCTCAGCAACAGCAGCACCACTACATCCCTATCTTTGGGAGAGTGGTGAGATAAAAAATATTGGGAATAAAGTCTGAGGGATTGGAAAGGGAGATCAGGGCAGTGCTAGGTTGCTCTGGGGCAAAGTACTGTGCAGGGCCATTCATGATGCCCCTACCAACCCCTTGATGGTTCATTGGTTCTACTGCTGCCGCTGGCATCCAAGATTTGGGGTTAGCCCAGATAGATGGGCCCTTGGCTAGTGCTTCATCTCATTGACCCCTGACACTACACCTGGATCAGGGTTATATATGTTTTGGAATTACTCAGAAATGTGTTCTAGTGAAGTGTATGAAGTTGGTAAATGTTGAAGACTTGGCCAAGAAGAATAAAAATTGGGGTGGGGGGGAAATAAGTTGCTTGGATAACTAGATAATTCTTAAAGCTTCCAATGGAATGTGTGGCATTGGACAGACCATTCTTTGGTTAGAAGGATAAAAGTAGTTCATTGTCTCCCTAGGACGGCATACAATTTCTTATTGCAATTTAGTTGGTTAGACTAGGTGGCTTTGAAGAATCCCTTCTTTGATTCTCTTTTAAATAGCAAAGGTGGCTTAGGTCCAGCAAGCTGTAAGTGAATGCAGGAGCTCTGCAGTGAATGGGCTTGTATGAGGGAGGTGGAACTCAATTGGCCATCTCTCTGTTGTTGATACAGACTCCAACCACCTATAAAAAAGGGAAACTTACATAAAGCGGTCTGGCGGTTTATTAATTCTAGCTGAAAGTTTACTTTGTAATTAAGAAAATGCTTCAGTTGCTTTTCCTAATTAAATCATGAGTAATTTATCTGTCGCAGTCTGAATGCCTGGAACTATTTTTGGGCTTCTCATTGACAAATGTAGAAGCTATAACAAGCTGCTTATGCTGGGCAGTTTTTAATGCCCCTCTAATCCTATGTTTTAATTCTCCTGGTCTTTTTTTGATTACACATAGAGTAATTCAGGGCACAATCCTAACCAACTTTCCCACACTGGGGTAATGCAATGCAGCTCTGAGGTAAGGGAACAAACATTCCCTTACCTTGAGGAGGCCTCCGTGACTACTGCTCCATTGCAGAATGCAGCACATGCCCCATTGGCACGGCTATGTCAGTGCTGGAAAGTTGGTTAGGATTGTGTCCTCAATTTGCTGCTGCTTCTTCAAGCCTATTGTACTAACTCCTGTCTCTGGGCCCACAGCAATTGATCTCTTCAACCATGTATTGGCAAAGGGACCAGATGTAGTTGCTGCGGGACTCCAGAATACCAATTCAACGGACACACATTGGAATTGGCTTGGCCATCCTCACACTGGTTGGTTTAATTATATAGTTGTATCTACTTGATTCTGTCATGTGTTGACAAAATGTGCAATATAAATAAATATCTATGCCTCGTATTCTGAGAAAGCAGTACAAGAGAGGTAGTTCTTGTTTTCACCATGTGCATCCTAGTTTTTGTACATCTTTCTTTGTAGCAACTGGTGTCTCTTGGACTACAGCCCTCAGCCAGTAATCTGGAGGAGGGCTCAATTGCTCCATGAAGGCTGCAATGTTTAAACAAGAGGTTGGTCTTGCTGGAGCTGTAATGAGCTTGCAGCATCATTTAGACCAGAGGTTCTCAAACTCTTGAGCATCGGGACCCACTTTTTAGAATGACAATCTGCCCAGGCCCCACCGGAAGTGAAATCATGGCTGGAAGCGCCATCATTGAGACGCCAGAGCCTGCTGCATTCCTGGGCATGCAGCAGTAAGTTGGGTTATTTCTCAGTCATTTTCCAATAGCAAAGTGAATCAGAAAGGAAAAAAAATCCGTTTACAACTTGATACAAGCGAAACACAGTCTTCCCCTTTCCCAATACCCCATCTTCTTACATTTTCAATATGGCTGTTGTAGGTGCTTCACGAACATCCTGAAATTGACTCATAAGCCACCCAGTGGGTCCTGACCCACAGTTTGAGAAACACTGATCTAGACCAGTGTTATTTAAACTGTGGGTCAGGACCCACTTGGCAGGCCACAACCTGATGTCAGGTGGGTCGTGGAAAGCTGGGAGCAGCTATCTTGGAAACTGTAGACCTCACTCTTGCTGTATTCCTTTCATGAGTGTTAACAGTTTGAATTTTCAAGTGAGGGTTTTTTAAAATTGTTTTTAGTTCAGTGTTTTTAAAATTTTTGCTTAAAGATAGGATAGGAACTGCACCTTGCATTCTGATGGTTTGAAAAATATAGGAGGCATTTGCTTGAGAGGACTAGTCAATTTAGCCCGGATTTTGCCTGGGAAGAGACCCCTTCCAGAGTTGCCTCAGTTGGGCAGTGGCCAAAGGCCACTGATCAGTGGTTCAACTGGGCTTGGCTGATGCCCCCTTCTCTTGGTACCAGTAGCACCAGTGTGCCATTAAGAGGACAGCATTGACAAACCTCTCCAGAGAAGCTCTCAACCGCTTGCCTGGGATCTTGGATGGAGGTCTTCCCCATCATCTGTTTCTTCCAATCTAACTGTAGATGCCAGGGACTGAACATGATACCTTCTGCATGCAAAGCCCATGCAGTGCACACTGAGCTATGATAGCTGTGTAGTAAGCCCAAGGCTGGCCCAAAACCTCCTGAGGCAACATGCAAAACATAGCCACCCACCCACCCAATGATGTGCCAGCCTCCCACACTCCAACGTTCTAGCTCAGTACTTGCCTCATGTCCTCTTCCTCTCTGACTTCCTTTTACCATCCAGGGAGTGGAAGGAGCAGGAGCAGCCGTGGATGCAAGCAGGTGGGCCAAAATGGGCCAAATACCTTGGGAGCCTGAGTAAACATTTGCATGTATGTTTGTATTTAGCTCTTCTCTCTCCCCCCCCCCACCCCTCCCCCCCCCCCCCGTTTTGGAAATCCCTTTCATGCCCCAATTTTCATCAGCAAAGCATTTCTTACTAAGTCATTCTTGCCTTGTTTACAACATTTTTAAAAAACCTTTAAAATTTATTGCATATTTTTGCATTTTGCATATTAGAATGCACAAGAAATTAAGTCACACCTGACTTACCTGGGCCCCTTCCACAATCCAAACCCAATAAATGTAGCAGAATAACAAGGGTGGGAGGGAGACAGGGATGGAGGAGAAGTAGGTGAATTTAGCTTTCACATATAGAGGAAAAAATCAGAATTCAAAAGCACTTAAGAATTCAGATCAGATTCCATTGAATTAGTTGGTATTATTAAATGGTATCCATTTTTTGTTTGCCACATTTTCCCACCTATTCTGCCACCTGCCTCTTCTCCTAACCAGGCCTTTGAATTCATTTGACAACCCCTTATATCTTCTTTTGCCCTCTTGCTTTTGTCTAATGTAAATAGTGAGCTTTCTGTGCAGACCCCTCTTTCATATTCTTCTTCTTTAGTTCACCTTACATCACTGACAGAACTGGTGATATGAGTAAAGAAAAGAAACCGTCTGATTATGAAAAAATGAAAGCCAAAGCACCACGTATTTTGACCGAAATGGTGCAGATGCTTATTTCATGGCGGAAAATGGGTTTCCATGTGCCACGAGGGGTCAAGAACATCTTTGAGTTCACGTGGGAGGAGCTCATGACAACACCCCCAAGGAAATCCTTCACTGGTCTGCATTGTCCTGTTGTCAACTTTGTTTCCTTCGATGAGGAGCCACTTTACTTCCCGGTTTCTTCCAAAATTCAGAAGACTGGGCTTGCAGCACCAGAGATCAAGCCTAACTATATGGCCCCTTCGTTTGAAAATCAAGAGATACTCCAAAAATTTCAAAAACGGTCTGTACATCTGCTAACTGAGCTCCTGAAGATGAAGATGAAAATAATGATTGATGCGGTTGCTGGTAAGGTCACAGATAGATAGAAATTTATTTGTCATTGTACTCAAGGTATGA
Organism: Lerista edwardsae; assembly: GCA_029204185.1. NCBI lineage: Eukaryota > Metazoa > Chordata > Lepidosauria > Squamata > Scincidae > Lerista > Lerista edwardsae. Next base: position 23,007,011 of record JAJKFI010000004.1, on the reverse strand, counting down.
GAACAACGAAATGAGGTGCTCTTCACATCATACAACTGGACAACACCAAATAACATATACAAATAACAATTAAAACAACACTAAAAAAAATATGGATATAGGTACCATACAACCATGAGGTATACATTTGTTAAGACCACCAGATTCAAAACTCTGCATTTAGCCTGATCACCGCACTTGGGTAAAAACTATATTTAAATCTACTTGTCAGAAGCAAGCATGTTTGCGATTCTACCAGAAAGTTGCAAAAATGCTAAGTAATCTCTTTAAATGATGTTGAAGGATCTGGGTAGGGCTGATCAAATTGGTGATCAGAGGCACTTTTCATGAACTTGCATTTTTGGGGGGGCATGGAATTTAAAAGAGGGAAAAAGGGAAAAACTAGGTGGAGACCCCAGGTAACAACATCAAGGTCAGTACTTCATCCCTGATTGGCTGGGGTTACTCTAGAAAAAATATGCTGAAATAGCAGCAGCAAAAGGAAACAGTGACAACAGATCTTTATATTGTAAGAGGCAGGGATTTTTCTGAAAACTTTGCCACCAGCAACAGCATCCCTTTCACCCCACCCCCAATTTTCATATTTGTCAAAGTTTATAGTAACTATGTTAGAAGAGGGGCTTTCCCCCCTTAATTCTAAGTAACTTCTGGAAGCAACCTCCATTCATTTTAGGGTAGGTCTTAATTTGCTTGAAATCTGAGCTGAATATGTTTCATGTTTGGCTTGTGTGTATACTGTGATTCAATGTTTATAACATCCAAGGAGTGAAGGTGAAGACTTGGGGAGGGGCCATAGTAGAGCACCTGCTTTGCCTGAAGGTGGTCCCGGGTGCAGTGCCAGCCTCTTAACTGGAGGTGATAGAATGCGGGACAGAGGCAGCCCAATCCTAACCTGCACTGGGATAGCCAGGCTGAAGACCTGTGTTGTATCCAGTGCAGGTTAGAAGGCAGCTGGAGGTCTCCTCGGGGTAAAGGAATCCCCCCCCTTACTGCAACTAAAGCCCCAGCCATCCCAGGTATTTAGCTGGTGAAAGTCCAAGGAGGACAGTGTAATGCTGGCAGCCTCAGGAGGAGTGATAGGATATGGTGGCACAGGCCATCCCTGCCAGTGGCATTGGGTCAAGATGCAGCATTGGCTGAGTGGCACAGGCCTCAGCACTAGTGCTGCTGACTCTCGAGTAGTTGCAAACATGCCTTACTGCACATTTACAACACTCTATGCAAGCAGAACACTTCTTTTTTTATTGCACTCTAAGCAGGGTGCAATATTTCAGAGTTGGTCTCAGATGAGGCAAAACTTTTGCATAAGTCACCTCAGGTTATTGGGCAAGTGGGTGGTTGTGGATACTCCCACCTGGCCTTGCAATGTAAGGGCACCTGCTCCGTTTATCCATCACCACTGCCTCACTCCTCATACTAAGAAGGGAGAAAGAGCAAAACAAGAAGTAGAGAAGACAGCAGCCCAGGATCCTCTCCTCTCCTCTCCTTCATTTCCTGCTCCATTCCTCTTCTCCTTTAAAAATTGGTGTAAGGCAGTGGGTAGGTGTGATGGGCAGGCATTACTGAGCCAAGTGGTAGTAGCAGGGGAAAGAGCAGCCCAGCATAGTCTTAAAACACCTTTTGTATCTACCTCTCCTCACCTCCTCCATGAGCTGCTGCCCAGTGGAAAATTACCGGCGCAGGGGCTGAGCCTCTGAAGCCTCTGTCAGGCTGAGATTGTGCAGAGTAGGCTGACCTGCACAGAAGGTCACAGGTGGGGAGTACAAGGAGAGCAAAAGAGGGAAAGTTCCATACTTCAGATTTCAGGCAAAAGAATTTAGATGGCAATATCTTAATTCGGCTGCAGCTGTGTGACCTTTTCTTTGAAATCTGTAGCTGAGGGCAACTGAAGATGACAGAATATTCAGAAGACAGTTGGAAAAGGCCCAGGGAAGCGGTGGGTGGAAGGGAGGGCCGGCCAGCCTACGTCCAAGGCCAAGGGTGCACCCACCTGCACACCCACACTCTCCCTCCCTCAACGTTGACTTCATATCTGGAAATCCACGGCAACATTTTGTTGTGGGACACGCTTGTCATCCTTTTCATCTTGAAACCCAGTGTCTGTTCCAGGTACCAGTACTGCAGAGATTGCAAGACGGTTTCTGGAAGGCGGTCAACACCTAAGCCCCAAATCCCAGGAAGAGGCCGCTGACTTCATGGTCAGAGAACCAAAGAGGAAAGGTGGGTGGAAGAAATGGTCCTTTTTGGTGCCTGACTGCTGTGAAAGTAGTGTCTTGCCACTCTTTACACCAACAGTGGCCCACTGGATGCCTCAGGGAGCCCACAGTTGCCATTCTCTTGCACCTGCATGAAAGGAATCGTATCTTTAACACGCTGAGCAGGAAACTAATTCTGTAGCAGGCATTTGGCTCCCTCTGTTGGCCATACATATTTTGGTTTTCCTTGTTTGTGAAGTTCGTGCCAAACTGCCATCTGGAAGGACATGGTCGCAAATAGGCCACTGGATCTTCTGAGAAGGAGATATGTCAGAAGTGCTTCTTACTAATGCATCATTGTGCCATTGTCTTACAGGAGGCACTCGTCCCAATTTTGCCTCTGGTGAACAGGGTTTTGTATTGTTTCAGCAACCTTCAAAGTAAAGCCCATTTAGGTGGAGGTGGCAGAGGAACCTCTCTCAAACTATTTGTAGCTCTGAAAAGCTTGTTTTTCTCTCTGGTCTCAGTTTTTCATGTGGTATTGCAGGGGAGTGGCAACGAGATGCAAATACCTTGTTGTTTTGTGTGCTCCCTGAGGCATCTGGTAGGCCACTGTGAGATACAGGAAGCTGGACTAGATGGGCCTTGGCCTGATCCAGTGCTATTCCCATATTCCTATGAGTACATATCTGAAGAAGAGCATCTGGTTCTGGTGTCTATCAAGGAGAAATTCTAGAATCTTGACTAGCCACCATGTTTACCAACAGAATGCCAGGTGCAAGGGAGTGCCAACAGAATGCAGGCAGCCTGTTGTCTTGTGTTCTCCCTGAGGCATCTGGTGGGCCGCTATGAGATACAGGAAGCTGGACTTGATGGGCCTCACTGATCAAGTGAGGCTCTTCTTATGTTCTTTTCTGATGGCAGCCCAGATGTCCAAAGACAGCAAAAGAAAATAGAAATGATTGAGTGGGACTTTGAAGCCCCAGAATGGAGTTTACTATGGATATGGTGATCTACATGAGCCTTTTAAAACCAAATACCAACAAGAAATACAGTAGTAAGAAATACACTCTCAGCAGCCCCAATAAAACAGCAAAATGGAATTTCTACATTCTTAGTCGCTTGCTGTTTCTAACACAACCAGAAGAGGAGACCATAGGCTTGGAAAAGGACTGCAGACTCAGTTCATTGCATGAGAGGGGGGAATCTTTCAAGGTTTTGTACATTATCCATGAGATGCAGAAATGAAATGTGGAAATGAAATGAAATTATCAAAAGAGAATGTTGTCTGGATGCTTAAGACAATTTGCTGCATCTAAAGGGTACCAGCTCACAGGGTATGGGCACTCCAACACTTTGCAGTGCCCATACCCTGTGAGCTGTAACAAATATCTGAGGATAATGCCAGGCTTTGCAGATTTCTCTTGCCTGGAGGCTCTTGTAATTGAAACAGAGAAAGTTGACAATTGCTGCACTTCTAAGCATGCTAGTATAGAAATCAGGGGTGGGCTAGTTGGGTGTTGGCAGAAAGCCCACACCCATCAGAAGGCCCACGTGGCCAGGACTAGATGCTAAACACCAGTAGCAGCTGTAGAACCCAATGCACCATCAAGGGCTGGCAGAGCATGTCATATAGGGCAACTAGCTGCCCAGTTGGAAATAACTCCCTTTGAAATCAAGGGGGTTGTGTTCAATTAAATGTGTCTAGAAAAGAGTGTGAAATAATCTAATCTCTGCTTTACAGGTGGTAGAATGACAGCGCAATCCCGTGCTGCCCATAGTGTCGACGCAACGCTATGCAGTTAGGGCCAATGTGGGGGCGCCGAGCGGCACCCCTGTGTCAGCACTAATGCACCAAGACTGGCGCTGCAGGCAGCACTGGACTCAGTAAACCTGCACTGCACCTCCCTTGTGTCGGCTGAAGCTGCCTGGTGCAGGGGAGGCACCATGCTGGCGAGAGGGAGGGAGTGGACGGGGGAGGGCATTACTGGGTGGGCTGTGTGTGGGCCAGCAGGTGGGCTTCGGATTCGGCCTCATGGCTGAATCCAAAGCCTGTTCCGCAGACCGCGTGGCCCTGATTCGGGCCATGTGGTCTCCTTGGATCTGTGCCAGCTCCATCCAAGGCGCAGATCCAAGGAGTCCATAGGGGAATGTGTCGTTATGCTGGGAAGGCTCCAGCTTCCCCAAAGCAGCGCTGGATATGATGCAGGCCCACTGGCCTAGCCGTTCCAGCGCTGCTTAGGGTTGCGCCCTGATAGAGAGCATATTTCAGGGGCTTGCCTGGGCTCAGAATGAAATGTGTTCTATGATCGTGTAGCAGGAAGGGCAGGAGCACGTTCACTGGTCCCACCCCTTCTACTGCCCTGGAGTTGCGCCTCTGGTTTTGGAGCCAGTGGTGCCCATTTGGTTGAGTTCTGTTTGCTCAGGAATAAATAGGTTGAACGCACGATCACTTTCAAACCCCCCCCCCTCTTGTTTTTGTGAGCATTTTCCCAGAATGATCATATTTTTATTTTACTGCCACCCATGTCATTGGAGGCATAAGTTCTGATACCCAATCGCTGCCCAGAGGAAGTTGCCTGTTGGAGTTCCTGCCACCTGCAACATAAGCAGTGACAAAATTGGCAGTATAAAGTAGGAGACTTTAAAAATCTATCATGAAAGTGAATGGAACGCAGAAAACAAATTGGAACACTCCAAATGGGTTCCAAAACGAAAGGGGGGAGGATCAAAATGAGAAGCAAAAGGGTTGTTTCTCATGCGCGCTCCAAATGCTTGTTTCTCAAGCGCACCTGGGGGCCCAACCAATGTCCAGCTGTCACTGCCCAGGGCTCATTCACACAGCTGGGAGTGCTGCATATACATCACTGTATGGCAAGTATATGGATGGTGGGGATGAATGGAACCAGTGGAGCACACTGATATTGCAGGCAGTGCTACCAGGCCACATCAGTGTTGGGGCAGCGGTCCAGCTAGGCTCTTTCTGATTTTCTCCACCTATAGTGGCGGTACCTCTGAGGTCATATGCTTAAAAAAAAATAACCAATACTGTTGAGTTTGAAATAGCATTTCATCACCACCACCCCTTTATTGCAGGTGGACGTGGTATGGTACCACTGGTCCCAGCTATTCCTATAACCTCCACCACCCAGCTCATACAGCAGCTGTCATATTCCTGCCTTTGCTTCGCATTGTCATTCAAAGACAGCAAGTCGCAAAAGGACTCCAGTAAGTACCATTTCCATGAAACAATAGAATAGAAAATAGCCCCCATGAAGTCTGTTGCATCTAAAGCTGGGGCACTATTTTAGCGGGGGGGGGGGGGTGAGAAGAGACTCCCAGCAAGGTCCAAATAGGGTTTGGAGCATGATGTCTTCTTAATAGCTGTGCTGGCCAGCATACTCCAAGACCCAGCAGAGAATCACTTCTTGCCAGGGACTGAGTCCCAGCACCTGGATGAGAAAATGACACTCTGATTGCTGGTCCTTCTGTAAAAGTCCCTACTAGATCAGTTTATCTACTGCAGTTATTCCTAACTGTGGTTTGGGACCCACCAGCGCCAATTTCAGATGGGTCGTGAAGCACCTAGATCAGCCATATTGAAAATATGGGAAGATGGAATGCTGGAAAGGGGGAGGGCTGTGTGGTTCTTTTGCTTGTGTCAAAGTTGTAAATGGGCTTTTTATCTTTCTGATTCACTTTGCTATTGGAAAATGGCTGAGAAATAACCCAACTTACTGCTATATTCTCAGGAAAGCAGCAGGCTCTGGCATCACAATGGTGGCACTTCTAGCCATGGTATCACTTCTGGTGGGTCCCAGACAGTCTGTCTTTCTAAAAGTGGGTCCTGGTGCTAAAAAGTTTGAGAACCACTAGTCTACCACATTACAGAGATACATGAAAGGATATGTAGTTTTCTTCACAGATTTACAGCGTGCAGGGAAAGCAGCTTTTCCTCATCCTAAATTTCCAAATACTTTCTTGCAGGTAAAAGTAAAGACGGTTCTAGTGAACGCTTAGTTTATGACCCAAAACTGGACCCGTGTCCTCAAGCCAGGGAGATGCTCCGAGAAATTTGCCGAAATATGTAAGCATCTCCAAATCCTTAGGATATTGTGCACTTGTTGCATCTAATATCATCCATCTCACATGTTGTTTTAATGACCCAAAAAGCCAACAGTAGCAGTACTACTGCACAACTAATAATGAGATGTCTTATAATCAGAACATTGGTCCATCTAGCTAAGCATGGTTGACACTGGCTGGCTGCATCCTCTCCTTCCTCCCCCTCGCAGTGGCGTATTTAGGGTATTGCATGGGGGCAAGAGCAATGGGCGCCATTTACGAAGGGGGCAGCAATTGCCCCCAGGCCCCCCCAGCACAATGTCCCAAAGCCGCATTAGAGGAAAGCTGCGCCCCCCCCCCCAGCTCGCCAGCCAGCTTCTGATCAAGCTGAGCTTGGCATTAGTGGCCAAAATTGTGAACACCTTGGTATGTATGAATAATACCATCATATATCATTGGAAAGGTAATTTAATGCAGAATGCAATGACACAAACCAGAGTTTGTCTTTTACTCTGTCAAAGGTTATGGCTGAAAAAACAGAGAAAACAAAAACTGTGACATCACTTTCAGTTGTGATGTCACTTCCGGAGCAACATTTTGCCCTCTGCACTGAGCTACACTTTTATTAGCCACGCCCCTGCTCCCAGATGTCAAGCAGGCCTGGGAAAAGTGTTCCTGACGACTGAATCAGTCTGCCAAATGGTATGCCAGCCTCTGCTCTTCCCACTCTGCAATGCTCAGCACCCTCCTCTTCCTCTTTGCCCCCTCATCTAAGCCAGGGAGTGGATGGAGAAAGAGCAATAGAAATGAGAGAGAGGTGCCCCTCACCCATCTGCTGCCTGAGGCGACAGCTACAGCTGGCCTCATGGATGCTCCGGCCCTGCCTGTATAAGAAGCCGCCACCACCTGAACTGTTCGTAATCCTCAGCTTCCAGGGAATGATAGCCATTTCCTACACCCACAGTAACCCTCATTCTGTGAGCTGGTGAGTCTGTCTAGCCAGAGATGATCTTTCAATGTTTCTGTTTCTTGTAGAGAGAAGGAGAAGGCTGCGAATGCTGCAAAAGGCCTCACAAGGCCACTGATACTGAGAAATTACACTATCGTCCATGGATCACCATCGATGGCCATGAAACGATTCCCATCTGGGATAGTAGCTGTAGAAAGACGTACTAAAGGGAAGAAGCTCCACTATGCCTTTCCTGATGGAACATCATTTCTGTTGTATCCTTAGTTTTTGTGGGACAAAAGGGGATGGATTAGTCACAGAAAGCCTGGAGGCTGCTTGAAATGCACTGTGCTTATTTATGTATTTATTTAGACTATTTCTAGTCCACCTTGTCCAAGGCTACAAGCCAAGGGAAATGCAGTCAATTGCTGTCATCTGTGATGACCTTGTGGGATAGCTTAGGCTGAGATGTGAGAGCGCAGTCCTAACCTGGAGTTAGGCCGGCACAGTTAGGCCAGCAAAGTTTGGCCGACACGAGAGCCAAAGCGTGTTTGGACCCCTCTTGGAGACAGGAAGGATGATGCGCGTCTGTGTGCTGGCCTCTCTGACTCCTAATGTGGTCCAAATATACTTTACGGTGGCCCTTGTGTCGGCCAAACGTTGCTGGCCTCACTGTGCCAGCCAAACTGCAGGTTAGAATTGCGCTCTGAGTTTCATGACTAAACAGGGACTTGACCTGGGTCCCTGTCAGTCTATGTCCAATACAGTCACCAGTATACAGGGCCAGCGAAAGACCTCCTGACACTTGATATGGCAAGCCAGCTACTTCCTCTTTACCTGATGATGTACCACCCTCTGCTGCTCCCACTCTCCCATGTTCTAGCTCAGTACTCTCCTTCCCTCCAGAAGTCCTCTCTGTGCAAGTCCTCTTGGTCCCCCTCTTCTTTTTTCCAATTAAATGTAGGGAGCAGAAGAAGAAGGCAGATCCATGGAGGAAAGTACATGGACAGAGATGAGCATCCCTCCCATTCTCCCCCATCTGCTGCCTGAGGCAACCGCTTCAGTTGGCCTCATAGATGGGCTGGCCCTGCTACTATACTTCAGTGGCTGTAGGCTTATATGTGTTCAAATTCTGACTATTTGGCAATCCTCCCCCATCCCTTCAGCCCTCTCACCACAACATTTTTGGCCGCAGAACTGAACTTTAGCAATTGCAGTCCAAACGTAGTACAATAGCATAGAGTGTACTTCGTACATTAGAATCTTCGCCATTAGAATCCCCCCCTCTCTCTCCCCTCTGCCCACTTCCCTGACAGCCATTTGGCTGTGGTTCATTTGGAGATGCTTCACGGAAGCACATGCTCTGCTTGATCTTTCCACCGAACTGGGAATTAAAAATGAAAGGCTCTGAGTGCAAGATTTCATTTCACGTCTGTAGTTCAGATGACTTCATTTGTCAGTCTCTGCTTTCTAACACGGTGTGTTAAGCACAAAGGCCTCATATCAAGACCTTTACAATCCCCTCTTTCTCGCTCATCACTTTGGCTAATAGATTCATTTGCTGCTGTGGCGTTCATGAAGATGTCAGGGAAATAATCCCACAGAGGCGGCTGCTTCGCAGGCAGAGCTGCCTTATGCTCCATCAGACAGTCTCTGTTCGGTTGACTCAAATAAAGCATCCCCACTAACAATTCAGCAAGACATCTGCATACAAAAGGATACAGGATAATTGGCATGGGGATGATTACAGAAATAATGCATGCACGTGCTTCCTCCATGTGGCAAGCTGCTTCATCAGAGAGAAGGCGAACAACCTTCTCCTTGATACGTTGGTTTTCTACATACTGCAATATCTTGCACTTTTGTCTGGTTAGGGACCAGAAAAAGGGCAATGATCACAATGGGTGGAGGTCAAAGCATAGCCTTATTCAGCTTGCAGATTTATTTTGGCCAGGGGAAAATGCACATAACAATATAACACATGGAAATGCGTGCCAAACCTAAACAAACAGAAATAAAAGAAAACTGAACATAAGAATGTCAACAAGGGCCGTGGAAAGTTGGATGAAATTAGATGAAAGAGGAAAGCATGCAGGCAAAATTGAAATCTGGTCATAACTGAAAACACCTGAAAGAGCAAAGTGGCTATGGTCACGTTGGTGATGATCTCATGAACTCTGCTGCGGCAGGACCAGTTTTGGGTCCAATTGGAAACATTTTTTGTAGGGCCTCAGGCTCACAGAATCTTACTGCCCAAGTCTGGAGCTGGTGGCACCCAGGAGTCCAGTGGCACCAAAATGGTGACCGCTGGATTCTGTGGCTGCCGAGGCTATTGCCAGGGTCTCCTCCTCAGGTAACACTGCTGAGGTGCCATTGGCTCTCCTTGGCTTTGTGCCTGCATTTGAGTCAGGCTGCCCGCCTCAGGAGGCGGGTTAGGATTCAGTGGCAGAGGATGCCGCCATCCCCACCCCCTTGCAGGCCTGATATTTCCCTCAGCCCCATTTTGCCCACTCCCCAACTTCCCCCACCCTGAGAAGACTTACTGCCAGCCGGTGGTACAGGAGCATGGTCCGTCTCTCCTGGCACTGAACCAGTGCCAGCTTTCCTTGTTCTCCGGGTGCTGTAAATGTGCTTTACGGCATGTTTACGACACTCTGAGCCGGTGGTATGAGCGCATCGCCAGCAATAACGGGCTCAGGATGGAGCCCTTAGAGAGAGTATAAATAAAACTCATTATAGACATTATACCTCTTTGGTAGAATGGAGAGCAATCAAAATGTGCCCTTAAAAGTGCATGTGAGTTAATGGGCCAAATAAATCTGAGCACATTTTAATTTAAAATGGCATACATATAAGCCTACAGGTAAGTAAACAATACGTGTAGATAACTTTTGAAAAGTAAATAGCTACAAAACCACTTGATTTAGTGACTGTGAAATGACTGAGTAAAAATATTAATGTTATGTTTTGATTTTTCCCCAGTGTTGTGCAGAGGCGGATCTAAGGGGGGGCAAATCTGTAAGTTTTGCAAGAAGCCGTACCCTGTCATGTAAATCCTTCCTCTCCCTTGCTGCTGTAGCCAGTAAGCAACGCCAAGATGTTGCTTTTCCCTGTGAGGATTGGCTAGAACAGTGCAGGAGAGGCGTGTTTTCCACTGCAAGGTGAGGCTTCTTGCAAAACTTAGAGCTTTGCCACCCCTTAGATCCGCCTCTGGTGTTGTGCCTTCTTAGGTGTGGGCCCAATTAGTCCGCTGGCCCTGTGCTGCGGTACGGTCCTGCCTCAGGTTACTCCTCTGAGGGCCACACATTTGCTTAATTATACAAGGTCTCACCCAGAGTGAGCTTTCCTAACCTAAGGGTCTCCCTACAGATCACACAGAGATGAAACTGGATTTTTGGAGAAGTTCTACATTACCTTTCATCTGCAAGCTTCTTTCATGTCATAATCATTTTCTTGTTACATGGTCAGACAGGATGAGCGAGAGAGCATTCTTTAAGCAGAAAATATCAGCACCAGGAACAGCTATTTCCAAGGCACAAAAGAATGTTCTCAGTTTATCACTGCTTTCCTAACGTGGTCATACAATAGCTAAAAAAATGTTCTTTTTTTATGAGTGATATGACTTGACCCATGTGAAAGCTACCCATCAGGACAAGTGGCAGTCTGCCAGTTTCCCACATGCTGTTTAGGAAAAACAATCACCCTTGTGTTTCAAGAACCTCCAGCTCAAGCACTTCTAGGTACATTTATATCTCAGGGCCAGTCCTGTGTAGCTTACTCTTTTAAATGCAGGTGAGTGGCATTGCCAAATAGATCTGTATTAACAGTAATAATAATAACCAATAGGGGGAGTTGGTTCCTTATTCAAAAGCCTGTTGTTGCTCTCTTTGCTTGACTTTTCATTAGTTTCTTGTTCCTGTTGTCTTGCTCTGCCTGGTAACAGTGGCTGCTGTTCCCTCCCTGTTACAGTAAAATTCTTAACAAAACTCAGTTTTGCTGTGTATAGGACTGATAGAGTCTGTCAGCTCTGCTAACATGGCACTACTTCCCTATTTAGTCCTTAATGTTTCACCCCTGGTGGTAAGGAATGCAGCAGTTGAATGTCTGCTGGGCATAAGAAGAGCCGCCCTGCTGGATCAGGCCAAAGGCCCATCTAGTCCTGCTTCCTGTGTGTCAGAGTGGCCCACCAGATGCTTCAGGGAGCACACAAGACAACAAGATACTTGAATCCTGTTGTCCCTCCCTAGCACCTGCCATTCAGCCAACTTCTAGAACCAGGAAGTATATCCACCATGGCTTGTAACCTGCCCTTGGCGATGCGCTCCGAGTGTCGGCCCCTTTAAAAGGAGGGGGGGCAGGTGGCGGGAAAAACCTACAATGGTGGCTGCAATTGCAGCCACCATCAGAGCTTCTCTGCGCCACCCTGGAGGTTGCCGTCCTCTGCTTTTCTGAAAGTGGAGAAGCACAGCAGCCCCTGGAGAGGTGTAGGAAGTTGCAGCCCGTTGCCACCCACCCCTCCTTCTCCACTTTTTTTTAAAGCAGAGGAGGTGGGGGCAGGAAGGGGAATACCGCTGACCCTGGGAGAGACGGGAAAAGGCCTTTCCCTGCTGCTCCTGAGGGTGAAATAAGTGCAACCTGGGAGGGGGGGGGAGCCTGAATGATTTTTGTGCACCCCAGCTTGGCTTGCCCTCGCTCAGGAATGCCACTATAAGGCCTTTTTTGGTAGTAATAATCTGAGGCCCCTAGAGGCATTAATGTCTGTAGAAAGGAGACCTGGTGAGATCCCATCCCCTTCTTGGCCCTCTTGCATATCATGGGAAAGGCAGATGATCCTTATCTCAGTTTTGCAGATGAATAGACTGCCAACCCAGAGAGGCTAAGAGATGCCTCCAAGGTCACATAACTGGTCAGTGACTCAGATAGAGAAGCCAGGAGTTGCGATGCCAATTAAATAAAATTCTCCTTATCGTTTATGGTAGACTTTATAAACCAAGTTGTCTAGATCCATTTAGCCTGCTGTTACTGACCATTTATTGTTATGATTCCCATCCATCACGCTTTTTATAGGAGCAATAATTAATTACCCTGATTCCTAGCCTTTGAAGCGTGTGGTATGGGAAGCTATTAATGGCAGATGTTAAAAGCCTAACCCCACTGGGTGTAACTAATGGTGCTGCCACTTGGCGTATTGTTCAGGGAGAGAAAGGTCATTGGAATGATGAGAAGTACAAATGGAAAGGGGGGGGATTGGAAGAGAGATGGCAAGATGGAACACAGCCCTGGTTTCATTCAAAGGTGTAGCCTGAACTAGTCTCATGTTATGCTTCCTCCGGGAGAAAATATCACAAGCCAAGCACTTGTGAAGACCTGGAAAATCTGAGGGGCAGGAAGGTGAACAGGAGGAAGTTGACTGGGGATGAAGGGATGAATGTTGCCTCTTTGGGGTTTGACAAGCCAACCCACCAAGTGGGATTGGTGAGTTCGGGAGCTCTGGAATATTCTGCATTGGCTCTGTGGTATTTCACTTTGTAATCTAATATGAATCTACTATTTTTGACTTTCTGCTATTGTGGGCCATTGTGAGAAAAGGGAACTCTGAATAGACGGGCCCTTGGCCTGATCCAGCAGGGTGGTTCTTAGGTTCTTATGGCCCTTTGAGTCTAGCTGATGTGGTAGAAAAAGAGGCTTCAGGAATTGTTGGAAACTACTTGCACTTTACCTATGGCCAGGTGTGCTGCAGCAAGGTTTGGACAGGAGAGAGAGAGGGGGACCAGGGTCATGGTGTTTGCATGCCTGCACATACACCATGCTATGCTCTGATTCAAACTGGGGCTTACAATGACCACTCTCACAAGAAGAAAATTGCCCTGGGCATCCTAATAATAGAATGCCAACATAATGTGTAATTTGGCACTCAAGCTATCCTCCTCATTTGTGATGTGAGAGCAGCTAAACCATTGGTACCCAGTAGTGTTCTCTGCCTGCCAGGCCTCTTTGTGATAGCTGGTAGATCTGATAAAAATTACGTAAGTCGCAATCCTATACAAGTGTGCGTGGAAGTCAGTCCCATTGAACTCAGAGAAGCTTACAGCTGAACAGACATGCAAAGGACTGCATTGTTACTGTCCAAAGGCTTTGAACATAATAATTCATTTACAGTGGTACAGAATATAGGCTGCTTCTTTTAAAAAAAGTACAGATACTGAGATTTTTAGCCCTTAACTCACACTGCTTGCATTTATGATATTATAGCATTGATAACAATAGGCTAGAGCCAGAATCATTGGCTATATAATACATTACCATTGTTTGCCTCATTACCATTACGCTGCATGTTTTAATTTTTTGTTTACCTCACCTTAGCTGTACAATAGCACTGTTAATGAATCAAGATGGAGGATCTGTTAGAGACAAGGATGGATATTTGACTCACCGCTGGAGCTGGTTTTCCAGAAAACAGATTCTACGGTCATTGGACTTTCAGGTACAAAAAGGAATTAACCCCCAGTGTTCTTGGGGCTGGAAAGCTGCAAATATCTCACATTCTTAGAGCAACTGTCCTTTTGAATGGCTTTGATTCTACAAAGATTTCTAAGCTAGTAATTCTGTGCACTTAGTGGGTATGAGTT
>JAJKFI010000004.1:22974914-22993163 GCA_029204185.1 Lerista edwardsae | reverse complement strand
AGACTCTAAATGGCCCAGGCCTAACTGGGCCTTGCGCTTGTTCTGGTGGCATAAGGCCTCTTATGGTTGTTGCAAAAGCCAGGCAACTAGCCATTTGGCCCAGCCTGGCCACTGTCACAAGTGGTGAGAGGATGGGCCTGCACATCAGCAGATCAGGGGCAGCCATAGATGCTGGTCAGTTCGCTCAGGGCATTAGAGGGAGGTGGAGAGCAGGCAGAAAGAGGTAGGGAAGGGGAGGAATGGGGAGGAGATAGAGTGGGAAGGGGATGGTATGGGTGGCGCCATCCTGCCCTCCATCCCCCAACATGGGTCAACACAGACCTGTGGCAGGTCTAGGTAGACCTGGTGGGCAGGAGTGTTCCCTCCCCCTAGCTGTCACATTGATAGAAGCTCATAAGAACTTCCTCCCTGGTCAATGGACAATGTTCCAAGAGTCTGTCATTTGGGAAATCTGGGAGAAATACCATTGGCCAGTGAAAATAAGTAGGGGGGCGCTGCCAAAAGGCCATTGCAGAAGCTCTTATTTGTTCCCTTGTTCTAAGGGTGCACAATCATGGAGCATGCCATGATGGTGGGGAGGCAGGTGGGAACCCAGGTGAGAACCCGGGATCCAGAGGACCCAGAACCTAATGTACTGGCCTTGACTAGTTTCATCTTTGAAATGGCCTGTTCATCTCAAAAGCCCCCCCTATATCCAAAGCCTGGGTATGCCGTTGTCATGAACTCAGTCACACAGAGATATTAAAATTATAATGTGAAGTGTAGCCAATGTGCAACTTTTATCCAAAATATGGGAAATAACATGGTATGAATCCATCTCTAAGCCATTAATCTGACTTGCTTTGCTCCTTAGATTACTGAACATTTAAAACTGAGCGTTCGTAATCAAGATTCGATGACAATTACTTTTACTGCCCTCAGTGAAAGCATCACTATGACTTTGTCAAGAACTGGATGTCCACATAAATCTAGAATGGAGAAACGGGTAAGAAGGCATCAAATGGAAGCAAATTTTTGACAACAGCTGAACTTATCAGTAATGTGTTGTTCAACAATTGCTTGATTTTCTTGAGGTTTGGCTGGCATGGTATGAGATGATCAATGAAGAATTTAATAATAATTGTTAGATGTGCTATCCTGGGAATATGGAATAAATATAAGGTTAGGTTCTGCCCAAAAATACCGTTGTGGTTATCACCCACAAAAAACTTTTTATAGAAGAGAAATGATAAGTACATATAATTGGTTGTCATATAATGATATAAGGTTCTGTGAGCGGCAGACCTTGTAATTGCGACTGATTAACAGCTGAGCTGTCTTTGGCTGCCTTGTGTGAGGGGGAGTTGTGCCGAAGTTCAGCCGCTTCTCTGGTGGGAGCAGGGAAGCCGCTTATCAGCCAGCAAAAAGACAAATGGGTGGCCAGAAAGAAGGACTAAATCCAGAAAGATCCATCTGTTTGTGTGTAGTTCTTGGAAGATAGAACATTTCTATAAAAATTGTAAAAACCTTTGGGTTTCTGAATAAAGTCTGCCTATGTAAACCGCCTTGAGTTTTAGTCATTAGAGAAATCTGGTGACCTAAGAAAGGCGGTATATAAATACAAGTATTATTGTTATTGTTATTGTTAATAACATTGTTATTGTTATTGTTATTATTACTGTTATTATTAAAATTTTCATGTATACTAAAGCATATTTACTAAAAATCAACAGAGGGGTGGAAGAGGAAATCAAGAGAAAAATTGATTGCCCGTGGTTTTCTTAGTTACAAATGCAAGAAAAGTTTAAAGTAGATAAGACTCCTTGATATTGAAATCTGAATTAGAAAGGAAATTATGGTATGTTTAAATCAGTGGTTCCCAACACTTTTAGCACTTGGACCAACGTTTTAGGTACAACAACCTGTCGGGACCCCCCCCCCAGACCAAAAGTGATGTCATTACGCAGGAAGTGACAGTATTATGTCTGTAAAAAACATGCATGTAGACTATCATAGATTACCAGATGCAACACTTGTTTTCAGGTATATGGAAAACATATCTTTGACATTTTTGAAACATGCCTTTGAAATTTTTTCAAAGACGGATTTCTCTGTTCGGAGGTTCCCTGAAAATGTTGCAAAAATGCAGCTTTTTAATGTTGCGCAAATGCATCTATGGTAGTAAATGGCACCCTCTGAAAATCAGCTTGTGACCACCACCCCCCAAGGCGGTCCCAACCCCCAGGTTGGGAGTCACTGGCTTAAATGATAAACACATTATTGCTAAAATGTATAAACTTTTGTTGAAATTTGAGACAGAGGAAGAACAAGTAAAAGACTATATGATAAAATGGGTTCAAAATTTTGGGCATAATATATTAGTGGAATAATGGACAGGTTTGTGGTCAAAGGGATTGAAATTTACATCAAGTGCTAATGGTAAAGAAAATGTATATAAGATGATGTACCATTGGCATTTATCACCTGTGAAATTGGCTAGAATGTATAATAGTTGAGGGATTTGTTGGAAATGCTAAAAACAAGAAGGAACGTTCTATCAAATGGGTGGACCTGAAAAATAGCAAAAACTTCTGGCCACAAATCCATTCACAAATTCAGAAAATTTTAAGGACTAATATCCAAATGAAGCCATAGACCTTTCTGTTGGGTATGATGGACAATGAATTAGAAAGACAACCTTATTTTTGTATATGATAACGGCTGCAAGATTATTATATAAGTGGAAGTGCCCCAGTCTACCAACATCGGATGACTGGTTGGTAATTGTGATGCCCTTAATAAGAGAAAAGTCAACAGCTTGGCTGCGTGGAAGCCATTTATTGACTTTTTGCAGGGCTTAGATAGTAAATATATACCGTTGGAGATGGAGGAAGTTAAATTATAATGTACTAATTGAAAAATAGAAAATATTATTATTGGTGTCTGTTGTGGGGATGAGAGGAAGTCCTTTAAAATTTTATGTTAATTTTTATAGTTTTTGTGTTATACGTCATAGTTTTGTTAGGTATGTTTTTGTTTATTCAATTCATTTGTGTTGTAATTTTTTGTTGTTGTGATTTAAGGTAAAGAATAGAGAGATTAACCGATTTTCTGCTGCTGAGCCATATTTTGACTTGAATCTGCCATGTTATTTATTTTGTTTTTAAAGAAAACTAGGCCTCTTCACGTTAACTAGGAGTATGTCCCCCCCCCCCCCCGCCAAGACTATTATCACTTCTAGGATACAAAGTCCTATCTCAATACACTGTGGAGCCAAATGAAATTTCATATATTAAATTATAGTAGCTGTTTATTACTTTAATTGCTAGCCTGCATCTTGATATAAGCTTCCAAAGCAGCTAATTAAAAAAGCAGGCATTCACCCAACATAGCCCCCCAAAACAATTCAAAAACTGAAGAACAATTTATACTTGAATCCAACTGCTTGTTTAAAAAGTCTCATTTTTCAAGTCAGGAACCAATTAACAACAGCTACACTCTGCAGTACAAAGGAGTATTCATTTATGTTTGGTTTGTCTCTGGTCAGGATATGTTTTGTTGATCAAGTTTGTAGGGATCCTGTAGCTTGAAGATCTTGAAGATCTGGAGATGAAGACCTCTCATCAAAATGGGATACTCCTTCACAATAGAACATCTTTATATTAAAATTTATATGTCGCTTTGCTAAACAAGGAATCTAAAGATAGCTTACAAAATTGAAACAATATAAACTCACATGAGCAGCATTAAATAAGCAACCTCCAAAATCTCCCGAGTTCTTGCAGAAGTAAAAATCTCAGGGGTCACTCCCCTGGCTGCCTGTAATATTTCCTATGAAAGATCTCTAATATGGAGGCTATACAGATGTCCTCTGGGAGCGAGTTGCACAAAGTGGGTGTCAAAACAGAGAAGGTTTTCCTGCGTGTCACCTCCAAATGGACCTCCAAAAATGATTGCACATGCAGAAGGGTCTTTACAGATGACCTCAAAGGCCAGGCAGATCCAACCAGTCAACTTGGACTCTCAGATATCTGCACTTGTGGCAGGTATGGACAAAAAGGTTGCATGGGAATTCTTACCATAATTAAAGTGTTACCATTCCCATTTGGATTGTCTGTCCAGAGGTTTGAACCAGAGCAGCTTCCTAGGTCAGGCTTATGGTAAGGGCAAATCCCTTGACTGGACTCGAACCTGGCTCCCAGCCTGTGCCTTTGTGCAGTGAGCCACTGGCACTCTGCTTTGCTTGTGTGTTGTTGAGGGCCCCTATGTGACTTGTTCCTGTCCCCCTCTGGCAAAAGGATGACTTCCAGCTGGTGGATGTCCCCACACAGGCTCAAATCCTTGCCATGGAGAGGCTTCTCTTTTTGTTTCACAAAGTTCCCTTGGAAGCAGAGGGCAGCCATCTTTTTAGTCTTGCCCGGTCTACTCAAAAATGAACTCTTTGAAGGTTTGCATTTGTATGAGCAGAAACGTGAACCCTGGTGCGGGGGCGTCTAGCACTTCTTTGCTTTTGCCCCTTGGCTGCTGATGCCATTTTAACTCCTGTAGGAAGTGAGGTTCTGTGGCATCCTTTGTTTTGTTATGTGTATGTGTGTTTGGGCGTAGTGTCCTTGGCATATCTTCCCATGGTTGGCAGTGGTGCCTGATGCTATGTTTCTCATTCCTAGTGGCTGGCAGGTGGGTGTCCTCTCCCCCAGAACTGACCATTCATTGGCCCTGCACCTTCCTCCCTTCCCCGCTTAGTTCACCCTGATGGCGCTTTTCTAGCTGCCACTGTTGAATCTGATTGGATGCAGTGATTGGCTCCTTGGACATCACACCGATGACACACAGGTTCCGTACGGATGATGTGCTAACATTGCATTGATGTCAAATGATGACACACTGCTGTTAAGATGCTACTCCATGGGTCACAGGCTGTGTAGGTGTTTCCATGGATGCTGGGGATGTTATTGGGAAGGGCTGCACCGGCAATGGATTGTCAGGGCAGGCTTGGCATTTGGCCCATCTTATGCCAGGCTTGTGCCAGGCCAAATAGGATTGGCCCTTATATGACACCAACAAAGGATTGGCCTTTATACAACACCAACAAGCATCTTAAGCCTCACATATTATAGCGCTGTGCCCTTTAACTAACATATTCCTATTGCCAGGTTTTATGCTGATCAGCAAAAACAAACTGTGCTATAAAAGCTAGTAGACAAACAATGCCTCCCTTTCTTAAAAAAATACAGTATATGCATTGCACATTGGACTCTCTTCAAATTGCTTCCCTAGAGGTCCATTGACCTTTAAAGAGTAACCTCCAGGAATGACACTGAAACCTGCATTCAAGGCAACATTCCAGCCTATTTCCAGATCTTTCCCCCCTAAATATTTATATTGTGGATGCACTTTTGCAGAAAGACAGCCTTTCCATTAAGATGCTTTATTATTCCACAGGCTGTCTTCACAGGCTGGATGAATGACATATTTTGCAGCTGCTTGATGTTAATTGGGCCATTTTTTAAGATTAAGAATTCATTCTTGTCCCAGTTGGTAATTCCCCCTCCTACTGATTCAACTTTTTAAATACAGAATATGTGTACACACGATATAAAAATACATGGTTTTAATTGCTTTTCTTGCCTGGAAAGAAAACTGTGTGTTAAAAGAACAAACATATTGAAATCCTTACATATATTGTCTCCAATGGCAAGCAGAGCAGTGCTTTGTGTATAATGCAGGGAAGTGATAATGAGCTATGCACTTGAGGATTGTTGTTTTCCCAAAGGATTCTCGGATCTCAAAATATCCTGGTTTTATTGAAGCAGGAGGTGTGTCCTGTATTTCTTCATCACTGTTCCACTGAAACCAATGGATGTAACTTATTTTAACCTTGAAAATGCAGGGCTTGCTCCATATGCTAACATAAGAAGAGCCCTGCTGGATCAGGCCAAAGGCCCATCTAGTCCAGCTTCCTGTATCTCACAGTGGCCCACCAGATGCCTCAGGGAGCACACAACAAGATGCCTGCATCCTGTTGCCACGCCCCTGCACCTGGTATTCTGAAGTAGCCTACTACTAACGTAAGGAGGTTGCACCATCCATTATGGCCCCTGATGGACTTTTCCTCCAGAAATCTGTCCATTCCTCTTTTAAAGGCACTTAGGCCAGATGCCATCACCACCTCCTGTGGAAAGAAGTTCCACAGATTAACAACCTGCTGGGTAAAAAAGTATTTCCTTTTATCTGTTCTCACTCTCAACACTCAATTTTAGTGGATGTCCCCTAGTTCTGGTACTGCTACTGGTTCTGCTATACTTTGCTACTAGGTTAATCCAGCACTGCCTGATGTAGATCTCCAGATCTTTCACACAAGTGTGACTGCAACCACGGAACAAATCCCACGTGAATAACTGAATGTTATTCCCACACAATCACTGAATGTTTGCTCTGGCCCTAAGAGAGCAGACATCACCACTTCTTGTGGGAGTGAATTCTGGCAGCTGTAATTTGTGTTAGGCAGAGCATCCCAAACACAGGGATCCTGCCTATTCACATCACCTGTGCTGCTGTACAGCAAATTCTTCTCATCCTGGACATTAGAAGCTGATACGAAGCAACAGCCAGTGTTCTTTTGCTGGCCTCTACAAATGAGCCACGTGTCGAGCCAGTCTCTCTCTGATCAACACCAGCAAAGAATACGACAGCTCAAATTAGATTTCAGCTATCACGGTGGGGAAATTACTACTACTACTACTACTACTACTACTACTACTACTACTACTACTAATAATAATAATAATAATAATAATAATAATGCAATTCAAGGATAATAATGCTGTTCTACTTTCTAGGGCTGTCATAAGGATTATTGGAATAATGTATATGAAGGATTTGAGCACCTGGAATATACTATGAAATGCTGTTATTACTATGCATATACATCACCTGTCACAAAGGCCTTACAGTACAGCATAACAAATGTACCAGCATGTACCAAAAAATCATAGTGTGCCTTAATCCTGATTCCATTTCTTCTTCTTTTTCTCTCCCGAAGATGCCGTTGCAAACCCCTGACATTGTGGAGCAAGAAGTACAGTGGCACAAAGTTTTAGCAGATATTAGGAAGAGGTTTGAGAAGACAATCAAACAATTTATAAATGGGGTTTTGCTGGCCTCAGGTATAATCATTTTTGCTGGCCTGTGGTGTCTGTTTTGTGACCCACCTAATTTGTATTCTGGAATGTGGTCTGTCTGTCTGTCTGTCTGTCTGTCTGTCTCACTCACACACACACACACACACACACACACACACACACACACACACACACACGCACGCACAAGGAAGGATAATACAAATTGAAGCTGAATTGAGAAATTTGATGCACTCTAGATATTTGACATGCTCATGACTAAACTCAGCCACCAACAAACAGTCTCATCAAGTGACACCCAAGTCATTTATTGAAAGTTTCCTATGAAATGTAAACATCAAAATTAAATTATTGTAATACACTCTATCTGGGGCCGCCCCTAAAGACTGCTTGAAAACTTCAGTTAGTAGAAAATGTGGCCATCAAATTGTTAAAGGGAGTCAAGGGTGTGGCCGTATTGCACCCTGTTCTATCATCTGCAGCAGATGTCAGTTGGATTCTGGGCACAATTCAGATGCTGATGTGTTCTTTTAAAGTTTGCTATGGCTCAGGACCCATATTGCCTCCCTGACATACAGCTGCCTGTCCTATCCTTTCTGGATGTGAAATCTTGATGTTGCCCTTACAAATGCCCTCTAAGACTGTTGTTATCACCATATTGTTGCTGGGGAGCTGAGGCAGTGGCCACCACTTGTGAGCACATGACAGAGGCAAGGTTTGAACCAGGGATGTCCTGATCCTCACTTTGTCACTCAGCTGTTAAACTACATAATCTCTTAAGGCCGCAATCCTACAGGCCCTTTCCTGGGAACAATGGGAATTCCTTCCCATTGAATACAATGGGACTTCTGAGTAGACATGCATAAGATTGTGCTGTAAGAGAGCTACCCCTTTAGCAGAGGTTTTACTGCAGAGTACACACGGCCTTTAATGCACATCAGTGCTGCTTAATACATTCGGATGCTGATCGTTCATCAATGGTTTATTTATACTGCATTTTTCAATCAATATTGAAACTGATTTTGACAGTATACTTTCTTTTACTGTTCAGAGTACTTGAAACTTCTTCCCTCATGTATCTGGCAGGGATATGTTTCATAGACTATCCAATGGGACCAGCTGCAAAGCATGTGAAGTTTTCATTGAAGGAACCAATTCAGGCCTGGGAGCGACGACTAAAAGAACAAACCATGGCTGCGACAGAAGCAAAAGGGAAACCAAAGAAACCAGGTGTCAAAATCCCCGTTTCAGGGAGCCTTGCTTTTTCGAAGCCTTTCAAGATAAAAATGAAACATCCCTCACAGTGAGTGGGATTTTCTTTTGGGAGAAATTCTAGTGCATTAGTACGTGGTTGGCCATGTAGGATGACAGCTCCCTCCTTCCTGGAAGTAAGTTCCAGAATGTTTTCTGCAAGCATTGGCCTCTTTTTGGAGGTGCCCTGAAACTGGTGCAAAGACGCACCATTGGCTGCGGTATGGAAAAGGACCATTGGTAGAATAAGGGTGCAGTGGCACAGTAGTAGCTCCAGAAGCCCCCATTGGCACTGTTAGGTTGGCGGTGGAGGCATGTCTTGGGTCCAGGTGTTTTGGCATGGGGTGGGGAGGAGGAAGTTGCGGGTTGATCCCAGTGGCAATGACTTGCACCAGGATCCTATCCCCTCTTTTTGAAACCTACCCCTTTCTCTCCTTGGACCTATGCCAGCAAAATGGCTGGCATAGGTCCAGGGAGACTTATACGCAGGTGGGCAATGCACTGGTGGGCAAGTGAAAATATTTTTACTTATCTCCTGCAAGCTGCCCAATTGCCTCTCCACCATAGTAGGCAGCTCAGCCTCCATTGATGTGGCTGCATGCTATAATCTGGGGGAGGGAGGATAGCATTGAGCTAAAGCTATTGTTTTGGGTGTGATTTTTTTCATGTTCGGCAGTTTGTAAACTGATTACAATTAACACCATGATTCACATTTACCTGGCTTTTCATTTGTGCTGTTCCTCCCTTTCTCCCAAAATGCTACCCATCAAAGCCCGCCTGGAGCTGGGGAAATGCGTCCTGTACAGGAAACCTGGGCATCTTGTCCTGCTGGCTGTCCAATTATACTGCGCAAAGTTTTGGCTAAAGAAGAGGATATTACCTGCTGCAAGTGTGTTGTGAAAATCCCATTGCTGACCGACATGGAATTTGAAAAGTTTATCAAAGCTCCAAGAGACCCTGATCAGGTTCTTGTGATTTGTGTGCTGTCACCCCAAAGTCAATCCTACTCTCCCTACTTTGAGTGGTCCTTAGAAAAGCTATATATACAAATGCAGCATGGCCGACCCTCCCCTTGTGTTCAGGTAAGCTCAATTCAGGATTACGAAATATAGCATGTCTATCTTTCCCTTTAAAAAAAAACATGTTTTTGCCTGTCTGACAAGTGTAGTGATACTGTGGAATTATGCAGGAGTAACACTTGCTATCTACACATCACGTTCGCTAATTCAAGTGCTATATGCTTATGCATCTGTTTCTACTGCACAGTTTGGTACCTGATGCCAAATTCAGTGTCATGTCAAAGTCCTTAATTTTTTCCTTTCCAAAATGTCTTTCTCGATTGTGTGGCCCCCAAGAGTGACATAAATGTGTAAACATGTAAATAGAAGCTGGAAAACTCCAATTTTATCAACCTCCTTTGTAAGTGTGAACTGTAAATGTGCTCTCCTTCTAATGGTGGGGAGGGAACAACCAGAAGGCCAAAGAGAGTTTAAGTGAAAAAAAAAAACTTGTTAACTTATCTCTGGGTAGGTCTTCTGGCTGCCTGTGAGCCTCTATGAACCCACGCCAGCTATGTAGCTGATGTATGTCCTAGAAGAGGAAGGGGGTGGGGTGGGTTAGAAAATGGGAGATAGGATTCAGCATGCACTTGGGTTGCCAAGACCCATCCCCTCTAGCCCACTACACACTCCTTGCGCTTGCCATCCTGCTCCTCCCCATCTCAGCCTATGAACCTCCTCCTCCACCAACTATATCTGGGCCCATGGGGCCATGTTCCTCAGTGGCAGATGCCCAGAACTGCTGATCAGTTCTGTTGGTGGCTCCAAATCACCTGGAAGTGACATGGCATCTGAGGTGGTGCTGCTGCATTTACAGCAGTGGAAAGCAACTTTTGCCCATGTAAACAACCCAAGCCGATGCACGCGGGCGTGGGGGGTGGTGTCCCATTCCCCAACAGCCCTGGTAATAATGACCCTTTCCTAAACTCCAGTGGTACACCTGCAAATGATTCAAGCACACCAATATGTCCCAACACACAGGTTGAAAGTAGCTGACATCGCTGGTATATTCTCTTCTCTAAAGCTGCAATCCTAAGTATACTTACTAGGGAGTAAGCCCCATGGAGCACATCCTCTGAGTGGATGTGCTCAGGATTGCACTGTAACATTCATTAAGGAGAGACCTGCGTTCTGTTGCCATGCCCTTGAAAGTAGCATAGACAGAGGGCAGGGTGGCACAGTAAGTACAGCAAGTGGGCAAATAAATAAATTGGTGTATATGGCTTCTGAAAATGGAGTTCCATGTAGCAATCAACAGGTTTAACCTCTGTGAAGTTGTCTCACCTTTTAACATTAAGAAAACTTAATAAAGTAATGAAGCAGACCTCACAATTTTGTGACATGCTTCATATATTCCAAATTTATGTATAGTTTTTTTGTTTGTATGTTTTAGGGCGCAATCCTAAACAGTGCTGGATTAGCGAGGCCAGCCTGCCAGCGCCAAATCCAGCGCTGCTTAGGATGGGCTGGAGCCTCCCCGCAGCAAAGGAGCATGCGCTCCCTTACCATAGGGGAAGCTCCAGCCTCCCCTATGGGCTCCTCGGATCTGAGCCCGCTAAAGAGCAGGCGCAGATCCGAGGAGACCGTGCAGCCCAAATTGGGGCCTCGCTGACGGGCTTAGGATGTGGCCATACGGCTACCTCCCAA
Source organism: Lerista edwardsae (assembly GCA_029204185.1). Lineage (NCBI taxonomy): Eukaryota > Metazoa > Chordata > Lepidosauria > Squamata > Scincidae > Lerista > Lerista edwardsae. The sequence continues at coordinate 22,982,089 of JAJKFI010000004.1, read as the reverse complement.
GCCCGCCCATGTCCCGCCCATGTCCCGCCTCCCCCCTTCCCACCAATCCCCGTTCTGAAACGCGACAAAGAATCCCTTGCGCCGACTGTCTTCGGTTGGCACAAGGAAGGCTTTCCGTTGGTGCTCTGAAGCCGACGTTGCGAGCAGTGTTGGCTTCAGAGTTGGAGTGCTGACGCGGGGGTGCTGCTCGGCGCCTGCATGCCAGCACTCCACCCCTTGCATCGATGCATCCCATTGCAATAATTAATTAATTAATTAATTAATTAATAATATATAAACCCCAAAACTCCCATTCCACTCTTTAACCTCACAGAATGTTCTCTCCAGGCAGTTCCCACTCCTTTGCACAAGTAAGAAATGAAGGAAGGAAAGTGTAGCAAGCCTTTCCTCCCTGCCTCTGGACATCCTTGGGCAGGGGAGAGGGGGTCAGTTGATACTGCAGAGAAGTTGGGTATGCTGGCCTTCCTTGCTCTCTTATTGGGTTTGTCAGCAGCTGTATTACTTGGCCAGTGGACAGAATCAGCATCTGCTGCAGCTTCTTCTCTTCTGCCTATCAGCCAGTGACTGAAAAGAGGAGAAAGTGAAAATAGGTGAAAACCCATGGAAGTGAAAACAGGTGCTGAGAGATGCGTTTCCCCTTCATTCTTCCTGTAACTCTTCTGCTTAGGAAACTGCTCTGACCACCTCTAGTTCATCTGCATGCCAGAACTAGTATGTAGTTTCTCTGCTAGACGGCATTTCCTCAAATCCATAGCATTTGCACATATTTGATTGGTAAGAGAATAAAGTCCATCATGATTCTTCCACTAGATAAAGACAGACTGGTTTTTTTCTTCTTTTTAGTGCAAACACGATCCCTTCCGCTTCCTGAAATATGACCTAGATAGTCCTCTGAACAAGACGCCTCCTCTTCTGGTTCAGAAGCATGGAGTCATGCCTGGAATGGTGGTGGTAAGTGTTAGCCACTTTTCTCCTTGCAAAGCAGCCTGGCTCTTTTGTGTCTTTGACATGGTGACAGCTCATCCTGAAAGATCTGTGGGCTACAGATAAAAATTATCTTGGCTCGAGAGTGACCCATAAATCCCAAACTGCAGAAGTGTTGGTTACATTTTGACAAGAGGGCTGCAGGTTTGTTCCACCAGAGTTGTTACTTTGACACTTGATTACATTCCCTTATTGATGGCTGCGCAACATTCGGGACAGTCTTTTAGGACAGAAGAACTGACTTTTATCCAGTCCCTCGTCTTGTTAGTTTAATACTTAGCATGTTTAAATGTGCACTTGGGTCATCTCCCTTTCTGCTGATCTTTCTTGAGGGTTCTGTGCACCAGCACAAATTTGCCATACTTGTCTCCTCAATTTATGTTGTATTCATTTGGAGATTTATATACCAGCAAAGTCCCAACAAGGAATGAAACTGACCAATTTTCTCACAAATGGAACCCATGAAATAGTATTAATTAACAGTATTCAGGTACGTATCCCACAGCACCTAAACGTAACTAAGGAAACGTCTCTTAGAAGTAGCTAATTAATCGGTCTAGTTAATTAACACGGTGAACTCACAGTGCTTAAAAACACATCTCATCATAGCTTAAAACGAGTAGAACTTCTGCTTTTAGCAGAGTGTCACGTTTTCAAAGCATACACATTGGGAATATGTTGTATGTCATAACACACAATTCTTCTTCTAGATAGACCTCTGTGGCTACAGTAATTCTTCTGTATCATGAACACCTACTAGTTGGGGCCGCTGACATCAATTGTCACAAGTGACAAAATTCCCTGACCTTGTTAGAGATATGGGTTTTCTGGAAAATGTTATGGTGTGCTAAATCAATTGCGGTCTAATTTAGCATGCTTGACCATATTTAGGAAATAAATCTAAAAAGCGTGCCAAATTTATTTTACGTGCTTTATAAATAGCTCAATTATTTTGTGTCAGTATCCTAAAGTAGCTGAACTACTTTAGGAAGGAAAAAAAATAGGATGGAAAAAAATCAGTGAAGCACACATAATATGGTTTAAATGTTCTATCAAAACAAATCCAAACCTTTATTTGGAAATTATTTTAATTGGGATACTTGTAAATAAGACTTTAAGATGTGACAGACCCAAGAATTCTGAAAATTGTACATGCTTGCATGTTTTCTTCAGAAAATCACTTGAAAATGTGAAGAATAAATGCCCATTTCAATAGCTATTGGATCCGTTCCTTATGTCATTGATTTGGAAGCTGTGCACGTGTAGAAATGGAAGTTATTCCATGGAAAAATTTAGCAATGGAAAATGTTCCCCCATGATTAATGGCATGGTTCATCATGCCATTTTGTGTCCTTTAAAATGTTCATGGATGGTTATACTTTAATGCTATAGAGGCTGAGCGTGTACTGATTGCACTACTGCAATGTGGGCGTAGTTGAGCTAACAAAGTAAATCTGAGTAAGGCTACACTTTCCCCCTATTGCAACCCCTAGCCCATTCATGAACCCTCTGCCTGCATAAAACATGGTAGTATTTTGACTCTTGGGGACTGTGCCTTCTTTTCCCGGCTGGAGTGCACAGCTGATTTTTATTTATCTTAATAATAAACAGTGTTGGACAATGTTGCTATCCATCCTGCCTCCCCTTTCCCCATGGACTAGATAGTGAGCCTTTGAATGTAAAGCTGTAGGACCATCCAGCCAAAGGTTAAAATGCAGTCAGGTGTAGACGTCCGTTCATTTCTGAACAGTCTTGCAGGCAACGCTTGTATTAACCTCAATGGGGTTTAATTTTTTTTATTAAAAATTAGGCTTTTGCATAAAATATTTATGTAGCTTTTCTACATTATTAATTAATAACTGCTAACGCACTGTTAACGCATTGGTCATTCCTAAATTGCATTGAGATTGTGAACTGCACTCCCATCTTGTACTAACACCACCATAAAATACCTGCTTCCTCTCTCTTTAATTTCCCTTCTAAAGGAAGATTGGGGAAAATTCCTGATTTTAATCTTGCTACCTGGCTTCTAAACATATCATGATCTCAGTTTGATAAAGACATGGAGACATCAACAGAAGAAGGCCTTAACTATCTCTGTGAAAAGAGAACTGAGCGAATCAGCTCAGAATGCAATTCACTGTCCCAAATCTCAAGTTTTGCAGAGAAAATATACTGTTGTGCTGAATGGCTGAGGAACCCCATTCCTTTCTAGTTATGCCTGGAATATATTCTTCCCTTCTGGGGAGTCTTGGCATGCAAGGCGAGAGATATTTTCATTTGGATTCATTGACAGAGGCACCAGTCAAATAAGACAAGATGAAAGCCCTTCTGTGTTCCTTCTCATACAGATCACTGAGTGCTCATTAACTGTGGAACTCTGACTGTGGAAATCATTGCACTCTTGTCTCGTTGGGGAGACATCTAGAGTTTCTGTAGGTTCTGGTAATACTATTATTCATTTTCCTTCCACACACCCACAGCACAATCCCAGCTGCCCCATGGTGTTGATGCAACATCACTAGCGCCGACACGGGGGGCACCGAGCGGCACCCCCGCATCGGTGCAAGTGCCCTCAGGCTGACATTACGAGTAGCATTGGCCTGAGAGCGCCGACAGCCAGCCTCCCTCACATTGGCCGAAGCCAGCCAGCGCAAGGGAGGCTCCGTGTCTGCTCGGACACAGGATTGGGGGGGGGGGGGTTGGGGGCGGGCCCAATTTGGGCCGCGCTGTCGTCTCAGATCTGCGCCTGCTGTTTAGCAGGTACAGATCCGAGTAGCGCATTGGGGAGGCTGGAGCCTCCCCAGTGGTAAGGGCATGAACGTGCCCTTGCCGTTGGGAGGCTCCAGCCTCCACTATACTGTACTTGGATTTGGTGCTGGCCAGCTGCCTTGCCAATCCAGCGCACTATAGGATTGCGCTCCCAGAATCTGTTGGCTGGCCCTCCCCATCTCAGTACAGTTAGTCTTATTGTTACCGTACAGTCTTAATGACGCATTTTAGAAAAGAGGTAATGGAAAAAGCATTTGAACTTCATGAAAGCGAGGGCTGGGGGGGGTGCCTGAAAGGACTTCGATTCATTTCCACATGCTGCGATCCCATCTCAGCCCCACAAGCACTTCCATGTGGGGAGAAATAATTAGATGAAACAGTGAAAACATAAGAATGAATTTAGCTTTTCTAATTTCCCAAAATATGGTTGTAGATATTTTAACTTGTAAAACAGTGATCACTTACTATTTCCCTGAGGGCGCAATCCTAACCTGGGGTCAGGCCGGCATAGTTAGGCCAGCAAAGTTTGGCTGGCACAAGGGACACTGTAAAGTATGTTTGGACCACTCTTGGAGTCAGAGAGGCCAGAATACAGAGGTGCGCCATCCTCCCTGACTCAGAGAGTGGTCCAAACGTATTTTATGGTGGACCTTCTACTGGCCAAACTTTGCTGGCCTAACTGTGCCGGCCTAACTCCAGGTTTGGATTGTGCTCTGTCCTCTTTTTGGTGCTAAATTGAACTTCCAGTTTAATTTTGTGAGGTCTGAGCTGACTAAGAAATGTTATGGATCTGAAATAATAGAGCTGAAATTTTGGCATCTCAAGCCTATCTACCGTTTGACTGTTTGTCAAGGACCAAGCCAGAACTGGGAGACCTCTTCCTCAATGGATGACCCTATTGGTGGCCTTAAGTGGGAATCAAGGGGTTAGCAGAAACAGCAAAACCGAATACCCACCACTCAGGAAGGTCCCACACTGGGAAGGTGCAGATTTGAGAATCCTGTCCTAGATCCAGACCCTGCATAATCACCCCCAGCAACCCTGGCAGAGGCAGCACAGCAGTATGGCTGAGGTCCAGGCCAGAGGTGCATTGCCCATCTGGCAACATGTGGCCTTCCTTTTCTGAACCTTACCCATCAGGAAAAGACCGGAGCAAATGCACATTCAGGTTCAGAATTCTGCTGAAGTGATAGGAAGGGTTGGGGCAGTAGTGACAGCTATAAAGCTGCTTAGTATGTGTCTGGCAGTTGCTGGTAAAATCCTTTAATTCAGTGGTTTCCAAACTTTCTGGACTGGTGACACCCTTGGCCTACTGGGCCATTGGCTGTGGCTCCCCATTGGGGCTGTGATCCTACACATTGTATAGGGTGGCAGGATTTTTTGTGAGGATTCCGTTGCTCCTCTGGCTGGTTTCTATGGCTCCCCTGGGAATCATGGCTCACAGTTTGGGAACCACTGCCTTACCTGGAAGAGCTCTTAGTTTCAGGTGACTCCCTAGCCTGACGATGTCTCTGCTCTTTTTCATCTTTGCTTCATGAATTATTGGACAGCTTATCAGCCTTGCCAGTAACTTAAGAATCTGATCCACACAGTAATGATGGCAGAAGTGGAACAGGGGCCAGCCAGGTAGGACACTGATTAAGGGGGCCATGGCCTTTGGATAACGCATCAGGTGGAACCCTTGATAGCAGTGGCATAAGTGGTGCATAACATGCCATCAGGAGACAGGTGGGGACCATGGGGACTCAGTGCCAGTCTGTGCCCCAAGTGCCAGGGACATACACTTGAGTTACTCACAAGTGAATATATTTAGAATTGGGCTATAATATTTACATATGTAAATCATCTGCATATTAACCAAATAAGTACAATGAAAGGGTTCTAGTTAGGATCATGTGATGAGCATCCCTTTTTAGGGCATCTGTAAGTATTTCTGAAAACAACATGCATTTTAGATTAAGGCACAACCCAAGTCTTTGCTTTTCCAACATTGCAGGAATAAAGAGGGTTCTTGCAAGCATATCTTCTTTGTATGAAGAATTAAGCTTGGAATGCTAAAATGGCTATGCTGATGTATGTCTCAGAGGCAAAACAGGAGCATCCTGTGACCCTATGTAGGTTTAAAAATAATCATCTTGTGACTACCTCTAATGTTAACTGGAAAATTCTCACTTCAAAGATTTCTTGCTCCAGCCATGCACTGAAATTTGTTCCTCCAATTTGAAAAGACAGCAAATGTAATTATAAGGAGTGGAGTCTTTAGGCATAGTCCCCTTTCATGTAGGGCTCCCATTGTCAATCATTGCACACAGTGGGGTAAATCCATCAGTGTACAGAGACTATTCCCTTCTATAGACTGAAACAGGGACGCTCAGCAGAATAGGAATGTGCCTTGCTGGTATTGTATGACTCTTGCAAGCAGGGGAGAACAAATCAGTCTGCTGATGCTGATGCACTGGTGGCCAAAATGGTTTGCTCTGGGAGCAAAGCTGCAGTGCAGGGGGTTTTTTCAGATATTTATTTTATTTATTCTTATACCTTGCCATAATGCCAAAGATCTCAGGTTGGTGCTCCAGACCATCCCAAACAGAATCAAGTCATCTCCTAGCTGCGATCCCTGGGCTTATTAGGGCTGATGCTAAGAATTCAAGGCACTATTCTGTTTGACCAGCTCTGGCAATATATACGCCAGCTGCCAATGTACTGTAAGGGCAGCTCCACACCATCCACAACCTCCGCCCCCAGCCCCTCTCAGGAGGGAACTCCAAATGCAAGGGAGTTCGTTACAATCTACCAATGGAGCTTTCCTCAGTCTTTGAGGCTTGGGTCTTCAAAACTGCATATTCAGATCCTTCTCATTGCTGCTGGATGGCAGGTGTCAAGCAAAGGCCTATTTTAATTGCGATGGTGTTTCATTGCTTTAGAGAGAGATCTTCTTTGCAGAATCTCTTCTTGTTCATAGAAATACATAAATAATGACAGAGAATTCAAAGTAATCATTTGCAACGAACATGATTGATGCTGAGGGATCACCTAGGGCTGAATTCAATTTCAGAACCTTTATTGGCATTAAAGAAATATACACAAAAAGAAGAACAGTTAAATTAAACAGTTACCTAGGGCTGAAGACATCTGTCTGGTCATTTTAAAAAGTAAAGACCCTGCGATGAAAGAGGTGGCTTCCCATCCATCCCTTGCTATCAGTTGTTGAGAGCATTTTAAGCTGCAGCCCACTAGAGGGAACTGCTGGTGCTCTGAATGGCCAAGACTTGTGAACCGAGAAGCTGTCACTTAGAAGGCAGCCAAGGAACTTTGGCTTCATCACGACCTATTTGTTCTTTACACGGAAGCAACACTAAATCACCCCAGGCAAGTGTGTGGTTGCCAGCTACCTGTTTCCGATGAGCGCCCTGACAATT
>JAJKFI010000004.1:22955187-22974904 GCA_029204185.1 Lerista edwardsae | reverse complement strand
AGGGTGAAAGGCAGAGGCACAGTGTCCCAGTTTGACTCTGGTAACCCGATGTATATGACACTTATCCACATTCTAGGAGCACATGGCTTGGCTTGATAAACCGATATGCCATGCTCTGCTGTTCTGAAATACTGGGAGTCTCAGGTACTTTGAAGGAAGTCCAGAAAGCCCAGGTCAGGGAGGTCCTGAGAAGACCTTCGAAGGCCAATGACAATTCTCCTCCTTATGTTTTGTAATGTGTTTATTTTTAATATTGTAAACCACCTTTAGTGGTCTACAAGGCAGAAAGGCAGTACAGAACTGCAACAAATAAGTATTTTAGTTGTTACCCTCCTCTGCTCCTGCTGAGCTAAGTGGTTCACAAACATAATCATAAAACAATCCGTAAAATAACAACAAATCGGATCACAGCAATTAAGCCGGCAGCACAATACACAATCTCCGTAATCAAGGTAACAGCACCCCAAGATCAAGCAATTTTGAAGGCTCTTCTGAATTGCCAACTCTTTACATAATGGGTGGGAACATATAAAGTGGGAACCTGTCTGCCCTCTCCAGGCTGTACTATTCAGCAAGGGTGAATAAATGCTGTATTCTCATGGGTCATACATCTTCACCAAACCATGGCCTAAGGCCAGAACTGCATTCTGTCATTCAAACTCATTGCCTTCCCCCTGAATGCTCAGGCTCCAGAATAAAGTTGATTCTAATGTTAGGGTAAGGTTGCCCGTTCAAGCTGTTCTGCAGATTCCCCCTACCCTAAAATCTCCAGGATTCGCCCTGCCCTAAAATGCAGCCTAAAATCTCCAGGATTCTTTTCAGTACAGTAGTTGCTCCTGATTCCTGGAGACTGCTTGCTAATCCTGGAGGGCTGGCAACCCTATAGTAAAAGCTTTCTGTAGTATAGTATTGAATATGGTATTGCTTGCAAAAATGTACAATTACATATTGCAGACTTATCACATGTGTGTAGAAGTAGAGACATTAAGCACGGAACATCAGTTGCTTACCATTGGAGAACTCTTATGCTGTAAGAAACTGATTCACCAAGGATGGATTAAAATGTGTGAAGGTCCATCAAAACCTTCACTACCTGTGCAGTAGATTTGGACTGAAGGCCTCTGGCCAGTGGTGGATCTAGGGGGGGCAGGGGGGGTATGAGCCCTGGGCGCCGTCTTGGAGCCGTCTAAGGGGGCGCCAGTGGCCCCCGCAACATTGCTCGGGTAGACCTGGGCTCCGTGGAGCCCTGGTCTACCCGGGGCTGCTTCTGGTGGGTAGACCTGGGCTCCCATGGGGGCGCACTTCTATTGGGTGCCCCGGGCGCCATTTTGACTAGGTCCGCCCCTGCCTCTGGCTTTATATGCCTGCTATAAAGTGTGGCACTTCATTAGTTAGCCTGTACAAATGGCTAGGCCTTGTACTTGGAAGGCTATAGAATGGCTCTTGGTGTTTCTATAACAGGGAGCATGTCTCCGGAATGGGCCAGAAGCAGGCTAACTGTGTAATCCTTTGTTTACTCAGAAGTAAGTCCCATTATCACAGGTGGAGCGACCAGGAACACCCCCTCATCTCATGCCATCTGTGATCGCTGTACAGCCAAACGCCATGCTCCTTGCACACTGCTGTCAAATTCGAAAGTGCACAACTTCTGGTTCCATTTAAAGGGACATCTCAGGCTGTTCCTATAAATGGAACCTGAAGTCCTACAATTCTGGGTTTCATAGCAGTATGTGAGGAGGGGCACTATAAGGAGGGGAATGATCCTTGAGCAAGTGGGATGCCGGTCATTGCAACTTGCATTGGCAGAAGCTTGGAGGGAGGTGGCAACGGTAAGCTCAGGGTGAATCTGCCACCCTCGTGGCCTCCCCCCCCCACTGCAATGTATTGCTGATGCAACCTGCATTAGGTGGCTTCATGTTCATTGGGACTTACTCCTAGGTATTTGTGCATAGTATTGCAGCCTAAGTCTCTAAGTAGGGACATTATTAGCAGGAAGCCTCTTTCACACTGTTAGGGAATCACACAATAGCTTTCAAGCTTGCCCAAGTGAGGCCTTCCAGTCTTCATTCATGGAAGGGCTGGACCACCTCAACAACTGAGCACTGGTCCTTAGTTGCAGTCTCATTTAACAAACCTGAGGCTACTGCCTACATTTATTCGAAAGCAACCCATTAACCTTTTAACTAGCAGTACCCTTTGCAGCATAGCACTCCCACTTCAGCTGCATTTGATCATACGGTAGTTTAGTTTATTCATTTGTATTAAACGTTTCCTATAGAAAATATATTGTGTAAATAGAGGCAATGATTAAAGGGCTCTGTAGCCGAACGATGCGTGCCAATATATTGTTTTTAAATAACTTAACGCACAAATGTTTTTATTTGGAAAAAGAGATATTTTCTTTTAACATGTTGATAATGTTGCTACAGTCTATGGTATATAAAGACTGACACCAAATGGTCTTAAAAATGCTGTACAGAAGCTCTTGGTAATTTATTCTTCAAGATATCCAGGAGCAGACCTTTGACCCTTGCATCACCCACACATTTGAAATTTGAAAAGGTGCCTTCGTCGAGATGCCCATTGCAGAATTTTATGACTTGTAGTAAGTTCAGGAACTGGAACATTTCCATCTTTTTTTCCTCAAAAGGTCTAGCAACTTGTTCTTGTGATTTGTGGGGTCCAGCTTGGCAATAAGCACGTACCGCCTGTCACAGACTCAATAACCAAAAAGGACCACTGTGAGGCTTCTGTCTCTCAGGCTGCAGTATTTATTTATTTAAAATACCATCAATGGCAACTGATAGCAATTTCTACCCCACCTTTTTCCCACAACAAAAGGATTCAAGGCAGCTTACCATATTTCAATAAAAACAATGTTAAAAACAGCAAAAGATTAAAAACGACATTAAAACTTCAACATTACACAAACACCCAGGATCACCAATGTTAAAAAATGCCAGGCAACTAATCGTTCAAACGCCTTCTGAAAAAGAAAGGCCTTGAGGCCCGACAGAAAGGGCTCCAGAGAGGGAGCTGTTCTTAGTTCAAGGGGGGGGGAATTCCATAAATGAGGAGCCACCACCAAGACAGCCCTATTCCTAGCTGCCATCCCCATCACCTCTACTGGTGGCAGCACAGAAAGAAGCCCCCCCCCCATGACCTAAGAGGATGGGTAGGATTATATGGATGAAGGTTGTCCCTCAAATACCCTGGTCCCGAGCTATAAAGGGCTTTAAAAATCAAAACTAGTACTTTGAATTCAGCCTGAATTGGCAGCCAATGCAGCCGCCTCAAAAACGGCCTGACTGAATTGAACTGATGAGCCCCAGCAACCACACTTGCAGCCGTGTTCTACACTCGTTGCAGTTTCCAGACAGTCTTTAGAGGCAGCCTAACGTAGAGAGCATTGCATTAATCTAATCTTAATGTCCCGTGGCTGGAGCTGAACCATCCAGTTTTGGTTGCAGCTGGTGAATCAGCTGAAGCGGAGCAAAGAGTCCCTGAGCCACAGCCGTAGTACGTGTGTTCTTTCTGTTTCCTTGAAGCAAACGGCATTTCATTCAGCATCAGCAGTGTTAAGTGATGTGCAGGAAGTGTTTGGGTGTGTGTATGGTTGTCAAAGCCCCTCATGTGTGGGTGAAAACATTTAAGAGTCCTGTGCAAAACAGGAAAAGGAAATATTTTGGTCCAAGCCTTCAAACTTAGTTTTACTTTTTTTATTGCAAAGCATTTTTGTCCTCCTTCTTCCTGCCTGTTTGTCAACAGATGTACGCTGGAGGAAACCTACTCTTTGGGGGCTGTGTTTTCAACGGATACAGCTACAGCAAGAGGGACCTGCTGAAGCAGATCAACCAAGTTCGCATCGAGTACCAGATGGGCCACTTCCTGCCTCCAGGTTTCAGATTTAGGTAAAACAGGAAGTGCAGAAGGAGAGAAAGAGGAATGTGGGGAGAAAAAAAGGCCATGTCATGCAGAGGTCTTTGCAACTGGGCAAACTAGTACAAAGTATCCCGGGGTGATCTGAAGAATGAGTGTACCTGAAAATCCATCTTTGAAATTTTATTTATTTAAAGCAGGGGTCTCCAAACCCCAGCCTGCAGGTCACATCCGGCCCTCCAGAGGATTTTATCTGGCAGTTCCCCAGCCTCTCTGAGCTAAAAATAGCTCAAAAGATGCACTTCCAGGTTTCCCAGCTTGGGTATATACTCAAAATCCATCCCTCCTCCTTCTGTGCACGTCAATGTTGCCTTCTGCTCCCCTCCTCCTTCTACCCACTTACTGTATTCAATCAAACTCTCAGCACATCAGTTCTCCCTGTATGTATTTATTTTCCAGCCCTCAACCCCCTGTCAGATACCCCCTGTGGCCTCATGCCAAAAGGTTTGGAGTACCCTGATTTAAAGTATTTGTGCCCCACCCTTCAGCTGGCAACAGAAAAGTGTGCGTCTGTGTGGTGTGTTGGAGAGGGGATTTGTCCTGCCTTCTCTTCCTCACAGGGCCATTGTTTCTTCGGCCACTGTGAGGCAAGAGCAGCACAGGCCAAGCTTAGAGGCACCAGCAATTGGAGGTGGTGATGGTGGTTCTTGTGTCTTCCTGGCTTTTCTTTCTTCTGTCTTTTCCTCTTCACAGGGCAGTTTGTGGGTTTCAGGCTATTCCGAGGGGCTCCTAGCTGTCAAGAATTCAATTAGATTAATGGCTTTGAAAAACCCAGGGCCAAATGGTATATTTTACCTTGTTTCGGGTTTCTAGAAATTAAGACTATTTATGCATTCAATGTGGGACGTGGTGGTGCTGCGGGTTAAACCACTGCTGCTGGGCTTTCTGACTGGAAGGTTGGGAGTTCGAGACCATGCAATGGAGTAAGCTCCTGTTGCTTGTCCTAGCTCCTGCCAACCTAGCAGTTTGAAAGCATGTAAAAATGCAGGCAGATAAATAGGTACCACTTTGGTGGGAAGGTACCGGCATTCTGTGTGCTACTGCGTATAGGCATGCCGGCCACATGACCACGGAATCTTGTCCTCGGACAAATGCTGGCTCTACAGGCTTAGAAATGGAGAAGAGCACCGCCCCCTACAGGTGGTCATGACTAAACCATTCGGTCATGGGGAAACCTTTACCTTTTATGCATTCAATATTTAATTTTAGCTGCTTGGTCATCTTTCTCATTGATTTATTACATTTCTGTAAATATGCATATTCCTCAAGCTCCAGCATAGATACTGTTTTAAGCTATTGATGTTTTTATGGAAAAATGAAGTTTTGTTTAACTACATCACACACTATTGCGGAAGGAAAAGACTTCTGGGCCACCCAATCCTGCCCATGTTTAAAGGTTCCATGCTGGTCGCAGGTGCCGTTCTGAAGATCCCTGTAACCAATGAAAGGTCTCTGCAGCATTCAGAGATGATTTGGCACTTCCTGCTACACTCTGCTGGCTTTCTGAGGGTCTCTGCTGGTCTTATCTTCTGATGGCAGATAAGGTACCCCCTGCACCATAGGATTACTGGTTCGTTATCTGCAAATTCGCTGTCTGCGAGGATTTCCAGGAACCAAACCCTAGCACATAATGAGCACTGACTGTATGCACAAGCTTCCAGTGATGGTATTAGAGATGCCAATGAAATTACTAGGCTGGGAAGTTGCTGGAGTTGAGCTCCAGGGACTTCTGAGGCTTCCTTCAAAGAAGAGGTAAACATTGGAAGTCCATGAATTCATCTGCTTAAATTAAAATCTGAGCATTGCAAGAGAAGGAAGGGAATGTGGCAGAGACTGAACCCTTCCTCTAAACCCTGGTAGGAAGGGGACTAAAATCCCACAGAGGATCAAGGCTTCTTTCTCTATTGCACTATTTACTTTCTTTTATTCCCAAGGCACTAGAACATCCCTTTAGTTCTTCATTAGCCATCATCCCAGTCTGTATTCAAATCCCATACTATATTGATGGTTCAAGATATGGAAACCAAAGGAAACATGCAAACAAATCACAGTGGATGCATGTTGTCCAGATGTGGTTACTTTATTGTGAATTCTGAACAGGATTTTGTGTGTTTCAGAACGTATTCAAAGTATACTCGCATCCAGCCACTATGAGGGACTATCTTTCCCTGCCAGCCCTAGTCTTAGGCATGTAATGTTTCATGCTGTGTGTGGACTAATTAGCAGCAGCCCTAGCAGTGAAAAGGTTTACCATCTGCTTTTAGGAGCTTAGCAGATTTGGAGGAATAAAGTCCATTCAGCGCATGCATCCAATGAATATAACAGTTCTGATATCGTCTGTTAAACTATTTGCTGTGGATGACTAATGGTTGTTCATTCCTGCAGCATGCTCTGCAATCCTGTCCAAGAGAGCTAGAGCCCTTATTACTGTGGCAGCACTGATATCTGGGTCTAGCATGACTTCATTCTCTTTTCCCCCTATAAACTGGCTGCTTTTGAACTTGAACAGCAGCAGATTGTCAGGCTGCTGAAGCAAGGGGTCTGCATTCTTTCATTGCTAGACACTCATTCTGTGGATGTGAGGTAGTTCTGAGGATGAGACATTTCAGAACTTATACATATAGCACCACTGTTACGTTCTATCCATTGTGGACATTGTGAAGATGTATGTAGACATCTATGTGGACATCCTGTATGTAGAAGATGATCATGCCTTGGCAAGAGGCTCCCATTCAGGCATAGGCGGGTGAGAAGTAAAAGGTCAGAGGCAAGAGGTCAGAGGTTTAGGATGCATTAGGGTTGAGTACCATTTTACGATCAGGGAGACAGCCAGTTGCACAAGACATAGTTGGCGGGGGGGTGCCCTCGGTTAATGTACCAAGGAAGACACAGAGGCTGGGTGAAGAAAGGCAAGGCAGGAGAAAGCTACTTTGCTACTCTGATGAGTGAGTTGCTTAGACTGCTAAACTGGCCTAGAGGAAACAATTATATAGTCAAGGGGGCAGCTGATTACACTCAGGTTTGGATCTCTGGTGGTGCTCAGTCCAGCATCACACCCTTGCTAATGGACCAGGACATGGGTGGTGCAGAAGTTATAGATGTGGAGACCAGCTGCTGGTCAACCTAGTTCAAGATCCCCGCCCCACCATGCTGTACCTTACAAGTATACAATAGTTTGCACAGAACCCTGAACAACAGTTCCAGAAATCCTAGAGTGTCAGGACTTGACAGTTCTCAGACCCAGAAAGATATCCTCTTCCTCCAAAGAGGAGGCAGAGCAGGAGTTTCTGGATACCATAGGAATTCAATACCTGAGGTCAGGTGAAAGCTGCCTGCCAAAAGACTCCCCGACTGGGGGAAAGTGTCTTTCTTGTGACTTCCATCCATGCTTTGAACCCTCCTCACCCCTGAAACCTTAGAAGCAGCAGTAATGATGCATCTGTGCTGATGATCAGGTCTGATAACATAGTGGCCAAGAAGGGGCATAGCTAAAGAAGTGTGTGTGTGTGTGTGTGTGTGTGTGTGTGTGTGTGTGTGTGTCCAAGCTACAAACTTTAGGGGGGCAACAAGCTGAGTTTGACACTAGTGGCCAAAATTGTGAAAACCCTGTTATGTATGAATAATATGATCATGCTCTATTCCATTCAATGCACAATTTAATGCAAAATGCAATGAAACAAATTAGAGTGTAATATCTTCATTCTATCAAAAGTTATGGTCAAGAAATAAGAAAATGAAAAGGAACTGTGATGTCACTTCCTGCTGTGATGTCACTTCCAGGGCATCATTTTGCCCTCTGCACCGGGCTACACTTCCATGAGCTACGCCAGTGGGCCAAGAGTTCTCCTACTCATATGACTTAATTGAGAGGAGGAGACAAACCCCTCATGTGCTCCAGTTCAGGGTTCTGAGACTGTAAGACTTGTCTGCCAAGGTTGTCTCTGTGAGAAATGCACCTTCTCCAGCTCCCCTGCTTGTCCTAGCCTTCCTACCTCCTGCACTTTGGGGCCTACCAATGCTCACAGTTAGCAAAACAGACATGGAGCTTTTTAATGCAGGAGACAATCCAGCCATTGGAATAAATAGGGCTTGTATTCGTTACAACAGAATCCCATTCCATTGCTTTCAGTGGAGTTTAGACATGACTAACTGGTGCTGGATGGTGCCCGTGGGTTCGAAGAACTGATCAGTGTCCTGCTGCTAACAAATTATCTCAGTGTTTTTTGGAGGGTCCAGGAAGCAGCTTATGCGTCACCAGAGTTTGCAATCTTCTGAACATTCATTGAAGGATAAAGCAGAGATAAGACTGGAAGTCAGAAAGCATTTGTACTTTGTTAGCATTCATTCTCTCTGCAAAATAATCTGAGTGCAGGAGGAAGGGAAGTGGGATTTGGTGCTTTTGTTGCAACGTTTTTCAAGGTCATACCTTCATATCCCCTTGTGGTTTTCCACATGATCCAGATCCTTTTTGGGTTTCACAAAACACACTTCGGTCAGTCTGATCCTATCTCTCGAAACAGGGCAGTTCAGAACATACAGCCCAATTCTATGCTTGTCTACTCAGAAGTAAATTCAATTGTGTTCAATGAGGCTTACTCCCAGGAAAGCATGTATGGGATTCCATTCCATATTCCACAAGCAAGTCTTCCCCATGGAAGACATAGCAATCTCTTATTTTAAGGGATAACCAGTAAATTCCCCATCAAGTTGTATGTAATATGACATACTAATAAGGTTTTTACAATTTTGGCCACTAGTGTCCAGCTCAGCTTGTTGCCTGATGCAGTTGCACACACACACACACACACACACACATACCGGCACTTCTTTAGCTAGGCCCCTGCTCTTACCAGTGTTTTTCTGAGTTGCATCTGGCCTCCCAACTCAGAAATAACTGGCATGGTACTTCCAATAGGTAGACTGTGAGAAGTGATATGGCAGGGGACAAATATTGAGAAATGCAGTTTTAGATCATCTGTAGAACAGAAGATGGATTCTCTGCCCTAGGGCACTGTACTTGCAGGACAGACAATCCCAGCCCTTTTCTAATGCTATGATATCAGAGAGAGGCGGATTACTTGCTTATTTTAAAGGCATTCTATCTTTTCGTAAGTTTCATGATGGCTTACAAATTAAAACCATAATGAAACAACAAAAGAACTAGAACACAACAACCAAACTAAAAGCAAAAATGAATACCTACAAAATCAAATCTGACAATGAGTCAGCAGAAACAAACAAAAAACAATTGGCTGATCAGCAAAAGCCTGCTGGAAAGGATGGATTTTCACCCATCTCTAAAAGACTGCAGTGAAAAGGGCCTCTTGCAGCTCCTGGGATAGAGAATTTCACAGCGTGGGGTTAAAACAAATGAAGGCCTTGTTGTGGGTCATCATCAGCCATATTTCCAAGGGCAGTTGGTCTCCCTAAAGGTGGTTCCTCTAAAACAAGAAGGTCACTCTTAGGCAGGGGTCTCCAAACACTGGCCTGAGGGCCAAATCGGCCCGCCAGAAGATTTTTGTCTGGCCCTTGACAGGTGGTGGGGCCAGCCCACAGCAACCTGCTGATGGGTGGAGAAATTCAGTGCAACCGTGGTATCCACTGGGGTTCTGTTCCAGAGCCCCCCATGGATACTGGGGTCACCATTTAAATGCCCTTAAATATATGATGCAACCCTCAGGCCAAAGGGTTTGTAGAGACATGCTCAGACAATCTAAAAAAAAAAATGGTCACTCAATTTTATGGGAGGGCAGACTGAAATGGAGGGCTGAGATAAACTGGTTGTAAACTATGTAGGGCTTTGAAGGCCATCACTAAGAATCATGCCTGAGATTATATTGGCAACCAATGCAGCTGCATTCACAATCATGTTATATAACTTTATATTGGTGGTTGGGAATTGCTGGCATCGGCACTGCTGCATTTTGTACCAGCTGAAGTTTCCAGCTGAAGAGAGCCTTCATGGGCAACTCCAATAGTTTATACACGAGATAACTGAGGCTGGAATAACCATGGCAAGGTCTGATTTGGAGCAGGGACAGGCACATCTGACACATCAGCTGAAACTGGGGAAAAGCATTCCAGGCCAAGGCTGATATCTGAAGGTTTGGAAATACTCCCAAGCTGTATACTTGATACTTCAGAGGTAGTGCAACCCCATCAAGAACAGGTCATCACATCAATACTGCCCCAGAAGGTCTCCTCACCAGAACCTCTATCTTCCCTAGATTTAATTTTTGGCTTTGGAAGGGCTTAGAACAATATTACAGTGCAATCCCCATTCCTTCTTTATATTACAGGTAGTCATTCAACCCACTAAGCTGTAGACGTAAATTTTTAAGGATATTTCCCATTATAGATTTGATTTTCCTCATGTGTGGCAAAGACTCGGAACTCAGTCCTAACCTGGAGTTAAGCTGGCACAGTTAGGCCAGCAAAATTTGGCTGGCACAAGGGCCACTGTAAAGTGCGTTTGGACCACTATCAGAGTCAGGGAGGATGGCGCATGTCTGCGTGCTGGCCTCTGTGACTCCAAGAGTGGTTCGAAAATATTTTACGGTGGCTCTTGTGCTGGCCAAACTTTGCTGGCTTAACTGTGCCAGCCTAACTCCAGGTTAGGATTGTGCCCTCACTCTCTGCTCATAATGAAGCGCCATAGATATTGATATCTACTTTTTCAGGTCCAGTCCCTTTATTGGCAAAAACAGATCCTTCTCAGCTGCCTTAATCAGACCTTCTGCTGCCTGCAGCAGGTGTAGTGTGTGGTATTTTAAAATAGTTCTTTCCAATCAAGGAGGTTGATCCACTACATGGGTGAAGAATAAGGAAGCAGCAGCCCAAAGCTAACTAAATTTCCAGCACCAATGCAGCCATGTCAATGGGGTGCACACTGCATTCATGGAGGCCTCCCCAAGGTAAGGGAACACTTCTTCCCTTATCTCTGGGCTGCATTGCGGTTGCACCAGTGCTGGAAAGTTGATTAGGGATGGGCTGTGGGGAGATGCTGTTCTTCAGTCACTAAGTCGTGTCTGACTCTTCGCGACCCCATGGACTGCAGCACGCCAGGCCTCCCTGTCCTCCATTAGCTTCTGGAGTTCGCAAATTTCATGCTCATTGCTTCAGTGACACTATCTAACCATCTCATCCTCTGCCGCCCCCTTCTCCTTTTGCCTTCAATCTTTCCCAGCATGAGGGTCTTTTCTAAAGAGTCCTCTCTTCTCATGAGGTGGCCAAAGTATTGGAGCTTCAGCTTCAGGATTTGTCCTTCCAGGGAGCAATCAGGCTTGACTTCCTGTAGGATTACCTGATTGGATCTCCTTGCAGTCCAGGGACTCTCAAGAGTCTAAAAGATCTAGGAGTAGAGGTCAAGTCACTTTTTTAATGAGAATAATATTAGTAAGTAGGAAAGGTGAAACATGAAAGAAATGTGGATTGGCAGACCTTTGGGAAATGTGAAAATGGATAAGGCTATGGCTGATTATGCTCCTTGTGAATGTGTGGGTGCTAATCAAGTTTCCAGCACTGACGTAGCTGTGGCAATGGGGCATGTGCTGCATCCTGCAGTTGGGGGGCAATCACAAAGGCCTCCTCAAGGTAAGGGAATGTTTGTTTATTTACCTCAGAGCTGCATTACTCTTACCCCGGTGTTGGAAAGTTGGTTAGGATTGCGTCCTGTGTGAGTGTGTGTAGTACTGGGGAAAAACTGGCAATGGGACATCAAGGGCACACAATGGAGCAGGGTTCAAATGTTATTCAGCCAAACTTTGATATTTTTAAAAAGTTTTGGAAAAAACTTTCACCCGCGTGACATTTTTTGTTGTTGAGTGCAGGTGTGTGATGATCAGTCAAGGAGAATAATACGTGTTATTTTTTAAACTGATCCGTGGTCATGGCCAAAACAGAGGAGAGCTGAATGAGGTCGACAGTGCCTCAAGAATCCTGTGGAGTTATTGCTATTTGTAATGTGTACAGCTTGTGTGAGGCAGGGCAGTGCTGAGTCCACGCTGGATTACGTGAAAGCCAGCAGCTCTGTGTCTCTCTCTCTGTGGCTGGGGACTGCCTAAGGTCAGGGGGGGCAGGGAAGTGGGCCAATGGCCTGTCAAATAGGATGCATTCGACATGGCAAAGGAATGCTCAGAAGCGACAGAGAGGAAAGTCTTTCTGTTCAAAGGTCAGCAAGACAAATCCCTGGAACTGGCTGTCAGGAAAAGTTGAAGGTAGCAGCATTTGTTACAAGGAGGACATTTAAACCAAAACAAACTCATTCCACATCCTGTCCTTCTGCTCAGGTTGAGAAAGGTTCATAGTGAACGATCAAGATCCTTCATGTTAGAATGAGGCAGGCCATTGAAATAAGAAGGTGCACCCCTAAGCCCTTTCTCCTAAGAGAAATGGGCAAAATATAGACAGTTTCTCTTTTAGCACATTCTTTTGGTGTGTAGAACTGCAGAAGGGTCTATTTGGAGACTCGTAGTGATGAGAATATGTGCAGACATTTTTTGGGGAAGATCATTTTTTTTTGCGGGGGGAGAAGTGAGCATGTTGCAGTACTGGTAGATTACCTCTTATCAAGACATCTGAAATCTGGACTTTTCTGAAATCCAGACACTTTTGTCCAATACTTAAAAAAAATAATTCTGTAGTCTTAACACTAGAAGGTGTTGTGCACATCTCCACGTATAGCCTGTAACTTCTATTTCCTGCTCTGTAGTACAAACATTGTTGAAAAAAAATCTGACAGGCCAGAAGACTCCCAAATGGGCAACAGTGAATAGAGCAAATGGAAGCATTTCTCATTATGTTTATGCAATTATTCCAAAATCTAGACAAATCTGAAATCCAGACAGCATCCTGTCCCAAGCAGTCTGAATAAGGGATACTCAACCTGGACTTTTTGAAGTCTGCAGGGGCACACACTATCTCTAATACATGGAGACCATGCATCAGCAAATGTGTGGTTAAGATCAGGCACAGCAGCCAGTTCAACAGCTAGTTCAACAGTGCCCCATTCCATTCTGTTTCAAATTGTGATGGAGGATGTTATGGTGGAACATCAAGATGGTCAATGAGACTATATAGGGAAGAGCCACCAGGACTAGATATGGGATAATGTTCATGCACAGAGCTCTTAAATAGAAAACACAGAATTTGACCATGCCATAGATTGTATTGAATGGGGGCCCAATCCTATCCAACTTTCCAGCCCTATTCCCTTGTCTTGAGGAGGCCCATTATAGGACACTGTCCAGTGCCTTGTCAGCAAAGCTGCATTGGCACTGGAAAGTGGGATAGGATTGGGCCCTGGGCCTCTTAAAATTTACTATCTTTGCATCTGTTAGCATGCATGGCAATTATTTCCGTTGATCATTACAATAACACTGTGAGGTAGTTCCAAACTGAAAGATGGTAACTGGCCATAGTTTTCCCAGGGTTCTGAACCCAGATCTTTCCCAGCCTGAAATATCCCAATGATGCAGGCACCACATTGCAGAGCATACCGTGTAAAGCAATATTGTAGAAATGGCTCTTTAATACAAGAGGCTGCCACCCACGCAGTCTCTGTAGCTCTGCTCCATGAAACACAGCACAATGCAGGCTGCACATGTATTCTATTCTATTCTATTCTATTCTATTCTATTCTATTCTAATGTTCTCTCTATTCTAATGTTCCAAAAAACCAGTAGCTAGAAGTGATGATTCAGAGAACAAATGGTAGTAGCAGGAAGAGTACAAGGATTTGTATGGCAAATGTGCTTCACTTGCCTCATACAGAATGTTTCCCTGGTAAGTGTGCCATTTGTAGTAGGTGCATGTAAAATTGCTAAAACACTTTCTTTAGGAATGGGCTGTTGGGACAGTCCTTAAAACACACAATCAGGAGCCATATTATACATTACCTGGTTTCCTGCTCACATTTTCCAATATTTTTCTGCAAGCAAGACTGTTAGAGCCCTATTGAAAACAAACTCTGATGGCCATGGACTTTGAGCAAATGCCTGCCTCAAATTGTAATGGGGCTGAATGTGTCCCATGGGTCTGGTAATGCCTACCCCTGTTTTATATCTGTATCATCCAATAGGAAGAAAGGTAATGAGTTTGACTGTCTGAAGGACTCCAGCCAATGGAGTGTAAGATGAAGAAAATCACCTTCCTAATAAGGCCTTAAATCCCATAGAAATGAAGGAACTGAGGTTTTCCATGTATGTTTCAGATGGTGATGGAGTGCGTATTGCACATTTGTTGCAAGTCCCTGACTTTCTCCTGGTCTGCATAATCGGCTGAAATAAATTATCAGGGAATCAGCAGTCCCTGGTCCTAAATTGCATTAACGCTTGTGCAGTCGGTCAACGTCTCTGTCCATTGCTGTGAATAATTGAGTGCGGTGACACACGAGAACTTTGCTAATAGTTAAAATGCTTTTTGAATTAAAGTAAGTAATGGCGGACATAAGGAAACTGCCTGTAAATCAAGTCTGGATCCCAAGACATTAGGGGCTTTGTTGCTGCCTGTTGGAAATTTTTTTAACGATCCTTGATGCATATTGCTTTTGCAGAGCTCCTCTGCACAAATCTCTCTTCCCCTTCAAAACAAAGACCAGCGCTTGAAGCGTGTGTTATGAGCCACTGTACCAGGAATGACAGGATTTGGCATAGAGAACTTTGCAGCATTGGGATGCCATCTAGAAAAGCACTGCTTGACAGTGCGGCATTGATGCTACCATTGCAACCTCTGGATAGTGCAGTCAGCATGCAGCTCTGGCGAAAATGAGGCTGGACTTTTCCAATACTCTAGTACAGTGACACAGAGCTATGAACACATATTTAGCTGCTTTTTCCCCTGAGTCAGACCACTGGTCCATATAGGACAGTATTGTGTTCACTGATAGGTAGCAGCTCTTCAGGATTGTTTTTTGGGGAGAGGGCGGCTTTCTCAGTGCTGCCTGGAAATGTCAGGAATTGGACCTGGGCCCTTTTGCATGCAAATCCCGCATTCTACCTCTAAGCTATTGCTCTTCCCTGGTTGATAGTAAGAGAGGGGTGGGGCTTTTACCCATAGGATCAGCCACTAGTTGTGCCAGAGCATTTACGAATGCAACCTGCTGGGCTTTGGAAAGTGGGTGGATTAATGGTGCAATTGGCCATTTATCTTCCCCACAATGTTCATGGAAAGAAGGTAGCTTAGCAGAAGAGGATAGCAGGTGAGCACTTGGCCTTAACAAGAGCTCTTTGCACAGGTGGGCTTCCTAATAGGCTCTGTTGATCACTTCATTACCCAAACCCATCATCCCAGTTTGCTATAATGAAGTTTTTGCTCTTCACTTCACCCTTTCAGAATTAGTTGTCTTGCTGTGCTTTATCTTGAGGCAAGCCAGGAGCTGTAAAAGAAGGTGCTTAACAGGAAAATTGCTAAGGTTCATGAGCCCCAGATCAAATTTGCCTGCTTATGTTTTCTTGTTTTTATAAGCCTTCTTCTGCTATTTCATGTGCCTTTCACCTAATGCTCCATTTCCAATGAAGAACCTCCCTTCTTGCTATAGAAGGTGCATTGTGGAGACTGTGAGTAATAAGGATAACAGAAATCATATAGCCAGAACCCTTATTTATGGCTTCTGTGATACTATGAATCATGGAATCTGATGCCCAGTGTGGTGTTTAGTATAACTATCATCAAACTAGATTGGGAAACGGCTTGTGCTTAAGTCACAATATGTGATTACTTGGTCAGATAACCTATCCACTCACACAATGTATTATTCTGCTCATATCAGACTCTGGAAAATTTGCCTCTCCAATTGCAGCATTTTCATTTTTGACGTGTGTCATGAAATTGTGGTTTCATGTGAACCTTGTTAGTTGGGAGAGAACTACTCAACTGTAAATGGCTCAGGTGGGGTGATTAGTTCATTGAGATAAAGTTAAAAGCCTCAGGGAACAGAACCCTTTGGCTGCTCTCCTGGAAGGTTAGCCTCACTATGTGCTGTGGAAGCCAGTTGTAGTTAGTCAGTGAGGTAAAAATCCTATAGGATGTTCTTTTGTTTTTGTCCTTTCTGGGTTCCTCTCAGTTAAGTTATAAGCAGAGGGGTTGATTATTGTCATTTTAATATTCAGGTTTTATGGTACAGAGCCTCTGTAGTTTTATTTGTAATTTTTAATCTATGTCAATAAAATTGGGTTTTTTACTTCTTTTATTTGGCTTTCTTTTAAGAGGGGTTTTTGCCCAGGAGCTCCCTTTGTTGTGTTGAGTCTGGGCTGGTGGCAGCGGCAGCTACACTAGGGGAGGGGAGTTGCACCCCCCCCATCATAACAACGTGCAAAGAACTAAGATCCCAGATGGCAGGATCATTGCTAGGGAGAACAATTCTGGGGACAAAAGTCAGTGCAAAGATGCTGGCATCGTATTTATTATTTAGATCACATAATGAGTGTCTGCGGCTGGCATGTTACAAAATAATGTAAGCAGGGAAGACAGGTCCCTGCTGTGAGGGGTTCGCAATTGGAGTTTAGCGAGTGCAGGAGGCAACAGACAGCAGAGGGAGAAAGAAGAGAGGCAAGAGTAATAGGAAGTGAATATGAGTGAATACAGTTACGTGTACTTAGGCTTCATTGCGGTTGGAGAACTAGTGTGGAGAACTAGTTTTGGGGAGGAGTTGGGTTTGAGGAGAGATTTGAAGGAAGATAGAGCAGTAGCATGAGGGGCAGTAAGGGACTGAAGGCTGAGCGGCATAAAGAAGTAGGAGACTGTTGGACAACTGAAAGCGGTAAAGTTGCGGGAGCATAGACCAGGGCTGGCCCACCCATGAGGCCAACTGAAGCGTTCCCTCAGGCAGTAGATTGATGGGGGGCATCCGTCTCTCTGCCTACTTGCGCTCCTCATCCTCCCACTGCCTGAATAGGGAAAGGATATGGGGGAAAGAGAGGAAGAGGACATGAGAAAGGAAGGAGAAGGCTGAGAGCACGAGAGTTGTGAATAGCAGAGTGGCACATCATGAGGTAAAGAGGCCAAATTTGGCATGCTGCCTCAGGCATCTGGAGGTCTTGGGATGGTCCTGGGGTAGGCCAATAACAAGGGGCAAAGCTATGGAGAGTTTTAAAGGTAGGGACAACGCATATACACTGGGGAGCCAGTGCCACGCTGTAATCCTAATAATAGCCAATCAGTGCTATATGATTTCTGTTGTCCTTGCAGTGTGAGGAGGGTTGTCACATGTCCTGAGCAGTGAGAGTTGCACAGCATCTAGATTGGCGTGGCAACGGGAGTCTAGCCAAAAGAAAATGGCAGGAAACAAGATGGCAGAGGACCAGGGCATGAAGTAGTGTTTGTGCCAAGGGGAGCTGGGAGGAAAGGAAAGTATAGCTCTTGCTATACTGTGTGGAAATACTTGGCAGAATAGAAGGTCACCATTTCAAATTCCAAGTATCAATGGCTACACAAATGGGTTGTCATTTCATTTTAAGTGGAAATACTGGGAATTTCTGAGTGTTTTCAATTTCAGCTTGTTTAGTGCATCACTAGAGTCATAAATATCAGAACAGACACTTCCAGTCATACAAACACAGCCTTTCTTGTGTCTGCCCAATTTGATTTTGCAAGTTTGATCTGATATAGCTTACTTCTGTGTCCTAAATACAAACCATTTCTTTGGGCCTTTCCTGTAGATGAAATTATAAAGAGATTACCTGCCCTCAGCCCAAAAGGTATAAAGCAAAGGTTTGCCTGTGATACACATACATGCACTAAAAGTGAGGAACCCTGGCAAGTAAATGGCCAAGTCTGAAATGTCTGATTGTTTTCAGAGAAAATGTTTCTCTTGCGGCCAAGCACTTGTTACATTAAACTTATAGTTTCATCCCGCGTATCTAATTTTGCATTATTTCCCCAAGTATAAGACGCACCTTTTTTCAAAAAATTGGGGCGCTAAAAACTGGTTGCGTCTTATACAAGGGGGTGTGCTGGGCAGCGCTGCGTTCTCCATGCTCCCGCTTGCCTTAAAGGGCCGGCAGCAGCGCTCCGGCTTAAAGAGCCGGCAAGTGGGAGCGCTGCCCTCTGTTCTCTGCGCTCCCTCCGGCTCTTTAAGGCAAGCGGGAGGCAACGTTCTCCGTGCTCCCGCTTGCCTTAAAGAGCTGGCAAGCAGGAGCGCTGCTGCCTGCTCTTTAGGGCACTCCCGCTTGCCTTAAAGAGCTGGCAAGTGGGAGTGTTGCCCTCTGTTTTCTGTGCTCCCGCCGGCTCTTTAAGGCAAGCAGGAGCACATGCTCCCGCTTGCCTTAAAGAGCCGGCAGCAGCGCTCCTGCTTGCCGGCTCTTTAAGGGAAGTGGTAGCACGGAGAACATAACGCTGCCTCCTATGCTGATTTTCAAACGCAAAACAATGCCAAACGCAAAACATTTTTTTTCAAATTTCTGGCCCCAAAATTAAGGTGCGTCTTATACGTGGGTGCATCTTATACATGGGGAAATACGGTAATTAGCTTCTGTGGTGGAAGGAATCCAAATTGGGACATGTGGTGAGGATTCACGCTTTCCCTCATGCTGTAATATCCACTGAAATCACTCTTGAAGATGCTCTGCTCTGGGAAGGAAGCTGTCTTAATCCCTGCCATGACCTCGGAGTCTGATGTGGAGGGAGGGGAGAGGAACTGGGTCCAAACAATCAGTCCTGCATCCGGAATCAGACCTTGATATCAGCTGAAGGCTAAAACTGGACCTCCCTCCCAGGCAGGAGATCCTGGACTCATAGGCTCCTGAACAGTACACCCTGGAGCCAGCACTCACCAAGCCAGAGTTCAAGCCTCTGCCATGCACAGAACTTCATGCTCTCCTGATCCTGCACATCAGTGCTAACAGGTCAGAAGAAATATGATTGAGCAAAGGAAGAACACAAGAGTCCAGGCCAATTTGAGGCTCCCTAGGCAGGGAGTCTAGGAGGAGTCATTTCGTCCTAGTTGTATTTTGGATACCTTTAACTTCCTTCTCTGATTCCTGTTGAGGCATGTTCACCTGGTACCCTCAAGGATTCTGCAGTCTGCCTCATTATGGATTGCTGCTTGAAGAACAACAGGACTGAGGGGGCAATCCTAACCAATTTTCCAGCACTGGGGTAAGGGCAATGCAGCTCTGAGGTAAGGGAACAAGCATTCCCTTACCTTGAGGAGGCCTCCATGACTACTATTCCACTGCAGGATGCAGCACATGCCCCATTGGCACTGCTATGTCAGTGCTGGAAAATTGGTTAGGATTGCGCCCTGAAGCTCCCACTGGCTACGTCCCTCTTGAGGAAAATAGCATTTTATGTCATTTTATGTTTTTTCCCATTTGTATACCACCCTTCCTCCAAGAAGTTTAGGATGATGTACATAATTCTTCCCCTCCTTTTGTCTTCCCAAAAAGCCTGTGAAGTAGATGAGGCTGAGAGCGTGACCCTGGAAGCTTTATGGCTGAGCAGGGATTTGAACCTGGATCTTCCGGGCCTACAGTAGGTCCAGTTCCCAAACCACTACCCTGTTCTGGCTGTCAGTATGTCAGCCTCCCTTGGCTTTCATTATTTACCATGGAAAAATTTGATTCACAGGGACAAACTACCTGGTTAACATTACGTGTAATGTGGTCCTTTGTCTCTCAAGTGCTGGAGCTCAGGCAGGCCCTGCTGTTCAAGTGAGCAGCACAACTGCCATATTGGAGAATACCAAAGAAGAACCTTTATCTGTTACTGTGCCAACTCCTCTCCCAAAAAATTAAACACACACACACACACACACACACACACACACACACACACACACACA
>JAJKFI010000004.1:22940386-22954816 GCA_029204185.1 Lerista edwardsae | reverse complement strand
CCCCCCCCCCCCCCGCCCCCGGGAATACGACTGGTTCTTATCTAAACCAATTGTAAACTAAATCTTCTGTAGACTTTGTGCAGGGATAAGAAAAAGGAAATTAATGGTGTCTCTCTAGATCAAGATGCAATCCCTCTTTCTTCATGCGGAAGACAACTTGTTAGCACAGGAGCATAAGTTCAAAGGAAAACAAGAGCCACAGTATAATCTTTCTCCTTTTAAAAGTGATGGGTGAATAAAGTTGTGTATGAAGATTCTGCTGTACAATCAGCAGTGTGTGTGTCCATTGTCCGTGTGTGTATCCGTCCGTCCGTCCATGTCCTGAGAGGTCCAGACTTTTATGATTAGTTTCAAATCCTGTAATTTGACTTGCGAGAGAAGCTGGCACAAGTCCTTTGTCAACATCTATAAGCGCTGCCAAATTTAGTACAGGGCAAGACTGCTATGCATTCTGGGGGATATTTTCGCCAGTGCTAACGGGGCAAGAGGCACTTTTTCAAGTGGTGTTCCTTTTACATTGAGCAGGGGGAGAGTAACTGTCCTCCTTCACCCCAGCACAGTCCCTTTTCTAGTGGCTGTTGCTGGTGGTGTTCTGAATTTTTTTCGATTGTGAGCCCTTTTTGGGACAGGGAGCCATTTACCGTTGTTGTTAACCTGTAAGCCACTTTGTGTTGAAAAGTGGTATATAAATACTGTTGTTTGATTTTTGCCATGAGTGTTGCACTATGATGGAACGTAGCCTGAGTACCGACTGAGAGCAACCTTGTGCTGGCCAGATAACCTGCCTGTTCCAGTGTGGGTTAGGTTTGAGCTGTTAGGACATGGTTCTCAAAAGAATTGAGGGGTTCTTCCTGCCCTCATGGTGCACCATGTACATGGGATTCCCTTATTAAAGAGCGGGGGCAGAATGTTCAACTAAAGTTTGAGAAGCTTCCCAGGTCAGCTGTGCACATGTGCAGTATTCTACTACACAATGATTGCTTGTACAGTTGCAAGTAAGCAACCTGTCCATCTGACCCCTCCCAGCCCAATGTTGTGTGTCCCTGACTGGCCCGTGATGCACAGGGACAACCTGTTCCCATTCATCACCAGCTAATCAGTGCGTGCATCTGTGCAGACAGTTTGTTTCCTGCTTATTGTGTTAACTGAATACCCAAATTAACAAGTAATTAAGTGAACAGGCCATGGCTTGCCAGCTATAAAGCTAATGTGTTTCTCTGAAGACTGTCATAGGAAGCAACTGGTGTGTGCAAAGGCATGTCTAGCTCAGTGTGGATTTTGCACCTCTTACCTTTTAAAAGTGCCTTGTTCCAGCCTGAAGGAATGTTTGGATGGCAATCTTTGGGAAATTAATGGGACATCTTTGCAGAGTCATAGGGCGCAATCCTAACCTGAAGTTAGGCCAGCACAGTTAAGCCAGCAAAGTTTGGCTGGCACAAGGGTCACTGCAAAGTATGTTTGGACCACCCCCAGAGTCAGAGAGGCCAGCACACAGACGTGCACCATCCTTCCTGACTCTGAGAGTGGTCCAAACACACCTTATGGTGGCCCTTGTGCTGGCCAAACTTTGCTGGCCTAATTGTGCCAGCCTAACTCCAGGTTAGGATTGCACCCTTAGTCACAGAATGTTTCTGAGCATGAAAGCCTTCATAGGCTTTATCCTCTTTGGAGCTTCTTAGTGGACCATAATGAGATGATTTCTCAACCTCCAGTTCATGAGATACGTTTGCCTTTTCAATTCTTCCATTGGAATGAGAGGCCTGCTGATTGTGTTCCCTTATATCTGAGCGTCTAAATTGGTTTGAGCTGGGGCTGCAATTGTATGTATTCCTTGTCTTTGGATCGCTAGCAGTGGCCTGTCTTAAGAACTGCAAGCGCTCAAAAGGCCTGCCCAACTTGAGGCCCACCAAGCCAAATGTGCCATCCATGCATGCATCAAGCCAGTTGTACAAGGATCCCCTTGGCTTGTGAAACCCCAGACAGGCAGCCAAAGTGGGTTTCTTGCATCCCTGGTGTCCTGCTGTATTTGGCTAGTGTGCTATGTTTAGATCGATGAATCACAACCTTCTCCTTAGCAGTGGTAAATGAAAGATAGATTAAGTGACAAGGCAGTAATCAAATCACATTGACTTGAAATGTGATTTTGACTTTTATACCATTTTCAAACAGCCTATGCTTCAGTTTTCCCAGTTTCACTTGTATTATGCCCCCTGTGTAGTCTCAAATCAGTAGATCAGGAACTCAGATTTTAAAGGGAATGCAGCACATCTGAAGGAGGCTACTGGCATCTTCCTTGATCATGTTGTGCCCCTGGCAAAGCCTGCAAAGGGTGAACTGGGGAGCTCCTGGAATTGCCCTTGCAGTCAAGCCTTGCAAAGGGTTCAGGGAGCATGATGGAGGGATTCTCTTGGCTGGGGTGGGGGCACTCAATTCCACTGTTCTATTGCTTCAGCCTGCCTCATGGGTTGGCCAGCCCTAATTAAAATACAGCATATGAAACGGATGGCACAGAATATCAAGATGATCGTTAACATGCATCTTTTGCTCATCTCTCCCCAGCCCGATTCCAGCTACTGACACGCCAAAGAAGCAAAGCGCCCTGGCTGAAGAAGAAAGGTTTGTGTTCATAAGCATACGAGTCTGAGAATATGCAAATTTTAAAGCATATATGTGAGAGGATCAAGACCCTCCCCTCCCTCTTCCTACACTATGTCTGTATAGTTACACCTGTTTGTAGGGATTGAGTTCCAGGTGAGCTGAGAGCAGGGCTGACCCAAGATGCGCTGATCCCCAAGGCAAATGACAAATTGACATTGGCATTGACAAATGCTGTGCCCCTTACCCAGTGGCATCACTAGGGTTGGTGTCATCCAGTGCAGTAAGTAATGATGTCACACCCACAGACCACCACCTGTGCACAGTGTCTGCTCAGAAAGGCAGTGGCCTTTCTCCTCTCTTGGCTGTCTGCAGCTGCCAAGTTCCAACCCAACACATGCTCTGGGCAGGCTACAAGTGCCACTTCAGTTCAGCTGAGGTGTGTTTTAAAGGCACCGTGAGCCTTCCCTCACACATACCATGTGCTTCTACACAGTGGGCTTCACTGAGCTTTTCAGAACATGTAGGTACAGCACATGGGTGGGTGGGTGGGTCAAAAGACAGCCTCTTACAGCAATGGCAATTGCATGGCTGAGCGTTGTGAAAATGGATGTAAACTGGACAAGTCATTTTGGTGTCACCACCCTTGATGGTGTCACCTAGTACAATTGGCACCCCCTGCACCCTTCTACTGATGCCACTACCCTTGCCAGGTTGCCTGCTAGCCTCTGCTCCCTAGATTGGAAAAGGGCTTGATGGAGCAAAAGAGAAAACGTGAAGGAATCTCTCCTCCCATGCTCACTCCTCCCACTCCATCTCCCTTTTCCTTTTTCAATCCAGAGAGCAGGAGGAAGAGGAGCAGTGCAGACATGTGGGTGGATAGTGGTGGGCACCGTCCACGAATCTGCTGTTTGAGGTGGCAGCCTCAGTTGGCCTAATGTATGGGCTGGCCCTTGCTGAGAGGCAAGGAGGGAATAAACTGCAGGTGCAGTCCTAACCTGGAGTTAGGTCAGCAAAGTTTGGCTGGGACAAGGGGCACTGTAAAGGGTGTTTGGACCACTCTCGGAGTCAGGGAGGATGGCGCATGTCTGTGTGCTGGCCTCTCTGACTCAGAGAGCAGTCCAAACATACTTTACGGTGTCCCTTGTGCAGGCCAAACTTTGCTGGCCTAACTGTGCCGGCCATAAAAGCAGTTTGACTATAGCAGTGAAGACACGGCGGAGCAGCTCAATCTTTTTTTAGTCGTTTTGAGGTGGAAGCAGCAGTGACTATTACTCCAGAGCCAGTTACTGGTGGTCAATCACGGGTACTCACTGGCAACCAATCTCTTATCCTGCAACCTGCTGATGTGAGAGGTACCTTCCAGAACATCAACATTCGGAAGGCAGCTGGCCCAGATGGAGTCTCAGGACGGGTACTTGGAGATTGCGCCGCAGAGTTGGCTGAAGTATTTACCAACATTTTCAATTTATCTCTGCAGCAGTGCTCCGTTCCTACTTGCTTGAAGGAATCCATCGTAGTGCCAGCTCCCAAGCAGGTGGCAGTGTCATCCCTCAATGATTATAGACCAGTGGCTTTAACACCAGTAGTCATGAAGTGTTTTGAGAGATTGGTGCTAAAGCACATAAAGGCTGGCCTTCCATCTACTCTGGACTCCTGTCAATATGCATATAGGAGTAATAGGTCAACTGATGATGCTATTTCTACTGTTCTCCATACTGTATTGTACCATCTGGACAGTGATGGGATCTGGGAATGAGGAAGCGGAATGCTGGGCGGGACGTACGCGTGATTGGTTCCCGTCCGTTCCGTTCTGTGGCTGCCCTGGCCTCGGCAGGGTGCCTGCTCACCAGGAGGGACAGATGGGGGTGCGCTGGTGTCTGGGCAAGCAGCGGTGGGGCGTGCCAACCGGGGGCAGCCCCCCCCAGGCCAGGACAGGCGGCGGAACGGAACGGACAGGCTGCCAATCACGCGTAAGTCCCGCCTAGCGTTCCGCTTCGTCATTCCCAGATCCCATAACTGCATCTGGAACAATGGGGAACATATGCTCGGCTGTTGTTTGTGGATTATAGTTCTGCTTTTAATACTATTTTACCTAGCAGGCTGTTTTTAAAAATGTCTACCCTGGGCATAATGCAAAACATCTGCATGTGGATAAGAGACTTTCTGACAAATAGGCCACAGATGGTTAGGATGGGTCCCTATCCTTCTTCCACTGTGATATTGAATATTGGAGCCCCTCAGGGATGTGTGTTGAGTCCTTTTCTTTACTCTCTGTACACATATGATTGTATTTCATCACACAATTCAAATGTGGTTATTAAATTTGCAGATGATACGACAGTGGTAGGGCTTATCACTGGAAACAATGAGTCTGCTTACGGGGAGGAAGTACAAGGGCTGTTGCAGTGCTGTAAAGAGAACAACAATACGCGTAATATTAAAAAAACAAAGGAGCTTATAATTGATTTTAGGAAAAAGAGAGAAGCGCATATTCCATTATACATAGATGGCGAGGAGGTAGAGAGGGTTGTGACTTTTAAATTTTTGGGTATTCATATCACAAAGGACCTCTTATGGACTGTTAACACCACTATGTTAGTAAGGAAAGCACAAAAGCGGTTATACTTTCTGAGGATGCTCAGGAAGATAAACCTGCCACAACATCTGCTCGTGTCTTATTGTCATGGTACCATTGAGAGTGTCCTGACATACGGTAACTTGGTGTGGTGTATGGGAGCAGCTCTGCAATGAACAAAAGGGCATTGCAGAGAATCATAAAGATGACTCAGACCATCACTGGGATACATCTTCCAGCCCTAGATGACATTTTTATAGTTCGTTGTCTGAAGAAGACACTTCATCCCATCCAGCCTACAACCTATTTGAATTGTTGCCTTCTGGGAAATGGTATAGAGTTTTTAGGACACGTACCGCACAATTTATGAACAGCTTTTATCCCAAGGCTGTAATTATGTTAAATGACAAACTCAGGAAATTGCCAGGATCAAGATAACAAGGCATTTCCTATGGTGTTGAGATTCACTGTCTATCTTGCTGCTTGTTGCGTCCTTTTGTGTAATGGTATTGTTGTTTGGAGATCTTAGATATTTATTCTAGATTTGTGTGGGTGGATGTGGGTGGGTTGAGTGTATAAGGTGTGTGTGGGTCCGTGTCCTGGAATGCTTACAAATTTCGTTGTACGTTGTGTATAATGACAATAAAGTAATCTAATCTAACTAAGGTTAGGATTGCACTCTGAGAGGGGTGGGACACATTTGCCCCATGTCAGGTGGCAGTCGGTGAGCTAAGAGAATCGCTGCCGCCACCCCTGCTTCCTGTATGCTTTCAGCAGACAAGATAGTGAGCAGGCTGAGGTGGCTGCTGCTACCACCATTGTTGCCTCTGCTGAAGTTGAGAAGGTGGAGGGGGGGAAGTGGAGGCGGAGCATATGCCCCTCCCCAAGTGGAGGAGGCAGGGGACACACCCTCTTATCCGACAGTGGCAGTAGCAGAGGGGGAGGCTTCAGGCATAATTTCCCCTTGGGTTGGTCTTGACATAGCATTCACAAAAAGAAATCACCCTTTTTCTGGGGCAGGGTTCCTTTTGCCAAAGGGCTGATGGATATGACAAGAGGAAGTAGTCCATGATGATTTACTGTGTAATAACAGATTATAATCCGTGTGTGGGAAAGGTATATAGCTATAACGAATGTGATGACTTCACTTACTGTGTGAAAAAACATATCTGAGAGCTACCCCTTCACTAATTGCTCACCTCCAGAAAGGTTCTCAAACGACGGGCTGTGTGCTTTCCTGCCTATCACTTTTAATTACTTGCTCTTGGGGAACTGATACAACAACCCAGGATGTGGTATAACTCTCTGCCAACCAACATCCCAAGTTAATTGGCTTGTTTCCCCCTATCAAACCATACATGGTTATGTTTGGATGACGAACTGTTTGTTGCTGGGAGACAGCTTAAGTTGTCAGCT
Source organism: Lerista edwardsae (assembly GCA_029204185.1). NCBI lineage: Eukaryota > Metazoa > Chordata > Lepidosauria > Squamata > Scincidae > Lerista > Lerista edwardsae. The sequence continues at coordinate 22,948,227 of JAJKFI010000004.1, read as the reverse complement.
TGTCAGGAGCATGCTAATTGTGTTTAGGTTGTGTTAATTTCATACCCTGTCGCAGCTTCACTTTAATGTCCTTTCTACCTGATATTGGGAGGGCTTGGTTGAGTAGCTGCAGAGAATAATCCTAGATGACAGAAATAGGAGTGAATGTAAGAGGTCTTCTGTGTGTCTGATTTCGGAGGAGCAAATTCTACCCTCAAGTCATTTTATCCTGCAAAATACTGGAATCAATGAAGTGAATGTAGAAGAGGTTCATGGAAAGCCAGTACAATGCACAAGGCAGAGTGTTAAAATGAGAAGACCCAGTTGCAAATTCCTGCGTAGCTCTTAATGTCACTGGGTAATGTTGGCTGGGCACTCTTAGCTTCAAATGGGGCAATCTTGCAAGATGGATTCCTTTTAAACTAACAGCCCAGGTTTTCCCATTTCTATGTCCTGTGTGTCCTCTATGCCCTGGATGATATAAGGAAGGGGCTCCTTGGAAGAAGGCAAAATTACTTCCTGTGATCCATAAATAAAACCGATGCAGAGTGTGTAAAGACAGGCCGCTTCCCATGTCACAAAAATGAACATGTGTACTGCATGTGCCTATGGTGTTCCCAGTAATATGGGAGTTCCCTGTTTTCATTTTCTGAATAAACTCCATGTACTGACCCAGCCAGCACCAATTATTGTGTTCATGTGGTTCAAAGATACAACTAAACAGATAGGTACATTTTGAGCAGTGGTGGAATCTAAAACGGGAGGATCCGGAACACTGGGTGGGACTAACCTGTGAGTGGAATGCTACTCCGGCCTAGCTCCACCCACGTGCCTGGCTCCGTGGTGGCCGCGGCGCTCCAAAGCGCCCATGGCCTCGGAGGGGGCACCTTCTCACCGGGGGGGAGGGGTGGGGGCACGCCAGGTGCCATGGGCGAGCGGCGGTGGGGCGCGTCCATGGAGGGCAGCCTGCGCAGTGGGCGGGAAGGCGGCGGACGGAAAGGCTGCCACTCAAGGTTAGTCCCGCCCAGCATTCCGGATCCTCCCATTTTAGATTCCACCACTGCTTTTGAGGAATACCATAGTTACATCTGGTATACAGCCGTGTACCTGATAAATTGCGTAGTCTGTACAGCAGCCCAAACACCTTGATTCAAAGATCACCATCACCTCTGGCTAACAATTACATGGGACAAAAAAGAGGGAGGTCTATGAAATATTATGCCCTGTGGATGTGTGCCCAGAGGCATCTGTGGCTTTGCCTGTTCTAGTAAGGCAACTCTTACATTCTACTCTTAAGCACTTGATTCCACTTGGGTGGAATCGCAGCTTCGTGGTGGAACCATAGAGATAGAATTCACTAGAGACGGCATGACGTCATTATTTTGAAGCCACCTCGAGTAGACAAAAATGGCTGACTCAGATCATCGCCATGAGGGAGGATTGCCGCAAATTCACGAATAAAAATCTCCCTGCAAGTGTAAACGTTAATATCAACCTTTTTAATCATGCCTGCGTGTTCTGCATACGGGTAATAAGGTTACAAATAATGTTTCTATTCCCCGCCCCTCCCCCCTCTGTGAGGAACACATGTGCGCGTTCACATTTTGAAGTCCGTGCGTCTGGCGCGCGCCACCTTCTATTTAACTTATTTTCGTAAGTTTTTATTTTTATTCAGTCCTAAACAGTACGAGCAAAGCAATCTGAAATGCTTGGAATCAGGATTGTTTTGCGTATCCTCCTTCATGGCAATGATCTGAGTCAGCCATTTTTGTCTACTCGAGGTGGCTTCACTGGGCTCCTATTAAATCAACAGGCATGCCGTCTCCAGTCAATCTAAGCTTCTTGGGTGGAACACATCCTATATGCAAAGCACAGGGTTCCACATTGAAATCTCTGGCATCTCCAGTTAAAGGATCCTAGAGCAGAAAAAAGGCTGAGCCCTTGAAGGACTTAGGGAAAGGCCACAGCTCAATGATAAAGAGTGTGTTTGGCAAATAGCAGGCCTCAGGTTTAGTCCCTGGCATTGCCGAGTAGGTCAGGGAACAACCTCTCTGAAAACCTGGAGAGCTGCTATGTCAGAGTAGACAATACTGAACTAGATAGATCAAGGTGTGAGGCATCTTCCCACCTGCTGCCAATATCGACCAAACACAACTTTTTCTGATTAGCTTGTTTCTCCACTTCTACTAAAAAGCAGTCAGTGGGGCAATCTTGATAGGTCTACCATGATGGTTGTAGAAGCTTTAATTCTTTGCACTCACTATCTGGTTGAAGTGGTTGAATGGAGAATGAATAGACCTGAGGAATACACAGAGTTCTGTTTGTATTTTTTTTGTGTGTTTAAGTGTTATGACCAACAAGCTGAATTCGACGCTATTGGCCAAAATTGTGAAAACATTGGTATGTATGAATAATACCATCACATTATATACCATTGGAAAGGCAATTTAATGCAGAATGCAATGAAACAAACCAGGGTGTAATATCTTTACCCTATCAAATGTTATGGCCAAAAAACCAGAGAAAACAAAAATATAACAGTGATGTCACTTCTTGTTGTGACATCATTTCTGGAGCAACATTTTGCCCTCTGTACTAGGCTACACTTGCATAGCTACACTCCTGCCTGCAGTGATGGGATTAACCCATGAGGATCAGTTGCCTTCATGACATCCTGTATGTAACACGATTAGCTTTCTAAATCTTTGTCTTAACATGGAAAATTGAGTTTGCATGCACAAGGTGGTGGTGGGACACTGGCCTTCCTGTGAAATTGCCTATGATCTATGACCAAAGATTTACCGGGTTTTCAATAGATGTAGTAACTTATTTGGTCTGCTGTACAGGCCACATAAAACAAACAATTCCCTTCATTTCCCCCCCTCTGTGTTTAATATTTACATTAGGGCCCAGGAGTCTGAGCAGAAAGGAGAGTCTCCTCCTACGGAGTCAAAAAAGGAGGAGGAGGAGCAGATTGTTGTGGTGGAGGAACCAGAGGTGGAGAAGAAGGCAAAGCGTGTCACCAGTGGGAAAAGAAGGCACAAGAAATCAACATCGTGAGACTGGAAGGACCTTTGTACATTATGTACATGTACGTGCATGCATATATTTAATGCACTCCCCAATGTACTGTAGATACAGGTGGAACAAACCTCATTTTATTCATTATAAAGCAAAACCCAAAAGACATCTGTCTTGTTATGGAGAGCCTTGATTTCTTTCCATCAGGTCATCAGGAGATTGGAAATCAGAAAATGAGGCAATGAAAAGCTTTTGAGAAGGCACTTGCATTAGATGTTTGGCTGGCCAATGTTCAAGGCATCACAGCTTTGCAATGGAAGGAACAGATGTGGTCGAGTCGAGGTGATCTCATCAGGAAGAGATCAGAAGTAAATGTGCCAGAAATAAAGACAGGTTCCTCAAGATTTGCAATGTAGGGAAGGGGGAAAGATGCAAATGAGAATGGGTCAAAAGAAGAAAAATGGGACAGCATAAAAGTGGGTCTAGAAAGGAATTGACCCTTTTAAGAAGCAGAATGAAGAGCAGATATGGTGGGGTTGGGGGACCAGCTGAAGGCTGCAATCCTATACACACTTGCCTGACAGTAAGTCCCATTGAAATGAATAGGACTTACTTCTGAGTAAATATGCATAGGATTGTGCTGCACGCCTACTACCACTGTTCTGTACTTTCTTACAAAAAGACACACAGTGGGCAACAAAGAAGGGATTGACTGTTTATTTCAGGGCAAAGGGCCAATTCAGGAAAGTCAAATGGTAATGTTTTTCCTGGGCTGTTCTACTTTAAGCTGCTAGGGGTGGGGCTCTAGGCTTCACTCTGAAGGTATACATTACTCTGAAGGTATATATAACCACATGGGGAGGTGGCGTTCCTTTTCTTACTATTCATGTATTCAGAATCAAGATACTCCTTTGAGTGTGCCACATGTTTACTATTTCTCAGAACTTTCAGTTGCAGCAATTCTGGACTTTTACAAGAGGGGATAAACTCTGCCATATTCAGGAGCACCAAACTCAGTTCTGCTGCCATTCCCTCATATCAGATGCATACCAGATAAGGAGGAGTTCCTGGAAGCACACCAATAGCAACTAGCATATGCAGCGGCATTGCTAGAGGGGTGTGTGGGTGGGGGATGCGAGTCGCACTGGGTGACGTGCACAGGGCGGTGGGGGAGTGATACCACTACTGCCCCAAATGGTAAAATCTTGGTTTTTTTTTAAAAAAATTATCACACACACACACACACACACACACACACACACACATATATAAAACACTAAATGTGTTCACAGCTGAATGCGATGAAACAACATGTGTTGAAATATCAAAATTCCATCAAAAGTTATAACCAAAAAACCAAAAAAAAAAAAGCACAACTGCTTTCTATAACAGTGTTATTCAAACTGTGGGTTGGGACCCACTTGGTGAGTCGCGACCTGATGTCAGGTGTGTCGCGCAAAGCTAGGACCAGCCATCTTGGAAACTGCAGACATTACTCTTGTTATAGTCCCTTTCTGAGTGTTAACAGTTTGAATTTTCAAGGGAGGGCTTTAAAAAAAATAGTTAAATGCTTTTATATAATATTTTGTCCGAATCTTGCTTTCTGCAAGGGATGTTTCATAGTTGTGTAATTGCTGCAGTCCAGTAATGCCAATTTGCATTTCAGGAGTGTCATTTTATGTCACAATGACAGCACTTCCTGCTTGATGATGTCACTTCCTGCCACAACATCACTTCCAGGTTAATGAAATCACTTCCAGTGGGTCCCAACACAAGTGCCATTCTAAAAAATGTGTCCTGATCCAAAAAGTGTGAATACCTGTTCTATAACAAAAAGTGGATTTCCTTAAAACTAACCAATGAAACTGATTGTTCTGAGTGTCAATGAGGTGTTATTATGATACGTCAGGGAACCAATAAGGGGTTAATATAAGTCAGCTCTCATTTCTACTTATCAGGGCTAACACTAGAACTCTTATTTAGTTGCGTGAGTGTCATCAAGCTGGCCACTGGTTTTTTGTCGGTTACTGATTCGTTGGGTGACCTTTGTTATATATTAAAATAAATAAATAAACCCTAGTGATGCCACTGTGTTTAGATGGTTTATAGTCGCCCCCCTAAGAATCCGGAGTCGCTCCCTTTAACCCTCTGAGTGCCGGCCAACCAAGAAGAAAAGCTCTTTGCAGAGGAATTGGGAGGGGGGAGGAGGGAGAGTGAAGAGGGCGGAGTCAGCCCTAATTTTAACTAGTGGAACTGAGTTCCCCTGCATTCCCCCTGCATGACATCACTGTTTATAGATTGTTATTCTGTATGGCCTGGTACAGAAGGAGGTCCATCATGGGGGTGACCTTTTGCACTGGGTGAGGCAAACCCTAGTGACGCCACTGAGCATGTGACTATGAACGCCTTATTTGTATAACAAGGATGGTTTTTTAATGCTGCTGTATATACCTCCTCTGTATTATATTAAAAAGGATGTGTTATCTGGCTGGAGAGTTTTTGGGCATGCAAGAGCTTCTGGAGAGTCTTGAGACAAAATGAAGAAATGGACTGAGAAAAAGAAGTTTCTGAAAATCCATGGCAATCCTGAATGGCAATCCTTTAAAGAGCCAGGTAGGGATTTTTGTTGCTAACCTGATTGTCCTTTGACAGGCAATTCTTTTGCCTACCCCAGACTGGCTTAGGCTTGGTGGTTTTAAAGAATATTGTGTAGATCAATGTAATTTGCCTTTGGGGCTGGCAGTGATAAACTCAACCCATCTCTAGAAGGATCATGGCTTGGAATCAGGGTGTTCCTGCCCATGAATCTGGGGAACAGAGTCACTCTTTCCCCACTGGTAAATGCCCCCACTCAGAGGAGGAGTTTTTAGTAGTCTCCCTGCTGCACCTGTTATGAATTAACAATAAAGTTGCCCAATTTAAATCCAAGCCTTTGTCTCGCGTGTCTTTTTGAGGGGTGCATGGACAATCCACCTGGGGGTGGGGTGGGCTCAGGGTTCAATTCTGTCACCCCTACTCTTCAATGTGTACATGAAACCGCTGGGGGGGGGGGTTGGAGTAAGAGTTTTGGAATAACTATATCACAAATATGCTGATGACACCCAACTCTGTCTGTCTTTGCCATCTTGAGCTGAAGAGGCTGTGGAAGTCCTGGGGTGCTGCCTGGAGGCAGTAGGGATATGGATGAAAGCCAATAAGCTGAGGCTGAATCCAGAAAAGGCAGAAGTCCTCCTGGTCAGGAAATCCTTGATGCAGGTACTGAATCATCTACCCACTCTGAAAGGGGTGGCACAACCCCTGCAAGAACAGGTGTACAGCCTGAGAGTGCTCCTGGATTCTCAGCTCTCTCTGGAGAGCCAGACAGCAGTGACGACTAGGAGTGCATTTGCCAACTTCGACTGGTGAGCTAACTACAACCATGCCTGTTCAGCCAGCTGTTCAGACCTGGCCACGGTAGTCCATGCACTTGTGACTTAAAGACTGGACTACTGTAATTCGCTGTATCTGGGGCTACACTCATGGACCATTCGGAAGCTGCAATTAGTACAAAATGTACCAATCGTGGTTACAGGGCTAAACAGCTTGACTCAGTTGGGCCACTGCTTCAGCAGCTACACTGGCTGCCTATTTGTTTCCGGTCTCCATTCAAGTTGATGGTTGTTGTTGTTGTTCAGTCGCTAAGTCGTGTCCGACTCTTCGCGACCCCATGGACCACAGCACGCCAGGCCTCCCTGTCCTCCACTAGCTTCCGGAGTTCGCCCAATTTCATGTTCATCGCTTCGGTGACACTATCTAACCATCTCATCCTCTGCCGCCCCCTTCTCCTTTTGCCTTCAATCTTTCCCAGCATGAGGGTCTTTTCTAAAGAGTCCTCTCTTCTCATCAGGTGGCCAAAGTATTGGAGCTTCAGCTTCAGCATTTGTCCTTCCAGGGAGCAATCAGGCTTGACTTCCTGTAGGATGGACCGATTGGACCTCTTTGCAGTCCAGGGGACTCTCAAGAGTCTTCTCCAGCACCATAATTCGAAAGCATCTATTCTTCGGCGCTCTGCCTTTCTTATGGTCCAGCTCTCACAGCCATACATAGCTACTGGGAAAACCATCGCTTTGACTATGCGAACCTTTGTTGGCAGGGTGATGTCTCGGCTTTTGATTAAGTTGTCTAAGTTCGCCATAGCTTTCCTCCCAAGAAGTAAACGTCTTTTAATTTCATGGCTGCAGTCACCATCTGCGGTGATCTTGGAGCCCAGGAAGATAAAGTCTGTCACTGCTTCCATTTCTTCCCCTTCTATTTGCCAGGAAGTGATGGGAGTGGTGGCCATGATCTTAGTTTTTTTTAATGTTGAGCTTCAAACCAATTTTGGCACTTTCCTCTTTCACCCTCATCAGCAGGTTCTTTAAGTCTTCCTCACTTTCTGCCATTAGAGTGGTGTCGTCTGCATATCTGAGGTTGTTGATATTTCTCCCAGCGATCTTGATTCCAGCTTGTGAATCATCCAGCCCTGCCTTCCTCATGATGTACTCTGCATATAAGTTAAATAAGCAGGGTGACAGGATACAGCCTTGTCGTACTCCTTTCCCAATTTGAAACCAGTCGGTTGTTCCATGTCCAGTTCTAACTGTTGCTTCCTGGCCCACGTACAGGTTTTTCAGAAGACAGATAAGGTGGTCTGGTACTCCCATCTCTTCAAGAACTTGCCACAGTTTGTTGTGATCCACACAATCAAAGGCTTTAGCATAGTCAATGAAGCAGAGGTAGATGTTTTTCTGGAACTCTCTGGCTTTCTCCATGATCCTGTCAGGACTGGTCAAGGTCTGACCCAGGCCTAGAGTCTCTGTTCC
>JAJKFI010000004.1:22920902-22940376 GCA_029204185.1 Lerista edwardsae | reverse complement strand
GGCAAAGCCCTCAAGTCTGGGAGTGCTACACTAACCAAATCTCAACAGATCCATCGAATGTTGGCAATTTGATCTCTAGTTCCTCTGCCTCTTCGGAAACCAGCTTGTACATCTGGTAGTTCTCGATTCACATACTGCTGAAGCCTAGCTTGTAGGATTTTGAGCTTGATGGTATTGACCTTTAAAGCCCTTCATGACTTGGGTCCGAGCTACCTAAAATACCGCCTTCTCCCATGCATTCCAGCCCACCCTCTTGGGTCAATCGAAGGGGCTCTTCTTCAAGTATTGCCTCTATCCCAAGTTAAAGGAATGGTGGCTCAGGAACGAGCCTTCTCTGTAGTGGCACCACAAATATTGAATTCCCTTCCAGAGGAATTAAGAACTTCCATCACCCTTATAGCTTTTCAGAGAGGGCAATTTCATCTGCCATTTGGATGACGGATGGATGTTTGCCTTCTGTGCCTCTGAAATAGTGCTATAGCTTGACTGATCCCTCGGACAATTCTGCTTCTCCCCCTTAATGGCATAACAAGTTGTGTTGGGTCTTGCCCCATTTTTAAATCTTGTTGTGTGTGTTTGTATCTTTAAAAAACTTTAAAAGTTTGTATCTTTTAAAAAGTGGGGGAGTGTGCTGGTCAGCTGCATCTCTGGGGGAGCAGGGAAGCCTTATCAGCCAGCAGAAGACAGACGGTGGCTAAGAAAGAAGGCTAAATCCAGAAAAATCCATCTGTATGAGTGTTCTTGAAAGATAGAACGTTTCTGTAAATTGTAAAAACCTTCGGGTTTGTGAATAAAAGTCTGCCTATGTAAATCGTCTTGAGTTACAGTCATTAGAGAAATCTAGTGATCTTAAGAAAGGTGGTATATAAATACAAGTATTATTATTATTATTATTATTATTATTATTATTATTATTATTATTATTATTATTAAAATGTTTATTATTATTAAAATGTTTTAATGCTTTTGTATTTTATGTTTTGAGTTATTGTTTCGTATTGTAAATTTGTTATGTAACTCTGTTAGCCGCCTTAGACATTTGCTTCAGCATGGGAAAGGCAGGGTATAAATTCTTCTTCATTGCTGCCTTAATAATAATAACAGTAACAATACACCATATAACTACAATCCCATCTAATTTATCTCACAGAAACTTCAGTTTGATTTGAGTAGTGTGCACTCAACATGGTGTTAAGCATATAACTAAAAGGCAGATTGTTATCAAAGGAAAATAGAAAGAAAATGCAGCATAAACTAGCCTTCTAACAACATGTTTATGTAGTAAATGCTGTACGTCAGCATGCAATACTACAGGCACACATTTTCATTAGGTAGCTTCAACTAGCTCTGTGTTAAATCAGCTTGTGATGGAATAGAGGGATTTTTGGACTTGAACTGGGAGCAAATCTCAATGCAGCCACAATGCTCATTGGGAGACCTACCACCAATTTGCTGAAACTAACACAGGATTGTTCTGAGGATAAAATGGGATTATCCCATGTTTGCCACTCTGAACTCGTTGTAGGATCAGTGGGAAGTACATCTGATAAAGAATGTGAACATGAAACCTACACAAGACTGCAATTCTCTTCCATATCCCAACTCACATTAGCAACAATTACATGCATGGCAAATAGCATGCACGATAGTCAAGAGGGCATTTAAGCTGAAAGTGCCCTTAGAATTACAGAGAGTCTGTTCATTTATCCAAATCCTAGCAGAGAGCAAAGTTCACTCTGGGTTTCTGCGGCAGCAGAGATGTAATGAATCCATACGCCCAAAGCTGGTCAAACAAGCAAGCAAAACTAACTTTTTAAAGTTAGTCCTTTAAAAAAAACATAGCTATTATCAGTGGGAAATGTTCTTTGAAGTAAGGTGAGTCATGACCTTATATTGACAATGGATTGATTTTTGGAAGCCCTTTCAAGTTCCAGATCTAAGAACAAGCTTATTTAATATGAAGCTTAACCAGTGAGGTAGCCAGAAAAAAAGGGCAAGCTTTAGAATCCTATTATTTCAATTAGCAAATGTTGCCAAGGAGATGATAGTAAGACCTCTTAGAGGACAGCTGTAATTTAGGTTTGGGAAAGCATAGACTAGGATTTAACTGTTTCAATGTCCATTCCAGAACATAAGACAGCTTTGTCTGGAGGCACAACCCCCAGACTTTAATCAAATTAAATAGTTTTCACAGTAAATGAAAATGACTCCCAAATTCTACAGCAAAAGGATGTTTTTATAATTATTGCATTCTATATTGTATATAAAAAGCAAACAAGCAAACAAAAACCAAGCAGCTCTAAGATCCCTCTGAAAAACACTGGGAATTTTGTTTTTGTTCTTTAAAAAACATTACTTTTCAATAAAGCAGTCAAGTGCTGGATGTAATAGCTTTGTAACAAAGTGTCCCCTAGAGGGTGTAATAAATTAATATGGGTCTGAAAATTGCTATGGTTTAAGTGACATTTTATTAGACTTGCTGTCTATGTCATTCCCATGTAGACTCATTCTCATTATCTAGAAGACATTGCATGAATTTGACAATCCTTGTGCCGCTATAATTTCTGTACAGAAAAGAAAATTAGACTAGATAACTGTATTAGGTCACTACAGAACAGGCACCGTTGTTTTGCTTTTGTTTGGCACCGTTGTCATTATGGGACCCATCAAATGTTCCATAGTCAACAATGGCAACACCTTTGGTACCAGGACAACTGCCAAACTAAATCAGATCTATAGGCCATCTACATCAGGTGTATACCTAAACTGGCCTAACACCTAAACTGGCCAGCCAGGTGCTCCTTGGAAGTTTAACATTAGCTGCGGCAATTTCTCTGATCTCTGAATCTCCAAAATACATCTTACTGATTGTGGAAATTACTGAAGCTGAGATTTATGAGTGTCTGGCCTATGCATTATGTTGCCTGTGAACAGCAAGCCCCATTCTTTATATATATATATATATATATCCTCTAAGTGGCTTATATTGGTTTCCTGACACCCGGGCATTTGCCAGCTTAGACATGTGGAAGAAGTGTTGCCTGACATGTTTTTTTCTTTTGACACATTGATATACATGTGAATGTGGTATTGGCTGCATGCCAGGAAATTTTGTTTGAGCTCATGCCAAGGAAGCATCCAGTCTCATAGGCCTTAGGAAAAAAGACAAACTGGTTCTGCAGGCCCCCCCCCCAACACAGCCAACTCTAATTGGCTGGCTTAGAGAAGTTTTGCCTTTCTTTTTAGGAGTCTCCAGGGCCAATCACACTTCGCTTGGTCAGTAGATGTCAACCCGTAAACAAGCAACATCCTGGTAGCTGCCTTCAACATTGACTTCTCTTACCAACCTGATAGTAAGGTTGCCACTCAGTCAGAAGTGTCATGATAGTTAGGACACCGGCCTCCTGAACAATCAAGGAACCCTCTGCTGGCAGCCTCAGCAGAGTGCAGAGCAATAGAAGCACCTTCTCTAATTGGGGACCATCCATCAAAGGCCATCAAGGCACAGAAGAAAGGCCCTTGATGAGCTCACCCCATGAGATTCTCTGTTTTTCTATGAGAATTGTGGCTATAAAAGACTGGGTTACACACCTGTTTTGTTGCCTCATCTGCCCCACTGATGTTTGCCTGCTGTGCTTGAATCATTTCAGTGACCTGCTGGTGCTGCATCGAGAACCCCCTTCCCCCCCGCTATCCAAGAACTGCTGTGCCAGGGGACAGCCAGGCTGCTCTCTTCCTTATCTCACCACTCTCCTTCAACCTTTGTGCTCTCCCACTTCTTCTTTGGTTTTCCCTGGTCTTTCTCCCTCACCCTATAAAAACGTGTTCTTTAGTTCCATATTCTCCCAGGGTAATCCTTCTGATTTTCCCAATGTTCTACTCCCCCTCCGCTCTCTCCCTCTTTGCTTTTTTGCACCCTTATGTACAGTAGTGTCATTCATTAACAAGGAGACGGAACGCGAGGCGGGACTTACCCCTTGATTGACAGGGAGCCTGTGACGCGTCACCACCTGCCGTTCTGCCGCAGGGGCTCCTTCTGGGTGGCGCGCCCCTCCGCGGCTCTCCTAAGCACCCAGCGCGCCACCCAGGCAAGCGGGCACCCCCTCCGAGGCCAGGGGTGCCCACTCGGCGCTCGGCAAGGCAGCGACGCGTCAGAACCGGGCAGCCAATCAGGCGGTAAGTCCCGCCTCGCGTTCCGTCTGCTCATTACTGAATGACACCACTGCTTATGTACCTTCTTTGGCTTGTAAGTCTTTCTTCTTCCACTTTCCTTCTGTCTTGAAACAGCTGCTGTTTAGGGATGAACTGTTGAGTGGTTGGTGTGTATGTTCCAATACATTTTCTTTTTTTGTTTCCCCTTCCCAGTGGTTGTATTCTTCTCCCTTCAATAAAAAAAACTTTCTATTGTTGCTCCGTATAACCTAATTTCATGCAATTTCACTGACGCATTACAGAAACCATTACATTTGGTCCCTGAACACGCGACAGATTTTCCCTATGTGTGCATGTTATCTGCTTCCTAGAGCATGCCCAGTTACAGGAGATCCTCTCACAAAAATTGAAAATATACTCCAGCCTCTCATCATTCCCCTCCCCTTCCCCTTTGTTGGTGTGTCCTAGGGTGCACACTCCTAGGGTGAGGAGCTGTCCATGGTAGAAATTACGGGAGATTTCCTGGCTATCAGTCACTCCTTGAGCTGTGAGTCTGTAGGCACTGACTGGTTGAGACAACCCTGGTGAGCAAAGCTATTCCTGGTGGGGTTGTTCCTGCATCACAGCCAGAATTGACCCTCAAAGCAGCTAACCATTAAAAACCCACAAAAGATAAGGAATATTTACGGCAGTATCTTCTCGTTCCTGTTCCAGTTCAGATTTCAGGCTTTTCATAAGAACATAAGAAAAGCCTTGCTTGACCAGGACAAGGGCCCATCTAGTCCAGCTTCTTGTATTCGACAGTGACCCACCAGATGCCTCGGGGAGCACGCAAGACAACCAGATACTTGTATCTTGCTGCCACACCCCTGACATTCTAAGGCAGCCTATTACACTTGCACCCCCCGCCCCCAAGGAAGCCACCAGACTGAGGTTGGGGTTTAACTTTATTAAACTCAAGTGCAAATCATGAAACCTACTGAACATTCATTCCGCCCTCCCAGTCTGGGGTAGGCAAAAGAACTACAGCAGGACGGGGACAGAAGGAGCTCCGGATGGGTTCAGGGGCTGACTGGTTGTTCAGCCCAAAGAAGAAGCCCCAGCAAAGAAGAAGAAGAAGAAACATGGCTTCAAGAAAATAAAAACAAGCTTAATAAATACAGAGGAGCAAATCAGTGGGGGACCATTCAAATTTTGCACATGATGCCTTGCTGGGAAAAAAAGCACATCGACCGTGAAGACAGCATGCTACATCACCTCTCCCAAAGAGGTGCACCTGCAATCTGCGCTTCCTGGCAACAGGCTCTTTGCAAATGGGGCCTCATTCCAATGGAGAGAAGGTAACTTCATGCCTCAGCAGTTCAAACCCATCTGGATCCTGTCCTAGCCATATGTTCTCCATGAAGAAAGGATTATTTATCTTGAAAAATCTTTGGTGCATAACTAATATCAAGCACCATTTATGGCAGCGAGGGAAGCAGCTCCAATGTGCTTACGAAGGTCCTGTCATGCATCATTGTGAGAGGGAGGTAGTGCAGGAATGAGGCTTGCACACAGAAACCTAAGCACTTAGCATAGGACACAGGCGTTATTTGGGAGATGTGTGTGTGTGTTGTTGTTTTTACTTCCCAAGAATGAATAACATTGCCTGGGCACACAGGGCACACTGTTTGCTGAGTTATACAAACTCTGTATCAAGCACCAAAGGATAGTATCATATTGTCCATAGTTTATTGGCAGCAGCAGCATAGCTGGAAGGTGTGCCTCCCTGGGCTCTTTCCAGTCTCAAGCAGTTTCCTTTCTTAATTCTGTTGTTCTGCAAAACAAAACAAAACAAACCCTAGGTTTTCCCAAAAGTTCTCAGAACACCCTCCAGATGTGAATGGAGCAGAGCTCTGATCATGTTTGGAGAGGGCAAATGTGAATGGAGGGCAGGACCCTAGCAGCCATGCCTGGGGTGGCTTTGCACCCCCGGAAGAGTGCTGCCTGGGGTCATGTGACCCTATGACCTCCTCAGCTATGCTACTGATTGGCTGCGTTCCATCTTCATGCCCTGGCATTCTACTAGATTCTCTGTTACTCAGAGAAATCTTTCCAGTTCAGTTCCAAATTGGTTCATAATCACTAAGCTTTTCTGCAGAATGCTTTTCTGAATCTAGATATTTCCTAAATGCAAATGAATGGCAGCAATGTAAGCACTACTGAAAATGACTGTGGAAAAACTCTGAGCAGTTTTGATGCCATGTCAGTTCAAGTAGTGGACATAGTTTTGGCGCTGTAGCCTACAAAACAGGAGTCCTGGGAGAAACATGCTTGTTTCCTTGGTGTACCCATTAGCTCCTGAGCCAGCATGAGTAACCCTTGCTAAGCTTGTACACTTTTAGGTACCTGTCAGAGTGCTCCCTGAATGGACAAATACTGAAGCTCAAGCTCAAGTACTTTGGCCACCTCATGAGGAGAGAGGACTCTTTAGAAAAGATCCTCATGCTGGGAAAGATTGAAGGCAAAAGGAGAAGTGGGCGGCAGAGGATGAGATGGTTAGATAGTGTCACCGAAGCGATGAACATGAAATTGGGCGAACTCCGGAAGCTAGTGGAGGACAGGGAGGCCTGGCATACTGTGGTCCATGGGGTCGCGAAGAGTCGGACATGACTTAGTGACTGAACAACAACAAAAAGTCCTAAGCTGGTTTTAGTGCTAAAATTAGTTGCATCTGGCTACCCCATTTATTGCTTTCTCTAGCATTCAGAGTTTCTATTTCAAGCACAGAATGATGGGACAGTAAACAAATAGCAGATTGGATTAGTGGCAGTTATGAGGACCAATTCATTCTTTACAACCTGGTGTCTTGGCTGCATTCATTATAATGAAGATTGGTGAAGACCAGTGATGGCATTGAGGGGGGTTACAATGTGGGCTGGCCCTGCCCACTCGCTGACGTTTTTTTTTTGCTTCTGTTGATCTCCAGCAGATGCGTATCAGCTGCGCCCCCCCCTTTGTGGCTCATGAGCCATTCTGTCTCCATACTGCAGGAACTTTGCCTCCTTCCCTCACTTTACAGCAGCCTGAAAGCCAGCTATATAAGCTTCATGGATTGGATCCCTACCAGGTAATGTTGAGCTCAGCCTCAGCTTTTTGTAGTTGGCTCTTTCCCTTTGCTGAGTACAGTTTGAAAGCCCTGTGTCTCCACTTTCAGCAATCTGAGTCAGTGTCTGAAAAAGCAAGGAGGAACTGCCACATGTGAGCAGAGACCATCATGTAATGCTTCTAATTTGCATGGGAGATTAGCATGCGCCTGCCCCCCAGTTATATAGGCTTCCGAGAGAGGAGGCATGCAAGTTAGCCATTGCAGATGAACAGGCAGGGTCTGGCCAGTGGAAAGTTCCTGGGCAGGCAAGTGGGAAACCAGAGGGCTTTACTGCTGCAGCAGGAGATCAGGTGGGTTGCAAAAAGGAGCAGATGCGGTGGCCCCCCATTTTTTTTCCTCCCACCATCTAATTCTCTCCCCAGACGCTTTGCTGCTGCCCCCAAACTGCAAGGAAAACCCCCTCTCCTCCTTGCTCTTCCTCTCCACTCCTTCCCCCCCGAAAAAAATCCATTTTTCTTTCCACTTTCCTGCTGCTGTTGTTGCAGCAGCCAAACTGTTGTTTTTTTGCACATACCCCCACCCAAGACTTTTTCAAAATCAATTCCCCCCTCTTCTGATTTTAATGTATTATTTTTGTGGCAACACTGGGCAAGTAAAGGCTAGGCTCAGGGGAGGTTTACTAATGTGCATTCTTGTTTCCAATTTTTCACAAAAAAGCCAGGAAAGTTTTTTCTAAAGTAAGTAGTAAGGCCGCCATCTTATGCATCTGTTCCTAGGAATAAGCCTTATTGAACACAATGAGATTTACTTCTGAGAAGATATGAATAGGATTGCCTCCAAGTCTCTTATTAAGACTTGTGTTTTCTGATGATCAGATTGCAGGTTAATCTTAAATGTTTTAATGTGAATTCTTTCTCCTTATCTGCATCATACCATAAGCAACCAGTCCCTAAAACACATACACAGCCTGCTCTGTCCATGTTGGCTTCCCCAGGCAGCCATGGGAATCAATCAAAAAGTATTTATATACTGGTTTTCAACATGAAGTTCCCAAAGCGGTTTGCAGGCAAATAAAGTTAAATGGTTCCCTGTCCCAAAAGGGCTCCCAATCTACAAAAATGCAGAGCACCACCAGCAACAGCCACTAGAAAGGACACAAGTGTGCTCTGAGCACAATCAAAAGTGAGTCCCGGTCATAGTACCTGTTGCTAAATCATTTAGATCCTACTACTGATGAAGACCATTGCATATGAAGGGAAGACACATTTTTTGAGGACTGAGGCATGTCTGTAAGCATGCAGTGGATACAAGCCAGGGTTATGCAGCCAACTATGATTTAGTGCCAGGTGCCCCTGTGTTCCCTCTCTCTCTCCCCCTCCCCCTCTCCCTCTCCCTCATACATACACACCTCACCATAGCTGCAATCCTATCCACACTTACCTGGGAATCATTGACTATAAAAAGACTTACTTCTGAGTCGACATGCATAGGATCAGGGCCGTATTAACCAGTGCTGGGCCCCTAGGTTTTCAAATATTTTGGGCCCTCCTACAAAACTCTTCAGGAAAGCTTCCGCCACACTAAATGGAAGCCCCTGGTGGATGGGCAGGCATGGTTCTCTTCCCCCTCTTTACAAATAAGGTCTCTGCAGCTTAGTTAATGCATCACTTTTCCCCATCCATTGCCTTGTTACAAAACACACACACACACACACACACACACGCCCATCTTTGCAGCCAACCCCCAACCTTAGGCAATCCAGCCACAGGTGGACTTCTCCTCACAAACGAAGCTCCCCACCCACGGCCACTCCTAAAACAGAAGAAACACAGGCAGAAATCTGAGGGGCAAGAAACAGAGAAGCCAGGCACTTCTAAATTGTTCCCAAAAGGGGAAAAAAAACCCCTCACAAATGGACCCAGGCTTGCTTGGAAGCTTCCCAGCAATGCAGCCTCCACGTGCAGCCCAGCTCAATCCCTGGAGGTGGGGCTTGCCCCATGTGGTACTTGGAGAGCTCTGCAAGCCTCGCCTTTTCAAGGTCAGACTTGCTATACTCTCTTGCCGGCTGGAGGGTTGGTGACAGTGGTGTCATTCAAATGATTTAGGAACAGGAACTCACTTTTGATTGGCACTTGTCGGGAACCTGGAACCAGCCATGGAGCCCATTAGGATCCGGAACGCTCGTTCTGGTCCGTTCCCCCTGAATGACATCACTGGTTGGCAAGCTGGATGGGAGTCCGGGGGGGGGGGCAGATCTAGAGACCCATGCATTAGGCTGATTTCTCGACATGCCACCTGGATAGGCCCTAGTCCCTATGGGGTCCCAAGGCTTCAGCCTACTCAGCCTAATAGGATAATACTGCCCTGCATAGGATTGGGCTCTATGACTCTTGCTGTTGCTCACCATGACAAACAGCAGTGTACACACAGCAGAGATTCTTCTCTCCCTCCAAACAGGCTACATTCCAAATCTGAGATTTAAATGTAAGCAGATTCCGATTTTTTTTATTTCAAACTTGATTCCGCCCTTGTACATACCTCTGAGTGTTTGCCACACACATTTTTTTAGTCAGCCCAGTAGCACATCTGGAACATATCTGTAATGCAAAGCCCAGCACGCACCTCCGATGAAGAATGTGACTTCGATAGCAGGGCATTAGGGCTCTGGGCTTGAATGGATATGCCCTGGTGATGACAGACCAAAACTATTTATTCATGCACATTAGAAGAGAAAAGCTGAGCAAATGCTGTGGTTCAAGGGCAATAATGCCCAAGTGATGGATGATCCACGTAAAGCTGTAGACATTAACCCAATAGAAAAAGACCTGGTGAACAATGACTCCTCATCTGTGTATGTCGAATCACGCAACGAGAAGGTAAAAGAATAGTAACAAGATTTACTAGATGCAATAAGACTGGCTGGAGGTGAGGGAGAGAAGCCCCCACCATGCTGTACAGATTTACTAGCTACAATAAGGCTGAAAAAAAAAATTAATAGTGGACAGTTAAAAAAGATTCTCTAATCACAAGCGCATGGTTTTTGCAGCAGCTGTGGAGGAAGCTATGAGGATTTATAGACAATGATGCCATTCCAAAAGATAGCAGAATCGCAGCTGCATCTGCTGATGTTCCTGGATGTCTCACTCAGAGCCAAACTGATCACAAAGACCAAGGTCATGGTTAGCCCTCACATCCATTTCAGGCTGAGAGACACCCGGCTCTCTGTCTGTGTCTCTTGGGGCCAACTCACATGGCTGCATTTCAGAAAAGGTATTAAGACTGCCAACCAATCAGATTCATACTTCCATGTAACATGTTTACCTTCTTGATGCTTTAAAGGACCTATTGTCTCCTTGTGACAAGCCGGAGTATTTCCACGCATGCCAGTGCAACACCTGCCGATGGACTCACTGAACACCAGCGCAACATTGGAAAACTGTGGCACTCATATAGCTTAGATGTCACTTTGGCATCAGAGCAACGTTTTGGACAGAGAGGCCTACACAGCGAGAGGATAAAGAAGTGGATATGGGAGGGAGTAGGAGTAGTCGATGTATACCATTTGCTAAGTCTTCATCAGATAATAGATATGTCCTGATGCCAGAAAAAGGCAATAGTAATCCCATAAGGAACAATGAGGAAAGGGAAAACAACAGAAAATTACACCTCTTGCCACCAGCTGCCCCACCCACCATCCTAAATAGAACATAGGAAACAGACATTTGGTCCACAATCAGTAAAGCCCCTTCCAGGCATATTACAGCTGAGAACATCAGATGCACAACATGGGGCTATACCAGACATAGCTAAAGAAGTGCAGGGGGTGCAATTGCACCGGGCAACAAGCTTTAGGGGGACAACAAGCTGAGCTTGACACTAGTGGCCAAAATTGTGAACGCCTTGGTATGTATGAATAATACCATCATGTTATATATCATTGGAAGGTAATTTAATGCAGAATGCAATGAAACAAACCAGAGTCTTTACTCTGTCAGTGGCCAACCCCTCCCCCAGAGAAAATGAAATTACAACTGTGATGTCACTTCCTGTTGTGATGTCACTTCAAGGGCAACATTTTGCCCTCTGCACGGGGCTACACTTTCATTAGCTATGCCCCTGGGCTATACTTCTCTGATCTCTCAAAGGGGCACCATGGTGAAAGGGCACTTGGAGCACAAAGGTAAGCCAAGGAGCAGGGGAATGAGATGCCACACTGTATTGACGTTGTATCTCTGTCTCATGTCTCCATCGCCCGCCTCCTCAGGATTATCACAAGAGTCTCTGCTCTCAGCTATGTCTCCTAACCATCCCTTCCTTTTGCAACAGCTAAGAGCATCTGCTCTTTTTGGGTGAATGCCTGGGGCTCCAACCATTGTTCCTGCTGGCTAATCATCTACTTCCCATAATGGGATGATGCAAAGCAAAGGGTGGGGGAATGTACTAACTGTTAA
Source organism: Lerista edwardsae (assembly GCA_029204185.1). Classification (NCBI taxonomy): domain Eukaryota; kingdom Metazoa; phylum Chordata; class Lepidosauria; order Squamata; family Scincidae; genus Lerista; species Lerista edwardsae. The sequence continues at coordinate 22,928,685 of JAJKFI010000004.1, read as the reverse complement.
ATACATAAACTATTTTTCTTGAGCACATACCACGTTTTATCGTTTGCATAGTGCTTCCTATGGAGGGGGTTGTGTCTGTCGTATGGTACACATATGTGGGCTTGCATGCTCTGCACGATATAAGAGAATGCATTATCTGCACTGTGATGGGAGCATCCATTCTCAATTAGCAGATCCATGGGTCTTGCTGTGCCATTTTCCTGGGTGCATTAGCAAAGACTGCCTTGTGTGGGATAATTCCTCCAGTCATTTCAGCACTGCCTTTTAATGTTTCCAATAATGATACACACAATAAATACAGAGCTACGGTAGAAATCCAATAGGTTGACTCAGGTCAATACAATAATTGTGAAAGGTAATCATCAGCAGTAATGAATAGCCATAAATATTGTGCAAGTCAACAGTTATTAGAATAATTATATTAAAATGCCACTTATTTTTCTCTATTAGGGAAAAATCTTTTTTATGTGTTCTTCCTACTAGCAAAACATCAGGAAGCTGCCTACTCAGTGTCTATCAAATAAAAAACGATGTGTTCATACTAGCAGTTGCAATGCAGCCTCAAGGTAAGGGAAAGAATGTTCCTTGACCTTGAGGAAGCTTTCATGACTGTCCCCCCCACTGCTGCTCCCCCCCCAAAAAAAAATTCAGCATACCCCCATTGGCATGGCTGTATCAGTGCCAGAAAGTTGGATAGGATTTGGCCATAAATGAGCAATGAGGACTGGTGCCATGGGTTGACATCCTCAGGCAGATCTTCATAACATAATCAGAATAGCTCATCCATACCTGGAAGCCTCTGGAGTTGCTGCTTGGTCATCTATTCATTCCCACTTCCAGAGAAGATAATGGCTTATCTTGCCATTGATAAGTGTTACTGGCTACTTGCTCTCTTGCTCATCCACTGGCAGGAGGACCAGGACCTCCTAGGACATCTTACACAAGGATCCCCAAAAATCCGGAGCCAGGACTTCCCGAATGTTGAATTGCACCTGAAAACAAATGAGATGCCAGTGGAGATCTTTATGTGCTGGTGATATATGTTTCAATATGCCCTACTGTACTTTGAACCCCTGAAGTTTCTGAATGCTTTAAAAAGCTTTTACAAATGTAGCCACTTCAGGTCCTCCTTCTTTATAAGCGTTCAAGCCTGGCAGAGGCGTTTCTACAGGGATGGCAAATCTCTAAGTGTTGCAAGAAGCCTTACCCTGTCGTGTAAATCCCTCCTCTCCCCTGCTGCTGTAGCCAATAAGCAATGCCAAGATGTTGCTGTTCCCTGTGAGGATTGGCTAAAACGGTGCAGGAGAGGAGTGATTTCCACTGCAAGGTAAGGCTTCTTGCAAAACTTAGAGCTTTGCCATCCCTGTAGAAACGCCACTGAAGCCTGGAGTGTTTCTGTATTTGTCACTTGATATGTTTCCCACCAGCCTCTCACACTGATATATATTCCACAATTGTAGTGTTGTCCAAGTCATCACTGCGAAGAGGCTCCTGGTTCATTAAAAGCCTCTTGGTGATGAGAAACTTGGCATGATCCTCCTCAATGCCCACAATACCTTTTCCTTGTCTCCTCCTCTTGTGGGAAACTGCCATAGACTACACGATTGTACGGCTTGAAAATTGCTACTATACTACCAAATGAAAACATCCAGTAGTTTAACCAAACCTCCAAGGGTCAAATTACATGGGTATAGGCCAGAATGCCAGATGCAGGGGAGTGGCTGTGAGATACAAGTATCTGGTTGTCTTATGTGCTCCCTGAGGCATCTGGTGGGCCACTGTGAGATATACGAAACCGGATTAGATGGGCCCTTGGCCTGGTAACAAGGTAAAGGAAAAGTAAGGCTTTTCTTCTGTTTTTAGGTTACAATGAAAACATTTGCTTGGCCCAAGATTTACTGCAAGAGATCCTAAAATGACTTTGGGACTTTGCCCCTACTGTAGTTCTGATCCTGACTGCACACTTTCCATGAGCTATTTTAATTAGAAAAAATAAAAAATAAAAACCAATTTTCAGGTTAAAATTGTGTGCAGGGAGTGTGCAACCACAGTCAGAACCTTAGCAAGGGCACAGGGTTAAAGGCCCCATAACCCCACAATGTCCCCTAAAATTGTGTGTCCCCAGAACTATTTTGAAAAGACAAATAAAAGCCATATGCCAAACCATCCCATTCATTGTAACATGTCACCATCGCTCTTGGTACGTTATAGCCTAATCAGCAGAGATGGTCACTCAAGACATTGTGACTCTACTCAAGTTGCAAAAACTTGAGCAAAAAGCTGGGGTTTTTTTGCAACTTGTGTTGACTCAGGTCACGGGCATCAGTGACTTGGACTGGACTAGAGTCTTGAGGCCAGTGACTTGGAAAAGAGTCGTGACTTGAATTTGACTCTCCTTAGTATTTGTATGTTTGCTTGTTTACTTCTTTTCTGTCATATCCGTGTCACCCCGAAAGACCTTGTGGGTGTTCCAGAAGCCACCCTTCAGACTGACAGCAGCAGTAGGAGGGAGAAGGTGGTTCCACCTGGAGGCAGACTTATGGTGTTTATGGTTTTCTTTTTTTTCCACAAGAACTTACCTTGTTTCTCAAAATATTTCAGGACCTGACTTGAACATTTCCAGGAATTGTCATGAACTATAACTCACAAGTCAAATCATGGGGTAGCTGACTCATGACTGGGGCTTAGTGACTTGGGCTCATTGACTGGAGCACATCCCTGGTAATCAGAGCCTAAGGGTCCAATCCTATGGGCCTTGGTGTGGGCTGTATATCACCCACACTTCTGTCACAAAGGTGCAGTAAGCACCTCCAACACCCAACAGTAAGCCCGCTGGCGCTGGGCTAACACCAGCCCAAAGCCAGCCCTGCACCACCTGGAGGTGGCAATGCATGCGGGTGAGTGGTGAGTGGAACAATAGTGAGCTTTCTAGATTGGGTGGGAGGGCGTTCCATGGCAGGGAGGAACAGAGCGGGGTGGAACCAGCGGCAACCCTTGCCTCTAGATCCTATCCTCCATGTTGGGCTGTGCAGCCCAACACAAAGGCCCTTGCCTCTGCAATGGAAAAATAGCTGGTGCAGAGGAGACCCATTGCCCACCCTGAGCCCATACCCGGGGGTGGGGAAGGAGACAAATATTCTCTTTCTCCCAGGAGCCTTTGGTGCCTAGTAGGATGCAGGGTAGCCACTTGGCTACCGCTGCTCATATGAACGCATGGGCAGCTCAGGATAGGGCTGTGAACACTCACTGTGGGCCCAATCTCTCTCCATTTGGAAGTACATGCCTCTATTGGCTTTTTTCTACAGATGAGAAAGAATTTGTCATGATTGCCCTACAAAATAAACAACTTGAAGGCAAAAGTGACATCAACTTACACAATTTCCACCGAAAAAATCAATTGGGATGGAGATTCTAAATGTTAGCATGGCTGCTGAAAAGCTCCACATCTCTGTCGGTGAAGAACGTAAGAAAACAAAGTACGAAAAGCCCAGCTGAATCAGGCCAAAGGACCATCTAACATCTTGTTTCCCTGAGTGCTCCCCACCTGCCTCAAGAAGGTTCACAGTGTAGGAGATAAAGGCATCCTTCTCTCCGACTATTGCTTTTCTGCAACTATTCAATATTGCAGTTGAATCTGGAGGTAGCACACAACCGTCTTGACTAATTGCCACATTAATAGACCTGTCCTCCTGGATATATTTTTCCCTTTCCCAGCCAGCTCTATGGGGCTGCTCAGATTTGCACCAGAGAAATCACTGGTGCAAATCTGAGTGGCCAGACTGGGTCGCTGCAAGAGACATGTACCTGCCCAGCAAGCCCACATTTCTTCAGACCTTAGGTCTTACAAGTTTAGGCGGAAGTACCTGCTCTGCGATGAAGAATTCATCCCACTTCTCTGTGATCTCCATCTCCACTTGCAGCTTCGCTTTTATTCCCTTGTTATCTAACAGTTCATTCTTTCCCTGGCAGGTTTCCTGTTTTTGATGTATTTCCAGAAGTTTTTTTTTGCCTTGCTCTTTTTTCAGCCACCAGCTCCTCATCCCTTACCGCCAGCAGACATTTCTTTTGCTAGAGATCCTTGTTGCCCTCCTCATTTCGCCCAGACTCCCATTTTCTGGAAGAGGACGCCTTGCCTTTCATAACATGCATGCCTCGCAGGCCCTGACTCCCCGTTCCCAGAAATAGACTCCCATACATCTAATCATAGTGTCAAAAACTTTCATTAATGAAATTGAATGTGTTTGGAGCCGGTATTAAAGATATATGGAACATGTCATATTCTACTCCAGAGTCCCATCATATCATTCTACTGATGCTGCTGACAAAGTAAAGCATCAGAAATCCCACTTTAATTGGCATGTTAACCCTGGTTTATGACTGTACTGCATCACAGTAACAGCACAAAACAGCCATCGACCTATAATGAATCTGGCCCTGAATCTTTCCGTACAACCATTTTAATGTCTCTCTTCATCTCTTTTTATATGCCCTGGTCACTGGCTTTCTTGATCTGGTGTGTTTCATCCCCAAAAGGCCACTGAGCATTTTATTGATAGTACTAAGGTTTTAAGCAGTCCCGCGTCCATTAGATGCTGAATGTTTATTTGAAGGCTTCCTTGTTGCCCAATTTCCACTGATGTCAATGGGATTTTTTGTCAGATTCTCCTGCATCCAGACCAGGAATGTTCAGCTCAGTGCACAGCTGTCCCATGTGGTGAGCTACCAAAATGTTGTCTGAAGCATCTTGTCTGCAGTCTGAAGGTTCTCAGGTTGACTTGACCCATTTAGACTGGCTATTGGGTCTTCCCAAGGTCTATGTAATGGTTTGGACTAAGACCTTGCCTGGGTAGCAGTTTTCTCCCAGTTCTGGTGCCACCCTGACCACTGTCAAAGTGAATGGGACTTTTCTGGAACAATGGAGGTGTATCTTGAGCAGCCTAAACCCACGCAGCTTAGTGGAGTTCACTTTGGGAAGATACCTTTCCTCTTTAGGTGCTCCTGTCTAATAGCCACCTTCTTTGCCATTGACCCAAGCTAACAACATCATTTGTGATGCAAGTCAGCATGAACCATTCTATGAAGAAATCTGAATGTGAAGAAGATGGGCTAGAGTTTTCTCATCAGCTAGATCATAGGATAGTCATCACCCCCTTAGGAAACTCACAAGCCTGCACCTCCAGGTAATAATTCATCAAGCAGCCTCCCAAGACACTAGAGAACCTGACTGCCAGAAGGTGGGGAAATCTGATTGTCCAGTCAGGGCTGTCCACTGGCAAACTTCCAGGTCAACCTACTGTGACTGATCAAGGGAAGTTGGAAAACATTTGAAACAATGAAGAATGTTGAAAATTGGATGGTTTGAAACACTACGTGAAACGATGACATCACTGGCTTAGCTAATGAAAGTGTAGCCCGGTGCAGAGGGCAAAATGAGGCCCTGGAAATGACATCACAACAGGAAGTGACATCACAGTTGTATTTTCATTTTCTTGGGTTATTTGGCTATAATGTTTGATACAGTGAAGAAATTACACTCCAGTTTGTTTCACTGCATTCTGCATTAAATTCCGCATCTAATGGTACATAACATGATAGCATTATTTGTACATACCAAGGTTTTCATTTGGCCACTAGCATCAAGCTCAGTGTGTTGCTTCCCTAAAGCTTATTGCCCAGTGCAATTGCACCCCTGCACTTATTTAGCTATGCCCCTGGATGACATATTATTCAGGCTTTTTTTTTTTTTAAAAAAAATATAAAATCTATATTGCTTTGCCTTCAAATATTGTTTTCAAATGTCCTTTGATGGTTGTTTCTGGATGACTGTACACACACACACATCCATGCTAGTGAAGTTAGGTGATGTTAAATTAGGAAGTTGCTTTATACAGAGCCGAACATTGGTCCATCTTGCTCAGTATTTTCTACTTGGACGGGTAGCCGTTCCCCAGGAAAGAGTACTTTTCAGCCCTGCCTGGGAAACGTGATGCATTTAAACTAGACCATTTCCATGTGAAACCATGTGCCCTGCTGCATTGCCATCGCTGCCCCGAATGGCTCCAACAGCGAGGAGGAGGGGCTGCTTGCATGGTGCATTGCAGTGCCTGCCATACTTCCCACACATCCCTTCTGACTACACTACTGGGTGTGACCCCCCCTCCCCAAATTTTATATTTTGTATATAGGGTTTATATTGCCAAATAATCAAGCCAAATAGTTCTGAAAGCAATAAAAGGGCAGATCCTGCACCCTCCAAATCTTTGATGAGAGTGGGAGTCCGATGCGGTGCTGCTTCGTAAGAACATAAACTGATTACAAAGCTGAGCGGGCTGTTGCCCCGAGCCAGCTGTTTAGATAATAAACCATATAAATAACATATTAAATTCATCTCTGCCTGAAAACATCCGCTCTGTGCAAATAGACCAAATTAAAAAAAAAAAAGTCTACCGCATTTTCTGCTTTGTGTGTGCAGTAGACCTTACACGTTCAATAAAGTGCCATTTGAGAAATGGGATCGTCAATATCCCAGCATAGTTTTTGTTTTTTATTGGGATTCACTTTAATTCTACGTTATTTATTTCATACACAGTCGAATCAAAGTGCTGTGAAGTGAGCCAATATCTCTGGCTTTGACTTCAGGCCTTTGCAGCAAGCGGTTACAGGAGTAAATATCTCTCCACTCCCTCCTCCTCTCAGCATCTAATGGAAGTTTTATGACTGTTGTAAGATCGCCGACTGTCTGATGTGGTAACTCCAATAATCCTCTCTCTCTCTCTCTCTCTCTCTCTCTCTCTCTCTCTCTCTCTCTCACCTTGGGGACACCAGGGAAAGGCTAATAAATCTTGATTTTTATTATAGGCCTCACTTCATCCCCACCCAGATGAAAGGGAAGCAACACTTAACACAAACATGGTGCAGCTCTGGGGAGGAGTGCGCTCGTCATGTGGCCAGCAATCAGGTTTGATATTCTATTACTAATACCCATGAATAGCCTAATAGCCCCAGGGTCAAAATGTTCAGAAACAGAATGAATATTTAGGGACTGCAGCATTTCTTTTATTATATTGGGTAATATGTGACCAGTGCTTTAAAGTATAGGGAGCCACCCCCTGCTCCCTATACTTTAAGCATTGATCACATATTACTCAATGAAAGAAATGCTGTGGTCCCTAAATATTCCCTATCTCTTGTGGTCCTCCATCTTTTGGGGGGGACCCCTATCTTTTGTGCTGAGGTCCCCTATCTTTTGTGCTGGCTCCTTGAGTTACTTTTTAAGGCTACAATGGACATGATTTGGTTGAAACTGGAAGGACTCAAGGAGTGGAGCTTGTGGATTTCATTAAGTGTTCCTTTCCTCCCATAATTCAATAGCTGGAAGGATTCATGCACTGACGGCACAATCCTAACCTGGAGTTAGGGCAGCACAGTTAAGCCTGCAAAGTTTGGCCTGCACAAGGGACACCTTAAAGTATGTTTAGACTACTCTCGGATTCAGAGAGGCCAGCACACAGACTTGCACCATCCTCCCTAACTCTGAGAATGGTCCAAACGCACTTTACAGTTGCCCTGGTGCCAGTCAAACTTTGCTGGCCTAACTGTTCCAGCCTAACTCAAGGTTAGGATTGCACTCTGAGTCCTGTAGGGCTGTCATAGTTTGGAACAAGGAGAGTGAGTGTGGTGTGGTGTGATCAGTAGTGTCAGCTTACCGGTACGCTGGGCGGGTCTTCTGGGTGATTGGCAGCGTGCTCGCTGCGTTCCGTTGCGTAATGGCGAAAGCCCGCCC
>JAJKFI010000004.1:22905503-22916657 GCA_029204185.1 Lerista edwardsae | reverse complement strand
CCCCCCCCCCCCCCCCCCCAATTCACCAATATAGGCAGACACAGTTGAGTCTTCTGGGCAGCACGCCAGGCTGGCAGTGGTTGAACTGGTGGCCTAGCAATGCTCGCCAGTGGGTTATGTTCTGCCAGCATTCTCCTTCTTCTGCTGGCGCAAGGTGGTTTCCACGTGTGGGGGCAACCTAATAGGATCAGGCTGCCTGTGACGTCCATTTCGATATATGTTAAGGCTGGGTGGGACCCTGTTTTCCTTTGCTAGTTCTCTAACCTAGTTCACCGATCTTGTCGGCCTGAAATCTGCAATACTAACCCTGAACACAGTCTGCTCACAGTCCAGCGGATGACTGACCTAAGTTCATTAAGCACACACTTCATTCAAAAGTTTCTTATAAGTCTCTTAAACAGCAAATCAATGGAATCCACATTACAATTCATTGTCTGGCTGCTCTCTGTATAAACAAAAGGAAGGAGTAAATACACTCCATTGTATTTCATGTTTATAGGTCAGTTGGGTTTTGTGTGTGATTCAGTAATAATTAACCAAAATAAAATATTGTTGGAAACGTAAATATCTATGAGCCGTAAATATAAATTTAAACGTAAACGTAAATATCTTAAATATCTTTAAGAGGGGATTGGACAGATTTCTGGAAGAAAAGTCCATTGTGGGCTATAGGCAATGATGGGTTGTAGCCTCCTTACACTAGTAGTAGGCTACTTCAGAGTACTGGGTGCAAGGGAGTGGCAACAGGATGCAAGCATCTTGTTGTCTCATGCCTCCCTGGGGCACCTGGTGGGCCGCTGTGAGATACAGGAAGCTGGACTAGATGGGCCTTGGCCTGATCCAGCAGGGCTCTTCTTATGTTCTTATGAGCCCATGCAAGCAACCTTTTAACTCCATATTATGTTATCTATTTTATCCTAGATCAGGGGCAGCTTAATGATTAATGCCTGGGAGGCAAGGTTACCCAGTGATGGGGGGGGGGAGGCTTTCCGACTCTGCTGCTGGATCACGGTGTGGCACTAACCAGAGGTCCCCGGTTAGAGCCAGCAGATGCAGCACCTCAGGCACTTGTGCAGGCTGCTTGGGCCTCGTGGGCTGCCCAGTTGCTGCAGCAGTCGCGGTCATTTGGTGCCGGGTATGTCACAGCTGGGAAAGGTGATGAGAGTGGACTCCTACCACAGCAGAGTTCAGAAATCCCCACCAAGGTCAAGAATTGCAATGGGCCCAAGGGGAGGCAGCGGGCAAAGCCAACCGAGGAGCAGGATGTACACACACCTGTATACACACCTGTATGCATGTGTGAGGGTGTGTGGTTGTGAGATGGATATATATGGCGATTGGTGTGATGGGTTATATCAGCTGTGAAGCCACCTGGATTCGAGGAGAGGATGCAGGTGTCCCAACTCCATCCTTATGAATGTTCTGAGGCCACTCAGGAGAGGTGCGGTGGTACGTCACCCAAGAAGCCTGGGCATACAGAACTCCAAGTTCAGTGCCAGATCTCTAATCATCCAGTCATGCCCTCTTCTGCCCGGCACCCCTGCCCCCACCTATAATAAAATTCTCATTTGATAGAGAATGATGCAGATGTCGTACAGAGGGCCAAACTACTTTAGGGCCAGCCAACTCCCTCATGCTATGGTCACCTGTATGATGCTGTTAGATGATAAGGAGAATTTATCTTTGGGATTTGGAAGATTTCCCTGGGACATCCATATGGACAATCTGGACATCCATATGGGCTTTTTTTGTATATGCAATTACACACACCTGTATACAAATATAAGGGAGTGTGAGGGAGATATATGGTGATTGGTGTGATGGGTTATATCAGTTATGCTTTGGATAGAGAGGACAATATGGCCCAGGTGGAAGAGTCAACTCTCTTCATTTTTCCTTTCTGTAAAATGTTTGGGTCCATGGTATCATAAGGACTATCTGCCTCCACATGATCCTGTGGGCCTTCACTTCAAGGCTCCATGTACAGATCAAGAATCTTGTAAGGAATATTTTAGATTCCTTGCATAGAGGAAGTAGCAAACATGATTTCACACTGTATTGGAAAAGGCAGGAGATACCCCGAGGAGATAGGGAATGGTATCAGCAGTGGCCCCTTGTCCAAATAAACCAGGGATTACAGGGTTAAACCCCCAAGGTCTTTGCCTGCAGCAGGAACACAGCTGCAGGCTGATGAGGGCCCTGGCTAGGAAGGGTGATTAGCACAGGTGCAGATGGGTGTGGCTGATGAATTAAAGCCTGTCCAGCAACAGACACCGATTGACCTGCCTCAATATAAAGTTGGAGGCAGGAGCTGCAGTAAGTTAGCACCAGGTAGGTGCAGCACCAGGCAGGTGTAGGAAGGAAGGAAAGTGGCTGTGGATTGGCTGACTGATGGATTGCTGGATGGACTGACTGGCTACTTGGTTATTGGAAATGTGAGTGGGTTCCTGTAGTGCCTTGGCTGGAGAATTGTTGTATGGCTGCCATGCCCCTGGAGCCACTGAATGGAAGAGGCAGGTGTGGCTTAGGTAAGCTGACTGCCTATTGTTTGGTGGTGGGGTGTTGTGGTGCCAAGTTAGACTTAGGGTATCTTGAGCTAAGCCAGTGATGAGGGCAGTCTGGAGGAGGCTGACCAGCCGGTGAATCCAAACAAGGCTGCTGGAAGAACCAGTGGGTGAAGGAACCCCCTCCCTCTTGCCTATCTCTGAGGCTGCTTAAAGGGAAAACTAGTCAGCCTAGTGTGGGCATTAGGGCCCTCGGGGAGGCCCAGCAGGGAGAATTTGGCAGAACACACACATTAAAATTTCCATTCATCTAATGGCAATATGAAGTGCAATAAAATAAATGAGACAAATTTATGTCTCAAGGTGATGTAGTACCTTGGAGACTAAACTGCTTAACTGAAGCATGAACCTCTATCATTTCAAATGAATGAACTGAATGACTTATTTCATATTATTATGTTACGTGCAACATACTCTCAATCTTCACACCATGGAAAATTGTTGGACTATACATGTGCGCAGTTTTTCACAAGTTACATTCAGAGCGCAATCCTAAACTGGAGTTAGGCCGGCATAAGCTAAACCAGCAAAGTTTGGCCAGCACAAGGGCCAACATAAAGCATGTTTGAACTACTCTCAGAGTCAGGGAGGATGGCGCATGTCTGTGTGCTGGCCTCTCTGACTCTGAGATTGGTCCAAACATATTTTACGATGGACCTTGTGCTGGCCAAACTTTGCTGGCTTAGCTTATGCCGGCCTAACTCAGTTTAGGATTGCACCCTCAATGTCTGTACAGTACACATGATCTGCACTCTACATTTTGAGAGGTCTAGCCCTCATTTCAACTTTAACAGTGTTCACATGAAAATGCATACACATGCATACAAAGTAATATCTGAACAACTCTTGTGAACAAGGGAAGTCACCTTCCCTCCTTAAGGTTAAGAACATTCTAGCGGTGAGAGGAAAAATATGTGAGCAAATCTATTGCTAGGCAGACAAAAAGGGCAGCGGCTGTTCAACTGGAACACCAATACGAAAAGCTTTCTGCTTAGACTGTCTCTTGTTTCACGGTTGATCTAGGTGGTCATCCTTGTAGATGCAGCACATTGAGAACAGAGCTGCCAAAACTATTCAGGATGATCAGTTTGGAATTGGATGTGTAACAAAACCAGAGATAAAGTAAACTACAGCTAAGAAGCCAACTTCAAACTATGGGTTTAGAGCATGGCTCAATCCTGGCTTGTTAGCCAGGAATAAACCATGGTTAATTTAAGCCCCACTTTGGATGATGAAACTAACAGTTACAACAAATAAACCATGGCTTTCTATGATTAGGGATCATAGCCACTGTGTTAGTTTTTCCATAACAGACTGACAAAGCTAGCTGGTTGTTTCCTTTTCAGATGCAAGCTGGAAATTAGAGCAAGTTTTCCTTGATTTTTATCAGCAACAAATGCTTAAAAAGAAAACACCAGGTTTTTCTGTAATGGGACCTGAATGCTGTCTGCAATAATGAAAAGCTTCTTGTGTAAATTATTGCCAAGCTTATTAATATGATTGTATATTATTCACTATTATTGCCCCTTTATAAACAACAGACACCAACATCTATAAGAAAAACTGCCAGGAACATGGTCAGGTTATTTAATTTTCAGGCAGTGCTGACAGATGAAACAATTAATTGCTCCACCTTTGTAATGTTCATCGCATCAAAGCCACCATTTCCCTTGTTCACAGATGCCACAGAGAAGGACAAGGGATCTTACTGAATGTCAGACACACTTTATCTTTGGTGACATCTTATAGCAAGTGTCAAAAATTCAGACAGTATGAACTGTAAGGGGGGAAATTAATCAGCCACATGTCTTTCGTTTATGCGCTGCTGCCATTCCTGGGATTGTACAGGGAATGTGGAGTTGAGGTGGCATAGCTCAAATTTGACAAAAGCAATGGTTAATATTCATAACCATCTGGGCAAAAGACATGCTATCTGATTATTCTTCAGGAAATAATTTCCTCGCTTAAATCTTTTGATCTGCTATTGCAGCATCTTCCTCCCTCCCCCTCCTGTAAATGTTTTGATTATGCCTTTCCAACGGAAACAAAGCCTGAAGCTCCTCTTCATATGTGGATACCATCTCATGCTCCTACTCCCCCCTTCCTTGGTTCTCTCAGTCTGAGAGCGCAATCCTAACCGTGACTTAGGCTGGCACAGTTAAGAAAAGTTTGGCTGGCACAAGGGCCACCACAAGGGTCCAGTGGTTTGGACCACTCTTAGAGTCAGGGAGGATAGCGCACGTCTGTCTGCTGGCCTCTCTGACTCCCAGAGTGGTCCAAACGTACTTTATGGTGTCCCTTAAGAACATAAGAAGTCCATCTAAGAACATCTAGTCCAGCTTCCTGTATCTCACAGTGGCCCACCAGATGCCTCAGGAAGCACACGAGACAACAAGATGCCTGCATCTTGTTGCTACTCCCCTGAGTGGCACTCCCTTGTGTGAGTGTGACAAGGGATTTGCCACTCCCCTGGCACTCCCTTGTGCCAGCCAAACTTTGCTGGCCTAACTTTGCTGGCCTAACTCTAGGTTAGGATTGCGCCCTGAATCTGTTACCCTCAGAAGACTGTCATGTATGGAATCTGACCAGATTATAATGAATGAGCAGAAAGCAACAGCAATTCGTTCCTGTTCATCTCACCAATACTAATTCCTGCTCTGCTTACTCCTGTTAGCAGGACTTAGCACCTCTCCCTTAACGGACAGAAGCTAATCTCTTGACCCTCACTCCCAATTGCTTCTCCACTTCCCATGATGCCTCCTTCCCATGGCTGACATTATCCTTTTTCTGAATTGCTGGAAGCCTCTTGCAGCTCCAGATTCCCACCTGACATTGATGCTTCTGCAAAATTGGCAAGTTTGTTTTCACCCTGTTGTTGGCAGTCGCCAATTTCTCCCCACTTAACACTATCTATACCTCTCTTCTTCTGGTTCACATTTTTCTTCAACTACCTAGCTATCTGGACTGTAGTTTTAATCAAGATGCATCCTGTACTTCAGACTTAACTAGTCAGTGTCTACCTAAGTCTGAAGCACAGAGTTTGAATCGTGGCATTTTCTTGGGTTGTAACTTTTCCTGCATTTTAACTGCCAGTGGTTTTTCTGTTCAAGACATGCATATCTTGCAGTGCCTGGGCAACATGACTTTGAATGTATTGTTCCTGATCTCTGGCAGTCTTGTAAGGCCTCTTTGGTTGGATTGACCAAGGGATGGTTGAATTCTGGCTATCCTGGTACTGTATATGAAAGTATTATGTTGCTCCATTCCACAATGCTGCTGTTGTAGTTTTAGAGCTCTACCAGCCACCACGCATAGATGGGGCTATTTGCACAGGTCATTACCAAACAATGATCACCTGACCACAGTTGGGTGGTAAGGGCAGTAAGGAGATGTGTGGTGTGCCTTTTGTCAATGCAGCAGTGCCAAGGGGTGAACACACAGGAAGCAACTGCCATGCTGCTGTACAATTTGTGTGTTAGACTGAAAGCAGCACAATCACAGCTCCAGGTGTTTTGTTCATCGGCATTCAGTTTCATCAACACATATGATGGCATAGAGCCTCTCTTTGAGACATACAAAATGAGGCATGGGAGACAGAGTGGATAGAGGAAAGTTCTTTTCTCTCTTCCACAACACCAGAACCAGGGGACATCCACTAAAGGTGAGTGTTGGGAGAGTTAGAACAGATAAAAGAAAATACTTTTGTACTCAGTGGGTAATTAATCTGTGGAACTCCTTACCACAGATGGTGTCTTGTGTCGGTGCCTTTTAAAAGGGATTGGACAGATTTCTGGAGGGAAAAGTTCACTGCAGGCTACAGACCATGATGGATGGTGCAACCTCCTTATTTTAGAGGAAGGCTACCTTAGAGCTGGATGCAAGGGAGTGGCAATAAGTGGCAATAGGATGCAAGGTTTTGTTTTTGGTTTTTGTTTTTTAATCTTGTTGTCTTGTGTTCCCTGAGGCTTCTGGTGGGCTACTGTGAGACTCAGGAAGCTGGACTAGATGGGCCTTGGGCCTGATCCAGCAGGGCTCTTCTTCTGCTCTTATGTTCTTTTAATATCCTTTGTACATGCTACCTTGCATGTACCAATGCATGTACCTTGCAGTCCAATGTAGACTTAGGATTGTAGGAATGTAGGATCTAGAAGAACCCACTGAAACTTGCAACTGGAACAAATAAGAATCAGTTTCATGTTCTGAGAAAGCAAAACCCACCAAGACCCTCTGGTGGTTAGCCCAGGACAATTATTCAGGGGAAATTTATGCTTAATCCACAGGCCCAGCCCAAATTGATCCAGCACTTGGAGCAATGCCAAGTTTCACCACCCATGTGTAGCCCCCCCCCCCCGCAGCCCGTACAGAGGATTTCACCTCCTCTGCTGCTGCTGATTCTTGTAAACCAACTAGTGGGTAGGATCTTGATAGCAAAATCTCTCCACAACCACCATCCTATCACCATCATCCAGGGCCAATTTACAAAAAGCAGTACAGGAGAAACAGAAGCAGTGGAGGTGGTGACAGCCCCAAGGAAGCAAAAGAGGCAGCTGCGGCTACCTCCTCCCCCAGCTCAGGGGCGCCGGCTTGTGTTCAACATTGGGGGGCCGTAGCCATGCCCCTTGATGCAACCATGCCCCTTGACGTACCCAGAGGCATACCAGCGCCCATGGCACGCAACGTCATGACGTCATAACATTGTGACATCATGACGTCGAGGGCATGGCTTCTCCCCCCCATAGTTTGCCAACTTTGGCCAAGCCATGGTAGAGAGAGACCAGGCCCCTGCCTCCTCGTTTGCCCCAGCAGTTTTGCCCGAGTGGCGGCAGGGGGAAACCGTGCACTTTGCCAGTTCCCGGAGTTTATATATCCAGTTTATACATGGTACTATACACATGTGCATACATACATACTATACACACATGTGTATACATGTGGACTGAATACATACATACACAGAGGGGGGAAGAGAGAAAGAGAAAGAGCTTCTATCCCTTCCTTTGAAAAAGTGTGATAAACTCTAAAAGAGGAATGCCAGTACTTTCTCATCTTACTCTTTTATAATTGGAGCCAGGACGGTGTGAGTGTTCCCCACTACCACTTGGGCAAAACTGCTCGGGCAAAAACCACTGCGCATGCTTGTGATCCCTGGAGAGCCCAAGCATGTGCAGTGGTTGCCTCACACTCGGCTCCGCTCTGTGGGGGGCAGGGGGCAGATATTGGGGTGGCTCAGCCACCCCCCAAAAATTTTGGGGTGGCAGACCGCCAACAGGCCACTATGAAGTCGGTGCCTATGCCCCAACTCCACCTCCATGACATTAGCAGTGATGCTGGAGGTAAGCCATGCCTCCATCCTTCTCTTGAGTGCATAAGAACAGGATAAGGCAGCAACTGGGCAAAGTGGTCAGGCAGGCATTACGTCAGGTGAGTTGACAGCTGCATGTTGGGTGCAGAGCACCCTCACTGGTTTGCCACCTCTCCCCAGCTTACTGTCCAGAGCTGCCAACTGAGCCAGCTTGGTGGATGGGCTGCCCTTGCTAATTCACACAAACTGTATCTTTCGCTGTCTATCTTTCCCAGATTGTCCTCTTGGGCCATTCCCATTTCCTTGATAAAATTATTCAGCAACTGTTTCCTGTGATGGGACAGCAAAGTACTGTAACTGATATGCTACTTTCTGCCATGAAGGGCCCAATCCTAAGGGTGCTTTTTTGCCAGTGGAAGCACATTCTGCCAGCATAGCGTACTTTCCAGCTGTCACAAATGTGACTCTGCTGGAGAGTCTGGCTGACACCGGAAGCAGAGAGAGGCCAGGTCCATGTGATGACAGACCACAGATGCCCACCATCCCAGGCAAGGCCACCTGTAAGATTAGAGAGAGGGGAGAGCAGAACAGGGCAGGCAGAGGGTGGACGGGGTGGTGATTGGGCCTGCGAAGGGGGTGGGTTTGGTAGCAGCAGTGCTTGCTGAATTCTGACCCCCTTCCCAGACCTGATCCCCCTTCCAGGTCCAGATGGACTTGCACCAGCAAAATTGCTGGCACTGGTCCAAGTTGACACACTGGGCCCATAGGGGCTTGCCTTGGGGCAAGGGAACATACGTTCCCTTACCCAAAGGAGCCCTCTGGAGGCCAAAATTTCCCCGCAGCAGATGCTGCATTGGTGCTGCTGCAGCACCGTGTGAGGAGCTGAGATGGGTTGGGCTGTAAGCAGGACTGCTGACGAAGGCAGTAATATGCAAAGCTACATTTTTAAAAACGTATTCTCCAGAATGCAGCTATTACAAATGAATTGTTGTTATTTTTTTGTCTTTGCCCTGCATCCTACACAATTAAGAAGTCTGGCTAGTCAAATGTATGCGCTGATACTTCCTTGAGTTGCACTTTCTTCAAGGAACATGAAGGGCATTTTCCCTGTGGGACAAATCCCTGTACTTGTAGGTCATTGCTGCTTACTAATTAAGTTGGCACGTTCTGAGTTAATGTTGCATGTTGCAGCCGTCCAGAGCAATAAAATATATTTATTTGCTTGCCCTCTGCCCTATCAATCAGTAATGCCTGGTGCCTACGCAGAGTGAATACCGCAGGCTAGAAGGCTTCTCCATTTGTATGACTGCAGCGCCTTCTGTTTTACAAATCACTGCATTCTAATTTGATGTGTTGGACAATCGCCAGAAGTCATACTGCCAACAAGTTGCCTAATTTATACAGTAGGAAATGGCTTGTAGGATGATGGTGAAAAATCACCTTAGTAATGACCTCACTTTGCTTTAAGGTCAATGGCATCATGCATTCTACTTAAGGCTCCTCATGTTCTGCAGATTTGAGCATGCAAACTTTCAGGCTTCACCCATAAGCTGCAGCATTCTTATTGGGAAGAATCTCAGGGGTGAGTTGATAACAGACATCCTCAACCGTCGGCAGCTGCACCATTAAGTGATGATGTCCTTGTGTGAACCAGCTGTCAAATACCCAGGCCAGAGTTTTCATATCAATATATGACATCATCTCAAACCATGTTTTTTTAAGTGGATGCAAATCTCATGTTCATGGGCAAGTCATCAAGTGTTGATGGGAACAGCAGAATTCCCTGCCAGGAATGCCTTGGCAGAATTCTTGACTACCCTACATCAGAAACAGATTGGGTGGGGGAATTGGGTTTGTTCCCCCTGTATATAGAAAACTAGCATAGCAAGGAGAAAAGTCTAGCCTAGTGCATAGTCTCCTCTCTCTGATGTGCTGCTAATTTACTCCATGCAGCAGACTCATTATATAGCAGAGCATTTGAATCTATAGAAGCAAAATCCAGGGTGGGGTGTTTTTGTGTGTGTGTTATTTAACAAAAAGGTTCGTGTCCTCAAGATTATAAAGATATGCTTGAAAGCACACCAGCAGTGTGTATGAACAAAGGCACCTGCCTTATACAGATCCAGATCATTGGGCCATTTAGCTCAGTATAACCTACACTGGCTTGTGGTGGCTCTCCACCATTTCAGATGGATGTCTGGCTGGCCCATCCATGACATGACTGATGTGGCCCACATCAAGTAGCAACGCTAGGAAAGTGGTGAATATGCTTGGTGTGCCTTTCTTGTTGAATCTCCCTTCCTCCAGTCTGCCATGGATGGAACCTCTGTGATTCACTTTCTGCTTGCTACAAGTGAGTAGGAAGCAGATTGGATGGCAGTGATTCCACCCCTTACTTCCGCCCAATGCACCTTCTTCATACAATCTAATTAAGGGCACAATCCTAACCTAGAGTCAGGCAGCACAATTAGGCCAGCAAAGTTTGGCCGGCACAAGGGACACCATAAAGTATGTTTGGACCACTCTCCAAGTCAGAAAGGCAAGCACACAGACATGACTCCGAGAGTAGTCCAAATACGCTTCATGGTGGCCCTTGAGCCCGGCCAAACTTTGCTGGCCTAACTCCAGGTTAGGATTGTGCTCTAAATATAACAAGAAGCTCCGGTTGTGTTGGGAGCACTCCCAGTGCACCCCTGATTATTTGAAGGGATGACATGAGGAAGGTGCAACATGAGAAGGTGGGCGGCTGGGTCGCTGTCTTCCATGTGGTTTCTGAGGGGCTTAGCTCAGCGAGTTGATGGTGGCCTCATCTGGGGCTTCCGACTGGGCAGTGGATCACCTTGTGCCATTCCTTCACAGCCTTTTCTGTAGATACCAGGGATTGAAACAGATCATCAGGATACGGAGAAGATTCTCTGCCAATTAATTATTGCCCCCACCCCAAAAGTGTACTGTGTGTGGAAGGCCTGAGAGTTGGACCACCTGTACTTTGGGTATTTGTCCCCTCTGCATTACCTCCAATTGTACTTTTCTACCCAATATTTATTTTCTGTTTCTCATTTATCCTGCTTTCTCCTCTTACCCTTGCACTACTCCAGAGGTGTACCTTGGGTGCTGTGGGGCAGGGGGGGACAGGTGCAATGGGTGCCATTTGCCAGGGGAGCCGTTTGTATCATGCCCCCGATCATTGCACCCAGAGAGAAGCCGCACATCCCCCTGGCTTCCTGAGCTGGTGAGACAATCAATCAATCAATCAATCAATCAATCAATCAATCAATCAATCAATCA
>JAJKFI010000004.1:22892579-22905493 GCA_029204185.1 Lerista edwardsae | reverse complement strand
TCAATCAATCAATCAATCAATCAATCAATCAATCAATCAATCAATCACTAGTATTTATATACTGCTTTTCAACACAAAGTTCACAAAGCGGTTTACAGGTAAATAGTAATAATAAAGCTAAATGGCTACCTGTCCCAAAAGGGCTCACAATCTAAAAGAATGGAGAACACCACCAGCAACAGCCACGAGAAAGACACTGTGCTGGGGTGAAGAGGGACAATTGCTCTCCCCCTGCTAAATATAAGAGGACACCACTTGAAAAAGTGCCTCTTGCCCAGTTAGCAGGGGTTAGACAGGGAGGCACATGGCTTTTCCCAGGCACCACTCTGGCAAAATTGCCCAAGGAGCAGCCAAGGGAAGCCACACCCTCAATGTCATGATGTCACAACATTGTGATGTCATGATGTTGTGGACCAGAGGCACGATTTAGCCCTGGTACAGCTCTGCACTACTCTTTGTTTACAACAAACTGGGCGAAACAGCTTTGAAAGAACTGGCAAGTGTTAGCAGGTTGAACAAGAGCTGAATGAAGGGTGTAATCTTAAATACAGTCCTAAGCATATCATTGACATCAATGGGACTCACTTTTTAGTAATCAAACCAGCCTATAGTAGTTCTTCTACTGCCTTGCCTCCAGCTACTAAATTCAGCACATATGTTGCTGAATGGAGGCAGTTGGGGGCTGGATGCGGGCGAACAAGCTGAAATTAAATCCGGATAAGACAGAGGTGCTTTTGGTTCGGAAATCCACAGCTCGGGTATTGGACTATCGTCCTGCTCTGAGTGGGGTTGCACTTCCTCTGAAGGAGCAGGTTCGCAGCTTGGGGGTTCTCCTGGATCCACAGCTACATCTGGAGTCCCAGGTGTCGGCGGTGGCCAAGGGAGCCTTTGCTCAGCTTCGGCTGATCCGCCAGCTGCGGCCGTACCTGAGCTGTGCGGACCTGGCCACAGTGACCCATGCCCTAGTGACATCAAGATTAGATTATTGCAATGCGCTCTACGTGGGGCTGCCTTTGAAGACGGTCCGGAAATTACAACTAGTACAGAACGCGGCGGCTCGGGTGGTTGCTGGGGCATGTCGGTTTGACTCTGTCGAGCCGCTGCTTCGGCGACTACACTGGCTGCCGGTTCTGTTCCGGGCCCAATTCAAAGTGCTAGTTTTGACTTTTAAAGCCCTTTACGGCTCGGGTCCGGGGTATTTGAGGGACCGCCTTCTTCTATATAATCCAACCCGTACTCTTAGATCATCTGGGGGGGCCAGGAAGAGGGCCTTCTCGGTGGTGGCCCCCCAACTCTGGAACACCCTTCCCCTCGAATTGAGAACTGCTCCCTCTCTGTTTACATTTCGGCGGGGGCTGAAGACCTTTTTATTCCAAAAAGCTTTTAATTGTTGACAGGTTGGCTGGCTGGTTATTATGATCCACGGGGCTTGTGTTTTATTTTATTTTTTAATTGTTTTTAAATTGTTTGTGTTTTTAATCTTGATTGTTTATTGTTTAATACTGTTTTTAATTGTTTTTAATGTTAATTGTTATACTTTATTTTTATCTTTTTTAATATTGTAAGCCGCCTTGGACATCTGCCCCGGCAGAGGAAAGGCGGGGTAAAAATTTCTTAAATAAATAAAATAAATATGTTGTGCTGTGTGTACCCTCAGCATCAGGTCTTCCTCTGTAAAATGGGATTAATAGTGGCTTATTATCCTGAGATCAAAATAAAGTGAAGAAGCACAGCATTATATATCTAATTTGGAAAGTGATCAGGGTTGATCTGCGTTGAACATTGGCTGACAGTTCCCATCTCTAGGCTATCAAGTTATGTTCATACTCCACAAGAAATAGAATTGTCTTATCCTGGTGATGGCCATTAAAGCCCTGTGTGCCTGATGGAAATGCGGCTATTTTTCCCATTGTGAACTTGCACAAAATGTTAATGCAGAGAATAGCTTTGTGATTCAAAAGAGAATTCATTTCCTGCTGCCCGTTTCCACCTGACGTGTATATATACAGAGCATCATTTGGCATAATTCAAAGTCATGCGAATAACTATCATCTGTTGCTTTCCCCTTCTTGTTGGATAGTTCTCTCTCATGAATAAACTTCTGATTATTGCCACCCTCACAGGCAGCACTGAACAGCTCCTCGGAAACTGCCCAACTTTCCTATCTAGGGAAACGACCAGATGATTTGATCACCGATGAGAAGCATCGGTGATCAAAAAGGCCTTCTAGATCATAGTAACGGGTTTCAGCTGCCAGTGAGGGCAGATACAGTTCTTCATTCGATATTCAAGGCATGTTTTGAAAGAAATAAGAGTGACCTATTCATCATCGACTGATGCTCCATAAGTTTTCTAGGGGTGGATTCAGAAAACTAATTTTCTGGTACCTCAGTGACCTTTTGCAATCACTGCACAGCTGGACCCAGGCAGAAGGAGCAGTCAGTCGGCTTAAAAAATTAGTTTGGGCTGCAAATAAATAAAGGTCTGTAAGTGTATACAATAGCTCTCAATAGCAGCAGCAGAATCCTCCCAGCCGTTCCACCATAGTGCTTTATAGCAGTGTTATTCAAACTGTGAGTTGGGACCCACTTGGTGGGTCGTGACCTGATGTCAGGTGGGCCATGGAAAGCTCGGAGCCGCCATCTTAGAAACTGCAGACCTTACTCTTGCTATATTCCTTTTGTGAGTGTTAACAGCTTGAATTTTCAAGTGAGGTTTTTTTTTTTTAAAAAAATTGTTTTTAGTTCAGTGCTTTGACATATTTTGCCCTAATCTTGCTTTCAGGCAGGGATGTTTCCTGGTTGTACAGCTGCTGCAGTCCAAGAATGCCAATTTGCATTTCAAGAGTGTCATTTTATTATGTTACAAGGACAGCACTTCCTGCTTGATGATGTCACCTCCTGCTACAACATCACTTCCAGGTTAATGACATCACTTCTGGTGGGTCCCGACTTGAGTGCCATTCTAAAAAGTGGGTCCCAGTCTAAAAAGTTTGAATACCACTTTATAGAACAGTGGAAAGCAGCGCAAATGTGAGCCACTCATTCAATATAGGTCCAGGATGCCATAGGGTTGGGGCTGGGTGGCACCTTAAGCCACTGTTCTTGCAAGTACAAGTCGGCGTAACATCTCTAGGTTGGCGGTGGCATCCCTGGATGTATGTCCCTGGACACCGCCTCCCCAGGACTGCTACTGCTGAATAGCACCTACTTTTAGCACACCCTTTCTTCCCTGCCCATTTATACATGGAATGATCTTGTGGGGGGTGGGGGTGGGGGTGGTGGAATACACATAGCAGATACAAACTAAGCAGGCAAAACACTTTATTCCATTTTCATGATTACCCAAATTTTTGTTGCCAAGTGGGTATTTTTCATCCAACTCTTGTCTCCCTAAGCAAGGGTTAACATACTGAGTCCAGGCTGCATTTCATTTCATACAGCAGCATTTAAAACAAGCAAGGTGTCAGCATGTTTCTGTATCAGTTGATAATCACTGCATCTCCCACTAGATCAAGCAGGAGGAAATGAAACAGTCCCAGAACAGCCGAATGTGTGCACGTATAGTGTGCGAGTGTATATAGAATGATAGAAGCCTTCTGAAATTGGTTGTGAAGTGCCTGTGAATTTTAATGACTCTACCTGATCATTCTTTAATTCCACCGCAGCTTTATTTCTGGTCTTGGGACATTTTTTAATAAGAGGTCATATCGACAAATCACAGGTGGTCAAAAAAAAAGAAAAAAGAAAAAAAGGATGTTTGCCTGCATTCCTTGAATGGATGAACTGCTACCTTTATTTGTTCTCGAGAGACCATACAACAAACCAATGTCATAATGTACAAGAATGCACAAATACAAAAACTAATACAAAATCCTATCATTTGTCATCAAAATGGTCCTACACAAGGCTCCCAAACTTTCAGTTGCCAGAGTCACATTGCTCAGTCTTGATTTCAGGGTGTACTAGACAGGGTCAGTTACAAAAGTGTGTGTGTTGTTCTTGCTGCCACAATTATTCCTTCTGGATAGTAAAAAAAAATCTTTTCTTTTCTTTTTTGCTGAATATAAGGTAAAGGTTTCCCCACGACCGAATGGTTTAGTCATGACCAACTGTAGGGGGCGGTGCTCATCTCTGTTTCAAAGCCTGTAGAGCCAGCGTTTTGTCTGAGGACAAGCTTCTGTGGTCATGTGGCCGGCATGACTCTGTGCCATAGCGCACGGAACGCCGTTACCTTCCCACCGAAGTGGTCGCTATTTATCTACTTGCATTTAGGTGCTTTCGAACTGCTAGGTTGGCAGGAGCTGGGACAAGCAACGGGAGCTCACTCCGTCGCGCAGTCTTGAACTCCCAACCTTCTGGTCGGAAAGCCCAGCAGCAGCGGTTTAACCCGCTGCGCCACTACGTCCCTTTTTGCTGAATAGACCAGTGATTAATATCCCTTCACCAAAAGCAGATTGTCCATATGTTTGGATCTGATCCCCTTGCAGAAAGAACACTGCAGTTAATACTGTAATGTTGCATAGCCTCTGCAGTTGCACACAGGCAATCCAAGCCTCCCCCTTGGGCCGACACAAGCCACATGCGTTGGCCCTGTGCTGTCCTGCGCGTACCATAAAGCATGTGCCGCCAGCGCCACGGGTGCAGGGCTGACGCAGGCAGTTGCACTGGTCCTGCAATGGTGCTGAGACTGACAGGTCGGTCGGTCCTGCACCGGCCACGTTTGGCCCAGAGCAGGGCCATTTCTGGGTGGGGGAAGGCAGGAGGGAGGGTGGAACAGGGCGGGGGAGGCCTGGGGAATAGCCTGAATCCAACTGTTATGCTGCATCCAACCCCCTTTCCCCAGGCCGCTTGGCCATGATTCAGGCCGCCGTGGGCTCATCGTGCTTGCTAAACAGCAGGCTCAGATCCAAGGAGCCTCATTGGTCTGACTGAGGCTTACCCCGAGGCAAGGGAACAACTGTGTCCTTACCCTGCGGAGGCTCCAGTGGCCTCCCAACCTACGCTGGATACCAGTCAGAGGTTCTCCACCGCATATAGGGTAGGATTTGAGACTACGACTATTTTAAATACAGCAAAGGCCACTTATGGGAAGGGAGGGGTATATATTTTTTAAGAAAATAATTAAAGCAATAAAATAATATTAGACAAAAATAAATAAAATGAACAGCATGGTCGTGAACAGGAGTCATGTTGATAGACAATATGTAATTATGCTCCGCAACTGTTCAGCACAGGCTTGTGTCTCACGCTGACTCCCTCCCCCTTTTATGAGCTAAAGTAGAGTAAAATAGTTCAATAGAAATTAGACACGACCCATCTCTGATTTTCCACCTCCCCAATCCAACACCTAATCCAAGCACAACGTGGTGTAAGGCAGCTCCCTTAACCTACTGGGCCATTGGTCGCGAGTTCCCTATTAATCCTATATATTGTATAGGGTGGTGGTATTTTTTTTGCAAGGATTTTGCAGTTCCCCTGGCTGGTTTCCACGGCATCCCAGGGAGCCACGGCTCACCATTTAGGAACCATTGGTGAACAGTCTGCATTTTTTTTATTTGTCATACATCACCAAGCACATTTTTGGAATGAAGGAAATTAGTCTAGAGGTCCATGTACATGGGTTTCTCTGCACTGTTATCTAGCAAGCAATTTGAAAGACTTAGATGGAAAGAGACAGCACATAAAACAAGTGTCATTGTGTTAGTATTAAAACAAACAAGCTTAGCAAGAGAAAGCATATTGCTTCACAGGATGTGAGCAATATGTAGCCTGAAAGTTTGAGAATGATGAGCTGCTCGGTTTGAGGGCACAATCCTAACCTGGAGTTAGGCTGGCACAAATCACATATGCTGGCCCAGGAGTGTTGCCAACGCACTTGTTGGTTCCGGCCAGCGATGGGATCTGCAAATTGAGAAGGGGAACGCTGGGTGGGACTTAGGCGGGACTTACACATGATTGGCAGCCCATCCGCAGT
Organism: Lerista edwardsae; assembly: GCA_029204185.1. Taxonomy (NCBI): domain Eukaryota; kingdom Metazoa; phylum Chordata; class Lepidosauria; order Squamata; family Scincidae; genus Lerista; species Lerista edwardsae. The sequence continues at coordinate 22,899,517 of JAJKFI010000004.1, read as the reverse complement.
GTTCTGCGGCTGCCCTGGCCTCGGGGGAGGGGGCTCCTGCTCGCTGCGGAGGATGGGGGGCGCCGGGTGCCTGGGCGAGCAGTGGTGGGGCGCGACAACCGGGGGCAGCCCCCCGAGGCCAGGGCAGCCGCGGAACGCTGCAGATGGGCAGCCAATCACGTGGAAGTCCTGCATAAGTCCCGCCCAGCATTCCCCTTCTCAATTTGCAGATCCCATCACTGGTTCCGGCCTAACTCCAGGTTAGAATACCCTGAGTATTATATAACAGTGAAAAGAGCTTCTATCTCTACAGTCCCCAAAGTCCCCAAAGGAGTCCTAGCTCAGTCCTGCAGCACTTAGGGATACCAGAAAAAGCACAGAGGAATGCACTCCAAGACTCCGGTCAAAAAAAATTCTTGCGAGCTTAGCAAAATGTCCTAAATATTTCACTGTTTGATTGGCATGATGTCTTCCATGTCACTCTTTCCCCACTAATTTCTGACAGTTTCCTGGCAATTTGCTTTCCTAATCTCATATTTATGACCAGGCTAATGCAACACCTCTGCTCACTGAGTGAAGTTGAGCTGCATCCAGAATGGACAGAGGTTTGTGTTTGGTTTGGTTTGAGCAAGGAAAGCTTGCTTTTTTATCCAGCTGTGGAGAGTGAGTATAAAGACTCACCTAGATCAGATCTGCACAGGGACGTGGTGGCGCTGTGGGTTAAACCACTGCTGCTGAGCTTGGTGATCGGAAGGTTGGCAGTTCAAGCCTCGCGATGGAGTGAGCTCCTGTCTCTTGTCCCAGCTCCTGCCAACCTAGCAGTTTGAAAGCACATACAAATGCGAGTAGATAAACAGGTACCACTTAGGTGGGAAGAAAACACTGTTCCATGCGCCCTGGCGTATAGTCATGCTGGCGACATTACCACGGAAACTTGTCCTTGGACAAATGCTGGCTCTTCAGCTTAGAAACTGAGATGAGCACCGCCCCCTACAGTCGGTCACAACTAGACCATTCGGTCATGGGGAAACCTTTACCTTTTCAGATCAGTTTGGTTCCCAAACTGTAGTTCGTAACCCAGCAGTGGGTCAGGAGCCAATTTCAGGTGGGTCACAAAATATCTACAGCAGCCATATTGGAAATATGGGAAGATAGGACTCTGGAAATGCGGATGGCTGTGTGGTAATTCTGCCTGTGTCAAGGTTGAAAACAGGCATTTTTTTTCTTTTTGATTCACTTTTCTATTGGAAAATGGATGAGAAATAACCCAACTTATAGCTGCATTCTCAGGAAAGCAGCAGGTTCTGGTGTCGCAATGATGGGACTTCCGGCCATGGTATCACTTCTGGTGGGTCCCAGACAGATTGTCATTCTAAAAAGTGGGCCCCACTTATATTTTTAATCATCCAATTTTATTGTTTCTGTACTGCTGTAAGCCATTTGAAAAAAGGAGGTCAAGCTTCCAAAATACACTATCATACAGCCGACAACAGGTTCAGAATTATGATGAATCACAGTTCATCATTAGTCTGTTCTGTAGATTTCATCATTTAAATCATAAATTTGTAATCCTATCCTATCCTTCTCCATTCCAAATGCAACAGCACCAAAAATGTTTGTGCTGCATTCTGCCGGGGGTGGGCGGGTGACATTGGGAGGCTTTAGGGAGTAAGCCTCCTGCTTGCCAATGGGTCTCCTTACACTGCGCCAGTGCTTGGGAACGTGCAGGGATGTTAGGAAGCAGACAGCATACTGGTGCAGATTGCCACTACATACCTCCTTCTGCCTCCGTCACTCCCCCTGCCCTCCCTGCATTCTGCCCCGTTCTCTCCTCTCCTGGCCCCATTCCACCCACACCCACCACTGCCTCACCTGATTGGGCAGGGTCCATCGGCGGAGCTGCGGCACTTCCACCTATTGCAGCAGTGGTTGGAGAATGGCCACTAATAGAGTGCTGCATGCTCCATCGGCAGCCATTTTACCACTGCAGAAGTGTCTTCTGAAGCTGTAAGCGGCTCCACCCAACAGCCCGATCCCGCATAGACTATCAGAGTGCCATCTCTTCTCCTTATGAACGCCACCAAGCGAGTGGCCTCTCTTTGCGCATGCCACCAGTGAAGTCACACAAAGAAGACCTTTCCGTGCCACACTCTTCACGTTAGTTCAGTGCTCGTTGTGTTCAAAAATATGCGTTTACAGTTCCTTGTTGCATTTTTCCATATTCATCATCATTCCATATTCATCATCCATAATCTCTGTTCTGGGCAGAAATTACAAACCTATTGATCTTTGATCTGTTTTCCTTCTTTCTGAAAGATGAATGCCACTTCCCCAGAAGCAGCTTGAACCAGGGTTAGGAGGGCGAGAAAAACACACTTTTGACATATGCCTCAAAAAGCCGCTTTTTCGATAAATGGCCCGCCCCAACCTTATTAGCATTCAGCTTGTATTTTAATTACAGGCACATTATAATGTCAGGCCCCAAAGGGCAACTGCTTTGTTCTCACTTTGGAGACCAGCCCTGAAAAGAGATTAGAGTCGACATGGAGTCTGCTTGCCTCTGCATTTTTTCATCTGGTTGCCCTCCAACCTACTTCTTCACAGCAACGAACAGATTCATGATGAGGCCTGGTTGGCCAAAGTCTTAGAAACTCCACTTGTCCTACAGATTTTTTTAATGCAACAATGCCTTTAAATAGATTAACTATTTTTTAGTACACAACACAAATTTTGAAGTATCTTTGCGGGGGGAGATGTATCCAGTGGCATTATTCATCCGGTACGCTGGGCAGGACTTACCTTTGAGCGGCAGTCTGCCCGTTGCATCACACCGCGTTCCGCCGCTTTCCCGCCCGCCCCGGTGGTAAAGTCGCTCAAAGGTAAGTCCCGCCCAGCGTACTGGGTGAATAACGCCACTGGATGTATCCATGTCACACAAAATTGTGTTCTACTTTTTCCCAAATCTATCTGTAAGGTAGCATGCTTGTAGCACAATCCTATGCATGTTTACTGAGAAGCCCTACTGAGTAACTAAATGGGACTTCTAAATATTTATTATTTATTTGTGTCTGTATTTATATACCACCGTTCTCATCCTCGAGTTTCTCATCAGATTTTATTCAAGGTGGTTTACATAGACAGGATACCCTAGACCTGATAAGGGCCTTTACAATATTGTTCTATTCATATACAGAAACTTTCAGTCTCCAGATGTCTCCGTTACACGGTGTGGTCATGTCTTTGGCTGCACAGCACATGCCTTCAAGCTCCCACAGTTTACTACAAATCACGCAAAGCAGGATTTCAAGTTTTCACCCTCGCCAGCTGACTTCTCAACTTTCCATTCTGCCCTCTAATGGCAGGACGCCCCCAACTCCTCTCTCTCACAGAGGGTTATCACAACTTGTCAGCAACTTCTGGTCTTGTTCCAGTCTCCCTTCCAGGCATGATCAAGCTGCCCCCATTTAGCTTTCTTCAAGCAAGCCCACAATTCTACCTCTGTACCTCACCTCCTGCATAGGATTGCGCTGTTAATTAACTTGTAAACTGCCTGGAACATGTAAAATCAAGATGGAAGGAAGGAGGCTTCACACCATGACTTTCCATGAGTCATTGTTCCTATCTATCCATCTAATCAGTGGCCACTGGTAGTGACCAATTCAGCATTGCTACACTGGTTATGATTGGATCATTGAGTTAACATGCCCCTGCCAATTCAGAGATCTAGCAGAATTGCCTGTTGTCAGAGGAGGCTTACAACTTCTTCGTTCATGGATTGCCTTCTTCCAATCAAAAGTGTGCCCAGATCAGAAACAAGAGGTAGGATTGCTTTCACTCTGAAATGGCCTAAAATTGAGGGGTATGAGCAGTGGTGGGATTCAAATAAATTAACAACCGGCTCTATGTCCTCCTTTCTTTGTACTGCTTCTTACTACAGCACTACTTTTTTGTATATCAATAAATTCGCAACTGGTTCTGCAGAACTGGTGAGAACTGGCTGAATTCCACCACTGGGTATGAGTGATATGGGCCTCCAATGTTAAAGCAGAAAAAAGCGCTTTAGCAATCAGAAGTTTGGGGCATTACAGGATAGGCTGGAGGACAATGGCTGGTACCTCGTGGATAAGGTCCTCACTTTTGCTCATGGTCTTCACATGCTTCTCACACAATTCCATCCAAGGACAAAACCCATAAAAAGGAGCTGAGACGGACTCCCATTGAGCGATCCTTGCTCCGTCTGCTGTCATTTGTGACTCTAGGCTAGTGCTACAAGTTGCTCTGTACTTGAGGGCTGAGTCACACTTTACACAACAGGTGTGCTTGCCTTGAGAACAACCATCACTTGCCATGGTGAACTTCGCAGCATGATGGATAGCTTTGATACCCTCTAACACAAAGCAGACAAACCTTTCCCACTTTCAGCTACATCTGGGGGGGGGGGAGAGACACATCCGTAAAGTTTTATTTCTTTTTACTTCCTCCTCCTCCTCCTCCTCTTTCTCAGTGATCCATGCTCATTAAAAATTCATCGGAGGCTTCATATTATGTGCTCGCGCTGAGAACAGCATCCAGTCACTGCATGTTGGAGGTGGGGTGGGGAGAACTGGTGACGGACTGGCAGATCTGGAGCAGTAAGCATTTATGCAATGAATGACCTTTCTGGGCACAGCTCAGGAGGGAATTAACTATTCAGCCGTTGAATTTTTTATGCCTTGCAACGCAGACTCCGCATGGAACAGAATTATAACAAAACTGGAAACCGCATCCAGTGACAACATCTGTACAACAGTCACCTCGGCTCCTCCATCATGCCTCACGCTGTTCCTGTCTCAGCCTTGCAAACCATCAACATACCTCAATGGACTGCCCAGCGCATCACCCCCCTTTTTGAAAGATGCATGGCTGGAGTCAATATCTAATGATGAATTAAATGCTGTTTGCCCAAGGTGACTGTTCACACCATTTCCTGTCCATGTAAACAACCTTCTCAGACAAACTAATTACGTCCGCTTTAGCCTTTCATCATCTATGTGCGGCACTTAAAATGCAGACAAACATAACTTTGAGCGTATCATAAATCCACCTACACCGAAGAGCAAGGTGGTGGAAAAATGGCTTTGGTGATGCATGAAATATCAACTGTAAATGAGCTACTGGAGCTCTTAATGTCAGTGTCAGCTTTCACAGGGCTGTGGAGGTGGAAGAAAGCCAATAATACACACCACACTCTGGGCCAGATGGGTGCTGGAATCAACTGCGGCTGGGGGGGGGGCGGGAATGACATGGAGACGTTTGACTTTTAAAGGCTTGTTTCAGCCTATAGCAGCTCTCGCAGCAGGCTGGAGGTTCTTTGGGATCTGAGGAAGGAGCAAGTCCAGTCCAAGGCTGAGGCGGTGAGACTCTTTATTCAAACACAAAGCAAGGCAAACAAGAGAAAACTTACACGGTGTTGACAGAGTCATGTGAAGGTGTCGAGGGTCAGGGGGCTACTGCTAAGTTAGTGCAAGGCTATATGGGGAAGTGCTCAGTTAATCGGTGCTTAATTGACTGGAATTCAACAAGTGACAGAGGAGTAGGGCTGTTGCAGGGCTGATCAGGCTACAGACAGGTGGGGGAGAAGGATGTTCCCATGGCCACGAAGAGTGGGCCTTTGCCACAGGTGATAGTAATGAGAACTGGAGGATGGCCTTGTCCAATCCATGCTGGCCAGGGCCCTTGGTTTGTGGCCAAGTCCCTGCTTCCTCCCATAACAACAGAACTGGCAAGGACTCTGGGTTGTTGGGAGGCAGACAGACGGTTTCCGGGCCCTGCACAAGGCTGGTGGCCGACATCTGAGAAGACATTGTGGGTGCAATCCTAAATTGAGTTAGGCTGGCATAAACTAAGCCAGCCAAGTTTGGCCAGCACAAGGGCCACCATAAAGTATGTTTGGACCACTCTCAGAGTCAGCGAGGCCAGCATACAGACGTGCGCCATCCTCCCTGACTCCGAGAGTAGTCCAAACGTGCTTTATCTTTGTGCCAGAAGGCCTTGACAGCATCATACTACTGTTCAATTAATACACCATTGCCATAAAATGTTGAGGGCGCAATCCTAAACTGGAGTTAGGCCGGCACAGTTAGGCCAGCACAAGGGACACCGTAAAGTATGTTTGGATCACTCTCGGAGTCAGAGAGGCCAGCACATAGGCCATCCTCCCTGACTCCGACAGTAGTCCAAACATGCTTTACAGTGGCCCTTGTGCTGGCCAAACTTTGCTGGCTTAGTTTATGCCGGCCTAACTCCAGTTTAGGATTATGCTCTGTAACTCTTCCACCACCTCCTACACACAAGGAAATCAGAGGAAAGAAGCTGTTCATTTCCAGCACAATCATTTTTTTTTCTCTTCTAAATGTGAATGTTATGAATGGTTCTGGTATGAAATTGCTCTCTTGCGCTTTTCAAAAAGTGACTGTTACGCGCCTGGGCTCTGAGTCACCATAAAACACAAACTCAAATGTAGTTTGTAGCAAAGGAAGTACTTTGGCTTCAGTGCGGCTAAAGCAAATTCTGATAAATTCTGATTAAACCATGGGACTTGCACTGCATGCATGCACACACCCATACACTCTGAGTCCCATTGAAAGCAATGGAGCTTTAGGTAGTTTGGGCTGTCTTGTTTGAAGTAGGGCCAAACTTGCTGTGCACAGAAATGTATGTTCCAATTTCCAATTGGAAGCACCTCTTTTTCTTAAAACGAACGTGTTTGTGTATCTTTCTGTGTGACTTAATTTTGAATACCCAGTCAGAATCAAGATGTGCAAAGAGGCTGCATGCCACTTTTATCACCCAAATTACTGATGCATTCAGCAATTCCTCCTGAATCAGCACTGTTAAGAAATCAGTGCTTCAAGTGCAAATCCTCTCTCTCTCTCTCTCTCTCTCTCTCTCTCTCTCTCTCTCTCTCTCTCTCTCTCTCT
>JAJKFI010000004.1:22774324-22876588 GCA_029204185.1 Lerista edwardsae | reverse complement strand
AGCAGAAAATAGAACTTAACAAGCCATATGTGGGAATGAGCGCAAGATCTTCTAATGTTCACACTACAGAAAGTTAGAAAGAAGTCTTGGACAAAAAATGCTTGGCTTTCACAATAGTCTAGATTTTGGATGTCCAGGTAAGGAATTGTCTATCTGTATAGACAAGCAGTGGTGCTTGTCCCCTGTAGACCCACAGAACCAGCCGCCTCTTTTCAAGTCCTCTGCAGAAATGCAAAACTGATTTTTCATTTGGACAACCCAGAACCTTATGAACAGTTCCCACAAGCTCCTGTAGGCATGAGTGAAAAGTATACTCGTCACTGGTTAGGCATATTTTCTTATTAATCAACGGAGTTTTAACTGATCTGTTGAGTAACTGATAGAGTGCAATGCTATGCATATCTTAGGATAAGCATAGGATTCAGAAGTAAGCCCTGCTGCATTCCATGGGGTTTACAATGGGGTCAGTATGTGTAGGTTTGCAGCTCAAATTGACATCAGTTTGCACTGGACTGTCTTGCAGAACAGTTTGCTTTGTTATTATATGGTGCCAGGCATATATTACAGCAGGCACACAGACTGAAGGATGGGAATGTCTCTTCAGATACAGAAACAGCACATCATGACTATTCTTCAAAATGCTGTTGCTTCTGTTTTATTGTTTTGCCACCTTATTTTTTCCATTTGTTTCTATTTTTTTTTAAAGTGGTCAAAAATATACATTAATTAATTTAAATTAATATGGTGGTTATGGTAGCAAGGAGGGAGCAGTGAGGTCTGAGTCAAATATGCATGCCCATATTTTATGCCTCATCATCCAAATTATTGTGTGTGAGATGTCCCATGGTGCGAACGTGCACTCTGTGGCATTTGATCTGTAATGGCTATTTCATATTTACAAGTCATCATGTGACATGGTAATCACCGAGTAATGAGCATGCATGTGCAAACTCACCTTGAGTTGCAGCATCATTCAGGTCTGAAGAGCTGTCACACACAAATATGGATACAGCATCTCTCACTGTCTCAGCTGTTCCATTTTATGTCGTTCCTGTCAGCCTCTATAACCAATAGTAAGGCACATTTTCTCAAAGCTACTGATCACTGGTCCATAGTTTAAAGCCCCTCCCAGAACTCCAGGAAGGAATTTAGAATAACCAGTTGGAAATGGTGACCTGCTCACCAGTCAGAACTGCAAGTTTAGGATGCCTTCTGGACCACATTGCTGCATCCAAACCTAGTCCCCTAATCCATCCTACTGCACCCAAACCCCTGTCATTCTGGCCTTTTGAATGGTTGCTGTATAGTGATGCAGATGATGTCTTTTATCATCCTCAGCACAGCAGGAAGGGCCACATGAGGATCTCACAGACTCCACTAGCTCAGTTTTAGCCTTTAACCTGATGTGTTTTGTTTTTGTTGCAAAGTTAACTCTGAATTCTGTTTCTTCACAAGGGTTTTTGGGAATTGTTGTTCAGTTGCTAAGTCATGTCTGACTCTTCGCAACTCCATGGACCACAGCACACCAGGCCTCCCTGTCCTCCACTAGCTTCTGGAGTTCGCCCAATTTCATGTTCATCGCTTCGGTGACACTATCTAACCATCTCATCCTCTGCCTCCCCCTTCTCCTTTTGCCTTCCATCTTTCCCAGCATGAGGGTATTTTCTAAAGAGTCCTCTCTTCTCATGAGGTGGCCTAAGTATTTGAGCTTCAACTTCAGTATTTTTGGAAATATGATGATCTAAAAAGTAAAAATGGGCTTTGTTTTTCTACTATAAAAGAGACTGTATAAATATACCTTCTACCCAACTATGTGCTTCAATTAGCTGAAGTGACTCAGATAACGGCACATTTATAATAAGGTTAGCACAATGACCATGCAATGTGAACATATCAATTTCTGACTTATTTCCAGCCTGTGCTGATCCTGTTCGTAGCTTCTAAGTCCTGGTAAATTAGCTGTGACTAATTCACTAAGAAATGACAGCAGCTACCAGCTCTGAGGCACATGGCTTGTGGATGCTAAGTAGTTACTATTTACTATTCAAAAGGCACATGTCCATTTCAGCAGCTTGAACACAGAAAGCTGTTTTACCTACTGGATCAGATGTCACATGACCAGGGCTGTCCAAGAGTGCAATTAGAGACCCCACAAAGTAAGGGGTCCCTTGCTTCTATTGGTCCTTGCCCCTGCCTTGCTCTCCAAAATGTTTGCTATTTTGTCCAACATTTTGATTAAAAAGAGGATCTGGTGTATTAGTGACTTAGGATGTTATTGTGACATAACAGGACTCGTGCCCAGATACAATGAAGCAATCCACCTGGCTGGAGATACACAATGGAACTGATAACATATAAATTTATGGGGATAGGGATTATCTCAGTTCTGAACTTTGGATTTTAAAGTAATTGTTAATAACTATTACTATGATACCTCTCTACATTGTTTATATGATGTGCATGTAGTCTGCAAAAGAACAAGTTAAATTAATTAATTTTTGGTCCTTTTATTTTGCTGTAAAAAGTATCCTTGCGAGGCTGAAAGGGAGAGGCCTCTTAATCAGCTAGGCCTGCACCCCAGTTGTAAGGGTGTAAAGCAGTTGTGGTCAATCTTTTTTGATGTTTGGGCAGCGGTAGAGGTCAGATTGGTCAGGGTTAGGATGATTGGCCCAGGCTCTGGTTACAGAGTTTGTTGTAAGAAGAGAAGGAACAGGGAAAGCCTGGGATCGTTTGAATATTGAGAAAATTCAGGGCACAACCTTAACCTGGAATTAGGCTGGCTTAGTTAGGCCAGCAAAGTTTGGCTGGCACAAGCGCCACTGTAAAGCTTGTTTGGACCACTCTCAGAGTCAGGGAGGATGGTGCACGTCTGTGTGCTAACCTCTCTGATTCTGAGAGTGGATCCAAACATGCTTTACGGTAGCCCTTGTGCCGACCAAATTTTGCTAGCCTAACTGTGTCAGCCTAATTCCAGGTTAGGATTGCGCTCTCAGTGTGCAAACTGCACATCATCACACTATTGTTACATTTTCTGTTTTGATAGGAGTGCCTTCAGAATGCAACACAAGTTCCTACATTGATCACAAGACAGAAACATTACATCTAAATTACAATTTTCAAAATTAACATTTTGAAATTTTTTCAAAAATACAATCAATCAATCAATCAATCAATCAATCAATAAAAGTATAAAAAGAAAATTTCTTGTTTTAGCTCTACTTTTTGCCTGGAATTTCCAGGACACTTGTCTCTGTTTTAAAAAATGAAGCAATACCCAAATACTGTTAATTAGATATAAGACCACACATAGAGTATTTAGTCACAACAAGTTCTTGATGGAGAGATAATATTTAAGAAAATTAAAATATTTGATCTAGGTGCTGATAATACTGCTTGATAAGGCAGGCTATGAGGAAGATTGATGGAATCCAAAAGAATTCTTGGGAATCCTTTTGAGAGTCTTGACAAAGAAGCAATTACATAAGCAATTGCCACACTCCTTTAAGGCTAAGTTGCTGCATTTACATTGTTTTTATGTTGTGTGATTATGGGAGCAACCCTAACCAACTTTTCAGCACTGACCTAGCTCTGCCAGTGGGCATGTGCTGCATTCTGTAGCTTGCGGGGGGGAGGGGTAGTCACAGAGGCCTCCTCAAGGTAAGGGAATGTTTGTTCCCTTACCTCGGAGCTGCATTGTCCTTACCCTGGTTCTGGAAAGTTGGTTAGGATTGCACCCTATGTGACAGTGATAAAAGGGGTGCTGTGTAAATGTCCCACACATTTCAGTAGTCTATTTCTTCAGCTTCAAATATGATTAGGCTTATGGATATAAGAAAAGCAGAAATGAATGAAAGCTGTTTGTATCTAATCTCCAGGGTCAGTCCTTCGCTTTCTTCCTAGGAGATTCCAAGGCTCAGTAGCTCTTGAAGCTATCTTCCCACCTACCCTAATAACCAAATAAAATTGCTTAGAATTTCCCAAACTGTGCATAAAAAATGAACACACAATTGTGATCAAGTCATGCAAAATATATTGAAAAAAATGATAATAACGTAGACCTGAAATCACAGTCTATGAATTCCTTTGCTTGCTAATCACAGACATAACATGAATAGAGGTGGGGGGGTTTTTGGTGATATTTTTTCTAAAATTTCTTGATTAAAATAGCAAATTGCTGTGTTGTGTGTTTTTTATCCAAATTTTTATTGCAAATAGTACAAACAGTGCAATAAAAAAGAGTGAATGGCCCTACAAAGGCAAGCAATTACTGGCACACGCGTGCGCGCGCGCACACACACACACACACACACACAGAGCCTGAAATAACCTGCTCAAAAATTCCAAGCTGCACTCTGATTGCTGTCAAGGAGCATCAAGAAACTGCTACTTATTATTTCCACATTCCATTAAAGTCACCCCAGCATGCACTGTGAACTACGAACATGCGTGTTCCTGCAAGTTTAAGCAAGCTTCCTCCTGTTTCTGCCACTCCTCCTTCTGATCTCTTACTGAAAACTATTTGTGGATTCCTCAAAACTGTGTCAAAAATAAACAAAAGTGGGGTTAATTTTTGTGAAATTGATATAAATTTTGTCAAACTAAGCAAAAGCGGTGTTTTTTCACATTTTGACCGAAATTTCGTTTTATGTAGAAATTCTCATTATTTAGCGTTCTGTGTTGATCACTGAAAAAAAACCATGCTTAAACATGAGGGTTTAGTTAGTTTTTAAATTGGTACTCCTCCTTGGTATGGTTGCCAATTTTCTAGTTTGTGGTGGAAAAGATGGCAAAGGGGGAGATAGGTGGCAAAGGTTTAATCTGAGGTCACTTTGGGGATACCACTGGCCTCTGCTCTGCCACTTTACCAGTGGGCTTCATGCCAGTACCACCACCCCCAAATTCATTTTAAAGTGGCAAGATCCACATCATATATCTCAGGGTTTGGGATGCATCCAACTTGGCAATCCTGCTCCTTCATCACTGAGGATGATTACAAAGGTTCATCACTGGGGGCAATGTATGTATCCTACTCTTGATTCAAGCATTTCAAAATTGATGTTTCCGCTGTGTTTTTGTACTGTTGGGTCAGAAAGATTAGTACAGAATGTCTATTAATTGTCTGCTCTCCAGACTTCCAGATACTGCACTGTTCATGAACCAAGATAAGGCAAATTAATCAATCCATAGCCATCAAGGTAAGCCAGTTTATCAACCCAAGGCTTCCATAATGTAGCAGATTAGCTAAAAGTGGTCATCTGTAGATATATGCTTTAGTGAACATCATCATTATTGCCCTGTCTACAGTCCTCAATAGCAAGGTCCAGAAAGTATATATTGCAAGTAGCAACTGAACTCTGTTCTCATGGTGTGTGATGGTTAGTGACATGCCCAGCAGACCATTCTCATTCTCAATCAACCCCAGGAGTTAGCTCATAAATGTCTAACTTATACCATAAGAACAGCATACTTGTCTTCATAGGTGTCTCTTTGAGCTCTCCTATTTGTACCGGCAGCACTAAATAAATGTAAAGCTATGATTATGGTGATACTGTAATAGTGCTGACAGTGCATTGGCCATTTTCTAACACTCTGCATTGACCTGAAGCATATGTTTATGTTCCTTTACTAGGCCTCCAGGGACTGCAAGGGGGGTTTCGAGGCATTGTTAATATTCATCTGCCTTTGATATGATTTGCTCCTGGAGGCTCCATGGGAACCAGGGAAATTAGAATAATAAAATAATAGTAAATCGCCCAAGGCGGAATGTGTATATAAAGTCTCTCAAATACATCCAGTCCTTGGACAGCAACGTGATGATGATAACTGAATTATACTTTTAACAAGATTTTGACGATTGATGAAACATCGATGGCTCTTAACATAAAATCTGCTCCTATCCCCCCTCCCCCAACTCGGTAGCAATGCTCAAAGAGAGAGATTTTAGACCATCATGTGCATGAATTAGTCACTGTATTTTTGTATTGCCTCCCACGCAATCCCCCTGTGCTATGAGAGAGCCCAACCCAGCTTATTTTGTCTCGGCATTATTAAAATCACTATTACCATTGCAAATGCTTCCAGGGGAGATAGTATTAATAACAGTCTGCTCCATCAGATCCTGTCAGTTCCCAAGGTGATTAATATTCCTGTCGGCAAGAAGCATTATATCGTTTAGAGAGAGCATATTGCTTGGCTGGTAGGCCATTCGTCATCGGCTGTGATAAGTGCATTGTGATCTGCCATTATTGCATTACTGTTTACACAGCTTGAGATGCCTCATAAAGCAGTTAGGAACGCCACCAAATGCAGATAGATTCAGATCTTGGAAATGAGAAAAGTCATCTTAGTTATTGTTGCTTTGGTGCTTCAGCTGCTTTGCTTCTTTCCACCTTGTATTTTCTATGCACTACCATGGGTGGCAAAGCTGTATTTTCAAAGTGGGGCCAGTGAAGGAACACATGGCTTGTAGCTGGCCTTTAGCCTGATATGTTTCACACAATGGGGTCTGCAGAAGCATCTCTGATCACTGCTATTAACCTTGAGGCCTGTAATAGTAATGTCCATAAATTTGAATTGATCGAGATCACAGTCAAATCACTCCATTCATTGAACGTTGTATGGTTGAAGAGGGTCAGTTGACTAGGCCACCTAGCCAGATTTTGTAGAGTACTAATGAAGTGTCAGTGGTTCGCAAACATTTTAGATCAGGACCCACTTTTTAGAATGACACTTGTGTTGAAACTCACCAGAAGTGATGTCATTAACCTGGAAGTGATGCCACAGCTGGAAGTGACATCATCAGGCAGGAAGTGTTGTCAGTGTGATGTAATCAAACAACTCTCCTAGAATGCAAACTGGCATTCTTGGACTGAAGCAATTGCACAACTATGAAACATCTCTGTCAGAAAGCAAGATTAGGACAAAACATTATGTGAAAGCACTGAACCAAAAACAAAGTTAAAAAATAAACCTCTTGATAATTCAAACTGTTAACACTCATAAAAGGAATATAGCAAGAGTAAGGTCTGCAGTTTCCAAGATGGCTGCTCCCAGCTTTCCACGACCCACCTGACATCAGGTCATGACCCACCAAGGGGGTCCCAACCCACAACTTGAATAACACTGAAGTATCTGATTCAATGCCATTCAGTCAAGCCATGAGCAGTTTAAAGGTGTTGGATCAGAATTCAGATTGCAACTTTGGGTGCAGGAAAGGATTTAGTGCAATCCTTAACACATGATAAGATATTAAGTTCCATTGAATTCAGTAGAATTTACTTCAGAGTAAAGGCACATATGATAATGCTGCATGAGTTATATGGTCTATAGAACGTACATGATTGAGCTTTACAATACAATGTTCCGTTGTAAGTTTCCTGGCATACGTTATGTTCATGTTTGCAGTTGTCATAGTCAAGTTCCAGAGCAAGTTTGGTCTTCCAGTTGGGTGAAACCTAAGGATGCCTGCCCTAAGCACAGTAGCTGTTGAATGTGTTATGCATCAGATTTCCTACCATGCTCCGAAGAAAAACCATAACAACATAAATCTTCAAAACATTACAAAGCTATCTGACAACGTGTATGTGCTTAATGCTTCAATTGTAGATCATGTAGATGGCCTCTCCCAGGGAACAGTTGGTTCCTAAGATCTTTATGGGGGGAAAATCAAAGCCAGCTAACATCACAAGGTCAGAATCAGACAAGACAGATGTTTGATCTGTCATATGCCAGACATACGGCATCTAAAAAGCTGGCTAGACTGCTTTGGTACCCAAGACAGAGTGAGAAAGTGGGAATGGATACAAAAGTATTATTTCAGTTTCTTGAGGGCATTTCCAGTACAGAATGATCCATGGCACTTTATTTCTTGGAGGAAAAAGTGATGGTTTCTGCAAGCCACATAGCACATACATAACAGGATCTAGTAATTTTATTTAATTCCGTCCCTAACTTAACAATGGAAGCACTGTATAGGCAAAAGCTGTCCTCCTCTGGGTACAAAATGGCTCCCACAGTTTATGAGAGATCTGTGGGACTTCCTTTTTAAATTTCCAATCTCCATTCTCTGACCCCTGCTAACTGGGCGAAGAGACACCTTTTAACATGGTGTCCTCTTATATTTAACAAGGGGGAGGAAGAGCAACTGTCCTTCTTCCCTCCAGGCTGGCATCCAGAGGCGTTTCTACAGGGATGGCAAAGCTCTAAGTTTTGCAGGAAGCCTTACCCTGTCATGTAAATCCCTCCTCTCTCTTGCTGCTGTAGCCAGTAAGCAACGCCAAGTTGTTGCTGTTCCCTGTGAGGATTGGCTAAAACGGTGCAGGAGAGGAGTTATTTCCACTGCAAGGTAAGGCTTCTTTCAAAACTTAGAGCTTTGCCATCCCTGTAGAAACGCCACTGCTGGCATCTTTCCAATGCCTATTGCTAGTGTTTCTACTGTATTTTTTTAAGATTGTGAGCTCACTGGGGACAGGAAACCATTTATTGATTTGTTTTACTATGTAAACCACTTTGTGAACTACTTGATTGAAAAGCAGATATATATGAATACATTATTTTTTTACATTACATTTTTACATTACATTTTTTACTTTACATTATTTAGAAATTATAAAATTCAGCACAGTACTTTTATTTTAATTAACTTGCTAAAATATTTTATCTCACATGTTCCATTCAAGCAATATCCAAATGAATGAGATGGATAGTGCTAGGTTTAATTGTATCTCAATTTAATACCAATGAGACACCCCATTTTAAAAAAAAAACATGTAGTTGAATTGTGTAGTAAAACAAACAATTTTATAAGAGGGTGCAATCTTCAGTTGTCTAATCCACATGAAATAGAAATATTTTTCTGAACTAATGAAATACCAAGGAACAGTAGCCATCCAAGACTCTCAAGGCAAGGAATTCCAAAGCTTGGGTGCCACAAAAAAGAGAGCCTCTTTCATAACCAACTCTTGCAATGATATGCTAAAGCTGTGACCTCTGCCCTTTTGCTGCCATCATACTGTATGGGCTGCATCCTGAGTTAGATTGACCTGAACATTTGCTCTGGCAGCTCAGCCTAATGATAGGATTGGGCTGCTACTTTTCTGTCTATTCATTGTACTGTCCATTCACTGTACTGTCATCAGTGACTGGCAGCCCAATCCTATCTGGGATTGGGCTGTCAGGAGCAGTGCTTTATGACAGTGGAAGAGTCTTCCTGATTTATTAAAAGTTCAGCTGTTATAAAATGGCTGCCAATGGAGCACACCACTCCATCAGTGGCTATTTTGCGAGCACTGCTGCAACAGGAAGCAATGCTCCAACTCTGCCATCGGACACTCCCCTGCACCAAGTAAGGCAGTGGTGGGAGCAAGTTAGGCATAGGGGGCGTAATGGGGCAGGGGGGAATGGGACAGGGAGGCAGCAGGAGAAGATCCTATCCTGCCTACCCCCATTTTCTCAAGCTTCCCCATCCCTTTCTTCTCCTTGGACTCACACCAACCACAGAGCTGAGTTCTCACATGGGCAGAGGAGAGAACCACACTGTGAAGGCTACACCTGGGACTGAGGATTTGGTGAATCATAGAATACTATATATTTGTAAAAACCCCATTGAAAAATGGTGGATTAGACTAGCCTGCCCATGTAAGCCGCCTTGGGTATTTGCTTCAGCATGGGAAAGGCAGAGTATAAATCCTTCAAAATAAATAAAATTGTGCAGGTCTGAGGACAATCATTGCAGAGTGGGAGGTTTATGGAGAGGTAAGGAGAGTTAATTTCCTTCCTCCTCCAAAGTCCCCCAATCTGTCCCACCTGCTAGATACAGAATGTGCCTTCTTGGAATGGCTGCACTGGCATGGGGGAAGGATAGAATTGGGCTCTAAAGACAGGTGTGCCCTGGTATCCACTGATTTGGTATCCACAGTTTCAGTTATCCACAGATATCATGGATACTGAGGGTGCAATCCTACCCAGCGCTGGGGTAGGAGCATCAGCTAGCCAGCACCCTGTCCAGTGCTGGGTGGGTGGAGGCTGGAGCCTTCTTGTGGCAAAGGAGTGTGCACCCCAGTCTCCCCTATGTGCTTTTCGGACCTGCACCCGCTAAAGCACATGCACAGATCCAAGGAGACTGCACGCCCTCTCTGACGGGCTTAGAAGTGGCCATATGGCCACCTCCCAAGCCTGCCGGCCAGCCGGCACAAGAATGGTTCCTGCAGCGCCGGTCCTGTTGCCTTAGTGCCAATGCGGAGGTGCTGATCGGCGCTCCCGCATTGGCGCTAAGCACGCAGCATCAGCGTAACCCCGTTGCGCTGACACTGTGCGGGGTTTAGGATTGCGCTGTGGGATGCCTATTAAAAAGATAGGACAGTTAAAAAATCTCCTTTATTTAACCTTGTTGCAGCAAAGCCACAGATGCTCCGCTATCTTTAAAAAGGTGTCCCCAGTATTCAGTTTCAGGTATCCATGGGGGCACACAGAACGGAACCCCAGCAGATACTGGGGCATGCCTGTATATCAGGGTATTTTTTCCCAATACATGCTGATTTTGACGAATGGCTGACTCTTCCAAATGTAGCCATTGCCTCCCTCCTGCCATGTCTCATATATGAACACATGATATTGACAGATTGTCTAGTCCATCTCTGAAGAACTGAATGGTGATAGAGAGAGCAGGGTGCCTAATCTCTCTAGTCTGGAGGACAGAACAAATCTTCAGAATTTGTATAGGAAATAGATTTTAACCAGCTAAGTATCATCCTCCTCCAGACCTTTCAGAAATACATAAGATCCTTGATTTGTTGTGAAGGCAACATGTTGCATTTGGAAATCAATCTGAACTGATTGTTGGGGAGAACCCAATGAGATCAAACTGTGTGATCAAGCTCATTTGGCTATGTAATGAGTGCACTCAATGAAGACAATGAATGCTGGGGCAACAGCATGGGTTGCTCAGAAAACTGAGTGAAAACATAGCCATTAGCACTAAATGGCTGCCCTCTCTTTCTACCGTTCAAGGATATTCAAGGTGACTTTCCAATACACATCTATGATTCTTCTGCTGTGCTATGACTACATGTTCCAAGTCTGGGTCTGAATCACATTTTTACAACTAAATCCTAAACACTCATTAAACAATGTTTATAATGGAATTACTGAGTGACCCATAAGCCCAAGGAAATGTTGCTAGAACATTTTATAAAGGTTAGGAAATATACAGCTAGCACAAGATCCTGGTTTGGGACAGTCACCAATTGGCATGATGATCTAGGTGTGTCCCAAGCCACTTTCCTGTTCACCAAGATGCTGTCTTTAAGGCCCATTACTTCTTGCGTGCAGTGGGGCTTATTCTCAGGAAAGTGTGTATAAGATTGTAGTCTTAGTGGTAAAGGTTAGCAAAGGTTTTCGCACGACCAAATGGTCTCATCGTGACTGACTGTAGGGGGCGGTGCTCATCTCCGTTTCTAAGCTGAAGAACCGGAGTTTGCCTTAGGGCGCAATCCTAAGCAGCGCCAGACTGTCAAGGCCAACTGGCCACCATATCCAGTGCTGCTTAGGAGAGGCTGGAGCCCCCCCCTCCCACGGCAAGGGAGCTCCTCGAATCTGCGGCCGCTAAGGAGTGGGCACAGATTTGAGGAGATTGCACTACTCGAATCGGGGCTGCACAGCCTTACTGACAGGCTTAGGAAATGGCCATACAGCCACCTCCCGAGCCCGCCCAGGTCCCACCCAAGTCCCGCCCCGCCTCCCTCCCTCCCACCAATCTCCGCTCCGCTTCCACGTGGAAACTCCCTCTCGCCGACCAGCTTCAGTCGTCACAAGAAAGGCTCAGTGCACGTGCAGCAGGATGCAGGTGCAGCAGCTGCTCTAGCACCGATGCAGGAGTGCCAATCGGTGCTCCCACGTCAACGCTAGGGCTGTCACACTGATGCTATGATGTAGTGTTGGCGCGACGGGCAGTGCAGGATTGCGCTGCCCATGGACAGAAAACTGTGATTAACTCCAAATCTTGAGCAATGTCCCTAGACCTAAAACAACGTAGTGTCTTGTGGTGCCTGAAACCACAGGTTCTTTGTGCTGTAAGTTTTCATAAACTAGGAGCCTGCTATATCAGATGCATGAAATGCTATCTTCAGCTCATATGTAAGAACATACTGTATTACAAGAGAAATTTTGGTTGTCAACCAGGGGCATATCTAGACAAAATTGCGCCCGTGGCAAGCAATGAAATTGCGCCCCCCCCTGCACGCAATGTCATGACGTCACGATGTCGTGACGTCATGACGTTGCGGGGTGTGGCTTCTGCTGCCATGTGTTTGCAGAGCCAACACACACAGAGAGAGACATAAACACACACAAAAAAAACCCAGACCCAGCCAGGGAAATGCAGCCAGCTCTGCCTGCTGTCCCGCCCCGCCTTACCTCTGGAAATCCTGCATGAGGCACCTCCGGGCCGTCGTAGGCATAGCGGGCTCGCGGTTATAAATAAATAACTCATATACCAGGTGGCCCAGGGGAAGGGGAAGGAGTCGAGGCATCAGGGCAAAAGCGGCGGCTGGGTGGCGAGTGAGGCGCTGAGGAGGCGGCAGCGGCGGCTTCCCGAGCGATGGCGGCCTCTACCACTCCGAGTGGTCCACTCGCGCCTCAGAGGAGGGGGGAGACAGGAGGAGGAGGCCGTGAGGGGTGGGAAGAGGAGGCGTCGCCAACCACATAATTGAGGGCGACAGGGCGCCTTAAAGTGGCCTTAAAGTGCCAGCGCTGTGGCAGCCAGGAAAAGCCAGCACCTTTAAGGCCACTTTAAGGCGCCCTCGCGGTTTGCAGAGCCGGGGGGCATGGTGGCGGCTTCCTTCCCCGGAGCTGCCGCTCAGGCACTTTAAGTACTCAAGTGGCAGGCTGGGAGGGGACGCCGGCATGCCTCCCTGCTCGGGGCATGGGGGGTTGCAAATTTGCGGGCGGGGGGTGGGGCGCCATGCCAACGGCGCCCCCCACCTTATGGAGCCCCAGGGCTCATGCCCCCTGCTGCCATACCCTAGTTACGCCTCTGTTGTCAACAGTGGCACCAGAAGACCATTAAATGCAGGGAGTAGCTCACTGGGAGAGCACATGCTTTTCGTGCAGATGGTCATAGATTTAGAGCCAAATCACATGCCTGCCTCCCTCCCGGGCTAGCACACCTGCCAGCCTGCCTACAGCCCTCCCTCCCCCTGCCGACAACAACTGCCCTCCCCTGCCCATTCCCTCCCGTGCCCCATCATGGTGCCTCCCCTGCACCAGTCGGCTTCAGCCTGCGCAAGGGAGGTGCAGTGTGGGCGCAACAGGACAGCACTGCCTGCAGTGCTGTTTCTGTTGCTGTAGCGCCGATGTGGGGGTGCCCCTCAGTGCTCCCGCGTTGGCATTATTGACATCAACACTATGACGTAGTGACGATGAGACGGGTGCACTTGGATTGCGCTGCCCAACCCTGACATCTCCAGGAAGAAGTTGGAAAAATCCTGCCTGGAACACTGGAGAACCTCTGCTAATCAGTATATATAATATTGAGCTAGATCCGACTCAATAGAAGGTAGTTTCCAACATATGTGCTAGCAGTAGGACTGTGACTGCCATTTTGGAAATGTATCCTGGGATCAACTCATATGGCAGTATATAGAAAACACAGAATTTTCATATGGTATCTAATTTTGTAAGAATTGTGGCTTTTACCTAGTTCACAGCAAATGGTATTCATATTATTGTAGCATAGAATCATAGAATCATAGAGTTGGAAGTGACCTACAAGGTCATCTAGTCCAACCCCCTGACTGTAGCAGGAAATCCTTCTTAGAGCATCTCCAGCAGGTGCCTGTCGACCCTCTGCTTGAAGGTCTCCAGTGAAGGAGAATCTACGACATCCCTCGGCAATCTCTTCTGCTGTCGAACCGCCCTTATCATCAAGAAATTCTTCCTGATACCCAGCCGGAATCTCCTCTCATGCAGTTTGTACCCATTGGACCTAGTTCTATTGTCAAAGGCAGATGAGAACAAATTTGTTCTTTCTTCCTTATGACAGCCCTTCAGATATTTGAAGGGGGCTATCATTATTTGAAGAGTGCCATCATAATTCTTTTGTTTACAAATGGGCCGCATTTGAAATGTGAGTTGAGACAGAGTGTGGAAACTCTACACTTCTGAAGAGTTCTTACAAAATGGGCCTTCATGGCCAAATTCCCTGAAACATGGGAAGCACAGAGCAATTTCACCACATATCCTTCACACAAAATGGTTGAACGAGTGACCTGGTGCTCTTTTTGTCAAGCTCAGGGAAGGTTTGATACCAGAGGGCACACATTCATGTATTTAACTTGACTGAAGCAGGTCTCTACGACATCATTTGTATAATGGTTACTTTTGTGTAATAGTCACTGTCTTGTTTTGATAGATCCTTGCTCACTCACATAAGCCAATCTGTGACATAATCCTTATCTTTCGTAAGGTACACTGCCTGAGGAGAAACAAAACAATTTTAAAGCTGTCTGGGGCTTCTGTTTTATCTGATAAAAAGTTCACACACATCTTTCTATGTTGCTGCAATCAAGTCATGGCCTGAACATCTCATTCAGTGTGGGATGCTAGCCAAGATGATGAAAGCTTCCTTCCAAATATGGTACTTCAATAAAATGTACCTCAAGTTCCCCAAAGCACTGAATCCTTCTAATAAAATTGCCACATATTCATGCACATGCAAAGTATAATCAATCAGGCAAACATTTGTGGTTCCAAGTGAATGGGTAATACAGAAAGATTTCTTTAAGTGTGGAAAATGTCCCTAGCGTCACCACAGAGTGGTGACTAGTTTTATGATGGCAAGTTATGAACCAGGGAAGGGAGATCTGACCAGCTCACATGGGAAGCCAAATCCATTCATTATTGCAGCTGAATGAATAGTGCCCTAACCATGTGGAAGCTCTGCTCAAAGATTATAGTTGAAGCTCCTTTTGGGTCATCTACTTTTGGTCAGTTGAAAATGCTAGGGGTATTCCTGTTCACAACTGATTTCTATTGTTATTTGATAATTACATAATACCTATACCATGGTTCAGTACTGTGGGTATGTCAGGACCCACCAGTTGGTCACAAACCAATTTCAGAAGGGTCGCAAAGCAGCAAGAGCAGCCATATTGAAAATATGGGCAGGTGGGACACTGGAAAGAAGAAATATGTGGATATTTTGCTTGTGTCAAGGTGGTAAATTGGCTTTTTTCTTTCTGATTCACTTTGCTATTGGAAAATGGCTGAGAAATAGCCCAACTTATTGCTGCATTCTCAGGAAAGCAACAGGCTCTGGTGTCACAATGACAGCACTTCTGGCTATGACATCACTTCCTTTGGGTCCCGGACAGATTGTCATTCTAAAAAGCAGGTCCCGGTGCTAAAACGTTTGAGAACCACTGGCCTATACCATTAATACATATTAATACATAACCATTAATACATATACTATTACACAACAAAACTGGAGCAGGTCCAGAGAAGAGCAAAGAAGATGATCAGAGGACTGGAAAACAAGGAAAGCTTAATATAAGGGAACTTGCTATGTTTAGCCTGAAGAAGAGAAGACTGGGAGGGGACCTGAGAGCACTCTTCAAGTACCTGAAGGGATGTCATATGGGAGAAGGGACAAATGTGTTGTCACCTGCCTCTGACAGTAGAACTAGGTCCAATGGGTACAAACTGCAAGGGAGGAGATTCCACTTGGATAGCAGGAAGAAATTCCTGACGGTAAGGGCAGTTTGACAGTGGAACAGATTGCTGACAGAGATGGTGGATTCTTCCTCACCGGAGACCTTCAAGCAGAGGCTCAACAGGTACCTGCTGGAGCTGCTGTAGAAGGATTTCCTGCTACATGCAGGAGATTGATGACCTTGTAGATGACCTTGTAGTCTATCTATGATATGCACCATTAACATGCGTGCTGTTTTACTATGGAAGAGAAGACAGTCCCTGCTCGGAGGAAGCTCCAACTCTAAATCAGACAGAAAAGGATCACAGAGGAGGAGGAGTATTGTGCCAGGAAACGAGGAAAATATGCAATTATTACATGCACATATACTTAGGTTTAGTTGCAGTAAGGTAAAGGAGAAGGGGTGGTGGCCTGGGTTGCTCTGGCCTAATTGAACAATGAGGTGGGGGGCAGTAAATTGATAAGGAGTGCCCTGCATCCAGCATCTGTCTGCCATCCCCTCTGGCGGGGATTGGAGAGCTTCAGTCAGCTCTCCAATCCTCTTCCTGCTCACTGAGAGTGAGTGAGAGTGTTGTGTACTCAGTGCACAACAACTGAGAGTGAGCAGGAAGAGGATCTGGGCAGCTTCAGCCCACCTCTTCTTCCAGTGCTGCTGGAGGGGGAAAGATATACGTATATCTATAAAAAGCTGCTGCTGCCTCCCCATGCTCCTTCTTCACCAGCTGCTTTGGAAGGCTCCTGAGTGGGCAAGGTAAGTGGGAGTGGTGAGCCAGAGCATGGGAAGCCGGTGCCCACCCCTGCCCTCCTACCTTCTGCTCCGGTGCCACCTTTTTGATCTTACTCTGTGCGGATGTGCTTAAAGGATCGATTGGTGTAAGAGCTGGGAGGCGGCACCAAAAGGGAAGGGAAGGGAAGGGAAGGAAGGGAAGGAGCTGTCTCTGTCTCCCTTTCCTCCCTTCTTCTTGCCCACCTGACATAGAAAAGCAGTCAGTCAAGTTTTCTAAGTGGCAATTCTGCTCAGGCCCCTTAGCCAAAGAATTAGCAGGGTTTGGAAAAAGTGCCTTACGGCCCAATTTTACGGTGCCATATGCCCCTGGAATGAGATGGGATGCTGGAAAGGGGGGGAGGGCTGTGTGGTTGTTTTTCCTGTGTCAAGACTGTAAAAAGACTTTTTCATCTCTGATTCATTTTGCTTTTGGAAAATGGCTGAGAAATAACCCAACTTATTGTTTCATTCTCAGGAAAGCAGCAGGTTCCAGCGCCACAATGACAGCACTTCTGGCCATGGCATCACTTCCGGTGAGCTCCAGACAGATTGTCATTCTAAAAAATGGGTCCTGGTGCTAAAACGTTTGAGAACCACTGATTTATAAGGTTTTGTAGGGATCTTTCCTATGAAGCTGTCTTCTACTAAGCAATACTATCTGATCCATCCATTTAATTCAGTGCTGTTTGCACTAACAGGTAACAGCTCTCCATCATTGTAGTGGGGTCTTTCCCAGTCCAACTTGCACATGCTTGTAATGGAACCTGAGACCTACAACACAAAAAACAGATGCTCAACCACGGAGGCATGTTCTTCCTTGCTACATTTTGGCTGTAAGGAAGAGAAACAAGACAAAAATGGGGAGAAACAGGGAAAAAACAATGACCACCAAAACCTCCAAATAATGGTGCAGATTATCTTTTATAAGACACTACAGGCATCCCCCTGTATCTGCTGGGGTTCCATTCTAGATCCCACCATGGATACCTGAAACTCTCGATACTGGGGACGCTATTTTAAAGATGGGGGAACATCAGTGATTTTGCTGCAAAAAGGTTTAAAAAAAAGGGATTTGTTCAATGTTCCCCTATCGTTCTATTAAAACCAATATCCCAATATTCATGGTTTCCTTGGATAACTGAAACCATGGATACTGAATCAGTGGATAGAGGGGCACGCCTGTAAGTTCTAGACCAGTGTGACCTCACTGGTTCTGAATTTCTCCACGTTTTATAAAAGACCATCTCTATCGCTTGCTTCTAGTTCTATTTTTCTTATTTACAAGACTAATTCCGCTTGCTCCCCTTGCCCTACTCATTTTTAATGAGGACAGCTGCTGTTTTTCAAATTCCTCAATAGAGTAACACATTACTTTTACTGTCGACGCTAGAGACAGGAGACCTCTTTAAAGACATCCAGAATCCGCTAGTCTGGAAGGAGCCTGAATGGAAATTGGCCTCAGCAACAGAGCTCCTAAACAACTAAATAATAAACATGCTAAGAAAAGAGAGGGAAATTGTTAAGTGAACAGAGGGACTGTACCAAAATGCACTGGCATCACAGTGCATTGCTCTCCACTTAAGTCAGGGGAAACCTGCTTACATGTGCATCAGGCAGGAGTTTGACTCATTGAATTTTGGACACGTCCAGCCAAAGTTAAACGCTTCTAAGCTCCATTGACTATTCCTGGGTGTTGAAATTCTCCCCATTGAAGTCAAACAGTGATAAAAGCACCATTACCTTTGACTGTGTGTTTTTCATACCTTTGGCACCTGTGTATTTCAGGAGTGTGAGCAGCAACTGTTCTACTTGTTCATTTCTCTTTTCCACAGAAAGAAGCCCTTTTCTCACAATTGGAAACCACTTCGAGCAAGCGCATGGCGAAGGAATTGTGCTTGCCATCCTGGCGCTGCTCTGTGTCCATTGACAGTTTACACGCATATGGAGCTTGGGAGAAGGGACAGCAGATGCAATCCTGCTTCCCACCCCATGTGTCCAGGGCCTGCTTGCCAGGACAGGGTGTGGGTATTGGAGTCGTGGCCTCCTGGCTGGGCTTGCTCCCAGCTCTCACACACCTCCCAGAGGCTTGGGGGGGGGGCTGAAGGAAAGAGTCCATGTTCACCTCTAAAGAAGGGGGGAATCAAGACAAAGGGGAGAAAAAAAGAGTGGGAGGTTGACACACACACCCCAACACACGCACACACCTGGCCTATGCCTCAGAAGCATTGAGGGAGTCTCACCAGTTTCCTTGGGCTGTCCAGCCTCCTTAAGTTTGCCAGAGCCCTCCGCTTCTAGCCCACCTGGCTTATTTATTTATTTTTATTTTATTTATTATTAGATTTTTACCCCGCCTTTTGTGCCCCGAGGCACCCAAGGCAGCATTACAATATATATATTAAAAATACAGTATAACAATTAACATTAAAAACAGTTAAAAATAGTATTAAACAACAATAACAATCAAGATTAAAAACACAAACAATTTAAAAAACAAACCCCGTGGATCATAATAACCAGCCAGCCAGCCTGTCAACAGTTAAAAGCTTTTTGAAATAAAAAGGTCTTTAGCCCCCGCCGAAATGTAAACAAAGAGGGAGCAGTTCTCAATTCTAGGGGAAGGCTGTTCAGAGTTGGGGGGCCTTAGCCTCAGATCAGTGTTTCGCTAACTGTGGGTCAGGACTGCTAGGTGTGTCGCAAGCCAATTTCAAGTGGGTCCCCATTCATGTCAATGTGTATCTTGTACCATGGTATGTGACTGCATTTGGGGAACTATTATAGATCTGTACTTTTAACAGGCTACTATGTATATGCTTTTAACAATGATGGTCAATTGGGCTTACTCCCAGGAAAGTGTGGATAGGATTGTAGCCTTTGGGATGTTTGGGGAATTTTTTTTTTTTTAAAGATCAGCAACTGGTTGGGAGGATTAGGAGGGTTCTTCTTTATTTTAAATAAATTTTTAAACTTATATTTATTGTGAAGCCAATTTACTTACTTAATTCCATTTTGTCATATGAGGTGTTAAAAGTGATCATGCTTGATGATGTCACTTCTAGCCATGACATCACTTCCAGGTTAATGATATCGCTTCCAGTGGGTCCTCACAGATTGTCATTCTGAAAAGTGGGTCTTGGTAGGGTTACCAGATACAAACTGGGACAGAGTGCCTATGCCTTTAACCATCGTGTAGAAGAGGGAATTTGGGCAGGTGAAGCTCATCATGGAAAGGTTTCAAAAGCTGCAGCTGCCCAAATTCCCTCTTCTACATGATGATTAAAGGCATAGGCACTCTGTCCCAGTTTGTATCTGGTAACCCTCGGTCTTGGTGCTAAAAAGAGCCACGTTTGAGAACCACTGCCTTAGACCTTAAAGCCCTCACACCACACACTGCAAAGTGACAGCCACTTCAAAAACAAAACAGGAAACTCTGAATGCTCTGGGCGGCGTGAGACCACTCCAAGTAGGAGCAAGGGGGGGAGGCTTCTGTGGGGCAGAACCCTCCCCCCAGTCATGTGCTGCTCCAAACATTCAGGATTTTTTAAAGTGCCCCAGCTGGCATTGCTGATGTCATGTAAAAAAAAAAAAAGCAACTAAAAGAAAGGGGTGGCATTTAAGAACATGAGACTGTAAGAAGAGCCCCACTGGATCAGGCCAAAGGCCCACCTAATGACAAGCAGGCATTTGAATCAATCACTCAAACGCCGCCCCTTTCTTTTAGTTTTAAAGTGACAACAATCAGTATTACTGCCAGCTGCTGTCGTTAAAAAACAAAAACCGCCCAGGGTAGTGTTCGTCCGCCCAAGTATTCCTGAAGTAATTGTGATGATGTCATCATGTCTCTGCCATTATTTCCGGGTCACTGGGCTCGGTGCCTCACCAGCCCAGTCACCCAGTCACCCACATCGCATCCCTGTGAATCACCATTGCTTCATCTGTCCTGTGCCTTCTGCTCCCTGCTAATTTCTACCCACCAACCCCAATCCATCACATTTCAGCACTCTATTACCCTATATAATGCAACTGTAAAGGAGATAGCCCAGGGGATGCTACCTGTTGTTTGTGGCTATGGTGGTATATTTCTTATCAGAAAGGAATGAATTGGAGGCCTATGGAATTATAGATGAACTCTTAGATAGCTGGTAAAAAAAATCAATCACGGCAATGACAAGCAGGCATTTTGTACCTGAACTAGTGGAAAAGCTTCTCAGAAATAGAGGCTGTTAGAAAAGGGGATGGGATTCAAGCAAGCAGAGCATTCAGCAGAAGACCCTTTTCCTATAGTAAGTTCCACCTCCCATTTAGAACAAACAGGAATAGAGGAAGTTAAAGATTCAAAAATACATACAGGCTTGCCCTGGTATCCACTAATTTGGTATCCATGGTTTCAGTTATTCAAGGATACCATCAATGCTATTAAAAAGATAGGGCAACGCTAAACAAATCTCTTTTTATTTACCTTGTTGCAGCACAGCCACGGATGTTCCTCTATCTTTAAAAAGGCACCCCCAGTATCCCCAGTTTTGGGTATCCAAGGTGGGGTCTGGAACGGAACCCCAGTGGATACTGGGACATGCCTGTACTTTACTTACAGTTTCTCAAACATGCTGAAATATCAGAGGCTTCTATAATTTAAGGAATCCTACAGCTGTTCTGTTTGTGTGAAGTAAGAAGGTTCCTATTCAGGAACAGAGCACAATTTTGACAGGAAAAGAGACAAGAACTTGTGGGAAGGAGGAGGAGAAGGAAGCTCGGCAATGGACACATGTCCTGCAGGTACCACAGAGGGCAGGTAAGGGGTCTCAGATGTCTGGACAATATACCACTCTCCCACCCACCCCCACACAAATCTCTTGCAGGCAGCACTGCATCCATATTATTCTAACAGTATGTATTTGACATTTCTATTGCCATTTAGATATAAATAGGAAGGTTATCATTGGGATAACTCTTTTTCTTTAAAAACAAAGAAGTGTATTCTTCTCTCAGAGAGCAATGGCAAAATGTCAAATTAACTACAACAGACATTGACTTACAGCTCAATCCTATTGGGAACAAGTGTTCAGTGCCAGCATCAACTCCTTGGCAGCGTGTGGAGTCACTTGGCTGGAGGCCAGAGTCTCCTCCCCCTCCCCGTGCACTGGCAGATGTGCAAAGACCGACCAACACAGGAAGGATGGTGGAAGGGGAGGGATGGGGCAGCGGGAGGGTGGGACAGAGCAGGGGTGGGTGGGATGAAGGCAGAAGAGACAGGGGGAGTGTGGGACAGGGCAGCAACGGGGTAGGGAAAAGGCAGATGGGGTCTGGGAAGGGGGCAGGTTTGGTGGCAATGGCAGCCATTGAATCCAAACGCCCTTCCTGGAGCTAATCCCACCGTCCAGTGATTTCATTGGTGCAGAATCGAGTAGACTCATCCATGCCATGGAGGCTTACTCCTGGGAAACAGAATGTTCACTTACCCAGGAGAGACCTCTGCAACTGCTCCCCCCCCCCCTCCAGGATGCAGCAGTAGCATTTTGGCATTGCTGCATCAGCAAGGGAGAGAGAGAGGCTGAGCTTGTACTGAGGGCGCAGAGGGATATGGTTTGTAGTTTTTAAGATGAAGAGCTATGCAAGGTCCACGAATGCATATTAGCTTATGAATCCTTAAATATCATTAACAGTAATACCGGAGGGGAAGATCAAAGAATTTGCTTTGATTACTGTTGGAGTCTGAAACATTTTGCACTTCATCTTAGTTCTGACTGTGATCGCAATTGGGATAGCACAGCGATGGCAAACCTTTTGGGCTCCTTGTCAAAAAATTGGAAAATGTCTTACTTTATTCTGCTCACATGTCACCCCCTTCTGAACAAAAGAGAAAAAATTATGTACGTATTCATTTATTTTAAAATACAGTTCAGTCATTGGAGGGGTGTGTGCTATGCATTACATTAAAAAACGTCAAATAATTACAAAAATGATATATGAGTAAAACAAACTCACAGCACAATCCTAACCTGGAGTTAGGCTGGCACAATTAGGCCAGCAAAGTTAGGCTGGCACAAGGGACACTGTAAAGTATGTTTGGACCACTCTCTGAATCAGAGAGGCCAGCACGCAGCATCCTCTCTGATTCTGAAAGTGGTCCAAATGCACTTTATGGTGTCCCTTGTGCCAGCCAAACTTTGCTGGCCCTTGTGTCCTTTGTGCCAGCCAAACTGTGCTGGTGTAACTCCAGGTTAGGATTGCGTCCTCTGTTGTTATTGTGTGTTAGTGAATGCTGGCATGTCACCTTTGACAGGCACATCATAGGTTTGCCATCACTGATGCAGAAGAAGAGGGAGGAGAACTGGCCACTTTCAAGATGATTGTGTTAAATGCATCGATCCTCAGACTCTGCCTGTGTAGGAGGGAATCTGGCTGAAGGAGCAGACACGTCCAGGACATCTCACCCTCCAATGGAGCTTTTTGTAATTATGCAACTGGACCTTGGTATCAATAAAAGTTCATCTGCTTCCTAAAACTTGGATCCAGTGCCTTGTTCGAATATGACAGGAAGGAAACGAAAAGATGGTTAGCGCGTTGTAGGATTTGCAACATACTCTGTCACGACATGTGAATTTGAGGCAAGCGTGAAGACAGAAGGCAGGAAATTGCATGCCTTGCAAGGTGTCTACACTGAATCCCCAATAGATTTGGGGGGTGGCAGTCAATTCAACTGTCCTGATTCATTCACACATTCAGATCAGTGAATTAATGAACCCCCCCTCACCCCCCAGCGCTAGGATGGATGCTTTCCCCAGCTATCCGAAAACAGGCTTCTTTGTTGTCATTTCCTATAGCAGACATTTTAAACATTTTTCTACAAAATATCATCCTCCTTCCCTCTTAATAACTGGTGATAAAATAGCCAGTGGTGTCATTCAAATGATTTAGGAACAGGAACTCACTTTTGATTGGCACTTGTCGGGAACCCGGAACCAGCCACAGAGCCCATTAGGATCCGGAACGCCCGTTCTGGTCCGTTCCCCCTGAATGACATCACAGAAAATAGCCTTTGCCTTCCACAGTCTCTCATTCATTCTAAACCATGCACGAGATTGTCCAGAATATCAACATGTGTGCCAAACAATCTTTACTTCTTCTGGAGCAGGTTGGAAAGAGCGGAAGGTATACCAGTTTGGGCAGGAGGTCTAGTCGAGAGGGTAAAAGCCGCAGTAATGCCCGAAGATAAGATCCAAAGGTCGCCAGTTTGAGAGCACCGGAAGTTTCTGTGAGCGGCAGACTTTGAGAATGCGGCTGATAAGATCTGAGCCGAGCTGTCTCCAGCTGCCTGTGGGAGAGGAGTTGAACTGGGCCAGCTGTTCTTTGGTGAGAGCAAAGAAGCTGTTTATCAGCTGGCGGGAAGGTGATCGTGCGGCCAGAGGGAAAGACTGGGACTGTGAAAGTTTTCATCTGAATGTAATAGTTCTTGAAAGATAGAACCTCTTTGTGATTTGTAAAACCCCTCGGGGTTAGAAAAAAGCCTGCCTATGTGAACCGCCTTGAATTAAAGTCAAAGGAGCAATCTAATGACCAAGAAAGGCGGTATATAAATACCGGTATCATCATCATCATCATCATCATCATCAGATGGCCATCCATCCTGTTTGGCTACTGGATGCTGCACTTTCGGGTGGCTTCATTCAAGGCTGGGCCTACTTTGCCTTGTTGGGACTGCCACAATTATGCAAAATGTGTCCCTGGCCCATTTGCCACCCAGGACCACAGACTGTTGCTCCCCTCTCACCTGGAGCCCTAGTGCAATGTCTCATCACACTCCGAAAGCCGTCAGTTGAAAGCCTTCCAACGAAAACTGGAAGTACTTTTTAACGGCCTTCTGATACCTTCAGGAGACTTTTGGAGCGTGACGGGCTGATGACTGCAGAGGCAGCGGAGGCAGCAGGCACCGCCCGGGGACATTTGTCCCCCTGAACAATGGTAGTAACACCACTGCAAAACGTAACGATTAGCATTTTTGAAGATGTTTGTATAGTACAATTCATGCAAGTCAGCCTGAGCAAATAAGAGAAAATGGTGGCTTTCCTGATCAGTTATTTCCTCACTTTTCACTGCATTTGTTCATTGGTACATTTGCCCTGTACAGCTTATGACAAACTGCACTCATCAGGAAAATGATGGAGGAGGCTGCAAAAGGGGAAAGGGATAATGAAGAGCCAATAAGTGACAATGACTAAATGCGGAAGGATGACTCCAATTCAACAGAGCTTACTATTTATACGTAATCAGGTCTCTGGTTAGTTAATTGCTCTGGATAATGCTTTCAGCTGAAAAGAACTGTAGTTCTTTTAAGATCTCAGAACTGACTTAGATAATATCACAGGCAGTTTAGGAGTTGCAGCTACAGCTGCCCTTGGATAATGGCAACAAGAATCACAGTCACATCAATGGTGTTACATAATTTTATCCAGGAAGATCTTAATCTCATGGTATGGAATTTAATTTTAAAAGTAAATTCATGTACCTAATTGAATTGAGCCCCTTAGATCCCCAGCAAACAAAATGAATCTAGTACACAAGCAGGTAATTTTACTACCTAGGTACATCATCAATCATCAGTCAGTATTTATACACCGCTTTTCAACCCAAAGTTCTCAAAGCGGTTTACAGGAAATAATAATAATAAAGTTAAATGGCTCCCTGTCCCCAAAGGGCTCACAATCTAAAAAACAAAATGCAGAACACCACCAGCAACAGCCACTAGAAAAGACACAGTGCAGGGGTGAAAAGGGACAATTACTCTCCCCTGCTAAATATAAGAGGAACACCACTTGAAAAAGTGCCTCTTGCCCAGTTAGTAGGGGTCAAGTTAGTAGTACGTTCTACCAGTTAGTTAGTAGTACATTCTAGGAATATTGCAGCCCAATCCTAACCTGTGCTGGAGCACGCAGGCCTTTATGGCAGTTAGTGCCAGCAGGAGTGTGGTCGGTGGCCCATGAGTTTAGGATTGGGCTGCCCGCCCCATTTGTGCGTTTACTCAAGAGCAGGCAAATGTGCCTCAGTCCCCTGCAAAGGGGAACGCACGACCACCAGAACGGTCCCAGTCCAATGAACGTGGAGCTCAACCAACACTCCAAAAGGCAGCCTCCCCCACCATAGTAAAAAGTTCAGTATAAAGTCAAACTTTCTTTCAAGTCTCCTAAAGCTAGTCTAGCACTAAACAGGGTCCTGACAGAGTGACATGGTAAAAAGTGGGTCCTAGTCCTAAAACACTTGGTAACCACAGCTCCAACTAGATGGAGATGTATTTGACATCACACTGTGTTGGCCCATGGATGAGGATGACGGGCAGCCCAGTCCTGAACTGCCTGGTTCCTGTAGGTGCAGCGGTACCCAAACGACTGCAGCTGCATCCTGTAGGAGCCAGGCAGCTGCCAGAGTCTCCCGGGGACCTCCGGGGAAAGCCCCACTGCCCACAATGGGGGCTCCTTGCCCCCCCCCCACCAGTTATTTCACCAGGGGTAAATTAAGCAGCCCCGTCTTGGGCTGCCCAGGTGAGTTGAGGGGATAAGTTCTGGTGGTTGGAAGCAACCTCCTGGTCCCACCCCTTTGTTAGCCTACTCCTCCCCTCCCTCCGCCCAGTTCCTCCCCCCTCTCCACCCCCTGCCCCAAACATGCTTACTGGTGGCCAGCGCTGCTGGAGCACTGTCTGTCCATCTGCTCGCATTGGGGCCAGGCACTCACTGAGGGTCACCCCAGCAAAGGTGGTACGGTGTTCGCAGACGTGCTTTATATTATGGCAGGTTCGCAACACTTGTAGCCGGCAGCGCACACGTATCGCTGGCGATAACTGGCTCAGGATTGAGCCCTTAGTAATGAATGGGAACACAAATATTAGGTTCTTAGGCAAGGAGGAAAGGATGAGGAAAGGCAAGATGTTGCAACAGTCTCCTAGATATCTGGACATAGGGAGCTGGTTTACATGAACACAGAGAGAGAAAATAGAAAAGCTGGGAGAATCATCTGAAGCCCGATGGATTTTTCATAGAGTTCCTGCAGTATTTTCCCTACTCAAATATCCATGGAATGATTTCCTTTCTTTTACAAGCACATTTCTCTAGCAGAGAACTGCTAAAAGCATATGCAATGCATCTACCAAATGGGATGCTGGAATAAAATCCCCCAAAGCCATTGTCAGTGCTGGGTCATAACTTAGACATGCTGCTTGCCTAATGACGTTTTGGAGAATAATTATAAATACAGCCTTGGCAAATTCAAGATTGGCACCTGCCAGAACAGGAATTAGTCCAATATATAATCCTCAAAGCGCATTTTAGTGACAGTTGTATTGCTATATTACTGTTGCAGGAACATCTGTGCAGTGCTTTTCAAGCATGAACATTTCCCTAAACAAAAGTATGTTTATGAACATAGAAACGCATCTTCCTGTAATGTCTGGTGTGGCGAGTGGGGTTCAGTTGTTCTCTCTCCTACAAATGTGAGTTTTGTTCCCTAGACGGGACTGAGCATTACATTCATTGAAGAGGAAAATGTGGGGTTTCCAACATTTTTTCTGACAGAGGTCCATTCTCTGTAACGCCTACATGACAGGCCAAAATTGAATGGGTGCTACTATCCCCCGGAATGGAGTTTGTGCAGGGCAATGAGAGCCAGGATGTTGCGGTGTTCAGGATAGAGTCATAGAGTTGGAAGGGACCTACAAGGTCATCTAGTCCAACCCCCTGCCTGTAGCAGGAAATCCTCCTAGAGC
This sequence comes from Lerista edwardsae, assembly GCA_029204185.1. Taxonomy (NCBI): domain Eukaryota; kingdom Metazoa; phylum Chordata; class Lepidosauria; order Squamata; family Scincidae; genus Lerista; species Lerista edwardsae. The sequence continues at coordinate 22,849,363 of JAJKFI010000004.1, read as the reverse complement.
ATCTCCAGCAGGTGCCAGTCAAGCCTCTGCTTGAAGGACTCTAGTGAGAGAGAATCCACCACCTCCCTTGGCAATCTCTTCCACTGTTGAACCGCCCTTGTGGTCAAGAAATTCTTCCTGATGTCCAGCTGGAATCTCCTCTCTTGCAGTTTGTACCCATTGGACCTAGTTCAGTAGTCAAAAGCATTGGACAGTAGTCAAAGGCAGATGAGAAAGGAAAAGGAAAAGGAACAAAGGCAGTATAAAAATATAAAAAATAAATGTTGATCGCGTTCATAAAAATGCATCTATTGAATTACTGCATGCCCCAGCATTACAAAAAGCTCTGTCGAGTACATGTTGCTACTTAGCCGTGATGTGCTAAATTCTTCTTACAAGTTGTTCATTTTTATTACACACCACAATTAATGTACATGGTGTCCTACAGAGTAACATAAGCAAAAGGCAGACTCCTGAAGCACTTACAGCTGAAACCATAGTGGTCCCTCTCTGACCTAAAGCTGTGCACATTTTTGTGTAAGATTCAGATCAGACCCCAATGAGGCAGATGGGGACATTTCTATGCATCCCAGTTTGCACAAAAATTCAATTTGGTGAACCGAATCCGGCTCTTATCCTCAGTGTAATGAACTGGCCTCTTTAAGGACTAAGCTTGACTTTATTCTTGCACCAGCTGGGAGGAAGGAAGGTAATGTAATTACAAAGAGGGGAATGCTGTCCACCTGATCTGGCTAATGACTGATGTAGAAGAGTTTGGGGCAGAGCAAAGAAGAATCTCATTGTGGCTGGAGCTGTAGGTAAGCTCATGGAATTAGTTCTTTCGTGCCTTTCTCTTTTAGTTGTATGTGAAGATATGCTTCTCTATAGGTAATTTTAATTGCCTTTCTGTACATCTAGACTTGGTTATTAATGTATTTAATAAAATTGGAGTAAAATTTGCTAAACTACACTAACTCTTTGACTTTTGTATGAAGGAGCAGAATATTCCTTGCCCCATCTAGCACTTCTTCTTTTGGCTTGAATTATCCAGTAGGGCAAGGGACATGGTGGCGCAGCGGGTTAAACCGCTGCTGCTGGGCTTTCTGACTGGAAGGTTGGGAGTTCAAGACTGCGCGATGGAGTGAGCTCCTGTTGCTTGTCCCAGCTCCTGCCAACCTAGCAGTCCAAAAGCACATAAATGCAAGTAGATAAATAGGGACCACTTCGGTGGGAAGGTAATGGCATACTGTGCGCCACAGCATATAGTCATGCCGGCCACATGACCATGGAAGCTTGTCCTCGGACAAAATGCCGGCTCTACCGGCTTTGAAACGGAGATGAGCACCACCCCCTACAGTCAGTCATGACTAGACCATTTGGTTATGGGGAAACCCTTACCTTTACCCAATAGGGAGCAAAGCTTAAAGTCAATGAACCTAAGGATGGGTCAGGACTGCAATGCTTTTTCTCCAACCACTGTCACTTGCATGACATCCACTGTCAACATTACTATATGGTAATATGATGCTCATGATGGACTGATATACTGGCTTGGTACCCATTATTCTTAGAGCAGAAAACATTGTGCTGGAAGTGAACCCTATCAAACAAATAGCTGTAAACAAGAGGATGAATGAAGAGGGAGGAATGATAAAATTCTTGGGTATTTGGCAGTACATGCTTGGGCATCTGGGCCTCCAGGTAATGTTTCTGATAAGAGCATGGCTCAAAGACCAACTGCTTATTTCAGGAAGGGAGTTCAGTTCACATGTAATTGATGCAGCTGTGACTCTTGGTGTGAATGTGTATTCACATGCTCAGCTAGTTCCTATTGACTTATGTGGATGGTAGAGTGTATTCTTCCTCCTGAAGAATAGGGCCCCCCTTAGGCTCGCTGCATTTATTGGATCATGCATGTAACAAAATGTATGTAGCCCCCCCCCTATAGACAGCATTTTTTTCCTTATCAGTTCTTGCAAATCTTCAGACTCTAAAGCAGTGGTTCTCAAATTTTTAGCACCAGGACCCACTTTTTAGAATGACAATCTGTCCAGGGCCCACCAGAAGTGATGACATGGCTGAAGTGCCGTCACTGTAATGCCAGAGCCTGCTGCTTTCCTGAGAATGCAGCAATAAATTGGGTTATTTCTCAGCCATTTTCCAGTAGCAAAGTGAATCGGAAAGGGAAAAAGCCCATTTACAGCCTCGGCACAAGCAAAACAACCACACGGCCCTCCCCCCCTCCAGTGTCCTTTCCCCCCATATTTTCAATGATTACTGTCCTAGGGGCTACGTGAGTTACCTGAAATTGGCTCAGGACTCACCTAGTGGGTCCTGACCTACAGTTTGAGAAGCACTGTTCTACAGTTTTGTAAGAACTGACATAACATATGCCAGACAACATCATGCTGCAGAAGGAGAAAAAACTCAAGGATCAGAACTGTTAAAGATCATATCTTTTACACAATATAATGTGTGATTCAAACTTGCTTTTAAAGAAGCAATTATTCAGGGGTGTCAAACACAGCCAGATGTGGCCCCCATGAGCTTTTTATCTGGTGCGTGTGATGCTTGGGCTCTCTCAGCCCCACCACCACCTGTTCTCAGTTGCCGTTTCACCTTGATAGAAGTGGTACTGCTAAAAGGGTAGCCCTTGCGATAATTGGGTTTTCCCATAACACACATTTTCTCTGCTGTCACTTTCAGCTAATGAGCTCCTAAATGAGAAGAAAATGCTTACTTCTGATCATCACCAGCTCAATGACATCTCTTCTAATCCTCAATAGGCACAGTGAATGTAATTTGGCCTTCTGTATGAAACGAGTTTGACACCCCTGGATTAGATCATCCTTTTCAGGCTTCCTCTTTTGCAATGATCCAGCTTGTCTTTGGCTATTAGGAACCAATAAACATAATAAATGCAATTGCTACAATGTCCAGGCAATGTCTTGACTGTATCCGTGGAGTCAGTTTATGAGGCAGAAATTAGCAACATTGAATTCAGGTGCTGGATAAACAAACAGGCTCCAATCACACAATGCTCATGAATCTCCAGTCATACAATGCCATATACACTTTAGTCTGGCTCCTGAAAATAAATGTTGGCTGCTGGTGTTGGGCTGGAATTGTTACAGCATGGTTTACAGCATTCATTCATCCAAGTTTTATACGACACTAGTGATTACAAACACAGATTTTTCTCTTTCCAGGCAGTCATTGGCTATTTTTAGTGCCTCTGCAATTGAGGTTGTAACAAAAGTGTCTTTGTTACAACTCTACAAACATTTATTCTGTGTCTCCTGTAAGGGGAAGACATGTCTTATGTTAATGCCCGTTGATTCCAGTGGAAGGTATTAGATCCACTTTAGAATGTATGTTTGATCTTCCATTAAATTTGAAGAAGCAACTCATGATCAGAAAAGCAGGAAGCCCAAATTCCGGGTTTGAAGCAGAAAGTAGAGGGAATATTCTGATTGTTTCTTTGGCAGAGCTTTGTGGGATTTGAGTCCAATGAGTCCACCCGCAGTGTGTACAGAATTAATTCAGAAGCAGCCATAAGAAAGAGAGATCATTATTATCAAGTTTTGACATGATCCGATATAGAGACCATGCAATGAAGCAGAGCTTGGGACAAAAAGGATTTCCTTCTTCCATGTGAACCTGTCTTTCCAACAGAAGTAGACTTGTTGGGAATTTTCAGAGCCAGACCCATCACCATTGGGGTGCCATGGCAGCTGGGCAGACAGCCTGGAGCAGCCCCACCCAGGCAGGGAGGAAACAGGATTGGCAGTGGAGCCGCCCGGACAAATGGGCATGGCTGCAGATGCTGAGCTGGCCAAAGGAATGCCCTGTTGACCTTCAAGTGCTCATAGTGCCTGTGCAAGCCTGGGCCTCGGTAGTGGATGTGCTGGCCTTGGGGCACCAGTGCTGGTAAGCGGGGGCTGACATGTGGCAGGTGTGGACGATGCACCTGCTGAATGGGCTTCTGAAAACCCAGGCGGTGGCAGTAGCTTCCCAGACAGGAGGGACTTAACTGGGGAAGGAAGAAGGAAATGGAGGCCCCCTGGAAGAGGAGGGAACAGGAAGGGGTAGACAAACTCTTTAAGGGCAGGAAAGGCCAAGGACGGGGATGGTTGGGATTGGGCCCAGCAACACAAGGAGGGTGGCTCAATTTCACAGCAAAAGGGGGGGGTACCATGTCCCCCCCTGCCAGAAGATTGAGGCCACGTGGGAAGGATCATGCCTGTACCATTTCCTCCTCCATTTTGCTGGTAGGGCTGAGCAAGCAGAGCTGACAGGAGACAAGAGAATAGTATTTGTTACTTGCAGCACCCAAGATATGGAATTCCCTGTCCCAAAGAGATCTGATTCCCCCTCCATATGTTTTCCACTATCTGTTGGAAAATTTTTGTTTCCTTCTCTCTCCCATTCGTAATCTTCCTCTTTGGTTTGGTGCGTGTTCTCTGCTCTTGGAGTGTTTCATTTTGACCTATTGAGAGGAAAAAGAGAAAAAGGATTAGGAGATTTCACTGATCGCTCAGCTACAGATTGCTTATGATGATTGGCACCAACACAGTATTTGGTGGAGTAAATCTCAATTTAATGTGAACTAATTATATAGGAGAAAATTCCATTCCATGTGCTCCCTTTGGATGAAAATGTCACCAATTTTCACCAGGCTTTCACAGTGAGAAGCTACTTTTAACATAAGAACAGCCCTGCTGGATCAGACCAAAGGCCCATCTAGTCCAGCTTCCTGTATCTCACAGTGGCCCACCAGGTGCCCCAGGGAGGCATGAGACAACAAGATGCTTGCATCCTATTGCCACTCCCTTGAGTGATATCCTTTACAAAGGATATGACAATTTTCAGGGTATTGAATAACATGTGGCAACAACAAATCTAATCCATTGAGAAGTTGGTAGAAATAGGAAGCACTGGAATATAGGAAACTCTGGAGTAAAACAAAAAGAACCTTTAAGTAAGGAATATTTAAGGGGAAACAGAATCGCTTAAATGGAGGGCAGGGAGACAGGCTACACATTACATCTTGCAATTGCTAGAAAAATTAGTACCCAATACCTGATAATTTGTGTGTGTATCTCCCAACAATTGATGTCAATTGAGCCTACATGTACACAACTTATATAGAGGACCAGGATGGGTCCCCTCCATGCATTCAATATTCCCTGTTTAGATAAGTCAACTGGACTCTTATGATCCCTAGTTGTGAGATGGAAAAAGGAATTCCTTGAGCGTTGCATTTCTCCCTGGTGGTTGGGAAAGGGGCCAGTGTTTTTTTTGAAGAAACCTAGCATATTCACATTAAACACTATATAGGCATGCCCTGGTATCCACTGATTCAGTGTCCATGGTTTCAGTTATCCAAGGATACCATGGATACTGGGAAGCCTATTTAAAAGATAAGGGAACATCAGCAATTTTGCTGCAAAAGGGTAAAGAGATGTGTTTAATGTTCTCCTAGCTTTAAAAAGGCATCCCCCAATGTGCCCAATGGTCCATGTGTTTTGACTGATGGGCTCTCATGAGCCTCAGGGATAGGTAATCAGATTAACTTAAATTGGAAAGTGTTTGCTTAAAATATTTCTATCCTGCCTTTTCCCATAAAATGGGATGCCCAAAGCAGATTATAATGTCTCTCAGTGGTTTCACATAGATATCAAATAACATAGGGGCAGAATAGAACCCCGAGGCACCCCCCCCCCATGTAAAAATCCAGACCACTGAACAGGTGTTCCTCAGGAGCTCTTTCTGGAGCCTATTGGCCAGAAAGGGCTGGTACCATTGTAAAACAGTGCATCCATGCCCCAACCTGGTCAAATGACCCAGGACACCATGACTAATAGTAATCACATGCCACTGTTGGTCCAGCAGGCCCAACAAGGACACTCTCCCATCTAGTCCTCAGTGCAGATAATCCACCAGGATGACCAACACCATTTCCTGTCTAGGCTTGATTTAGATGGCCTACTGAAGCTCAATAGCAAGCAGCCAGAGGAGAGAACCACACTGTGAAGGCTAAATCTGAGACTAATAATTTGATGAATCATAAGAATATTGTAAAAAAAAACACCATTGAAAAAATGGTGGTTTAGACTAGCCTGTCCATTTAAGCCAGCTTGAGCATTTGCTTCAGCATGGGAAAGACAGGATATAAATTCTTCAAATAGTAAATAAATACCATCCCAAATCCTGGCCTGAAACAAGATTGAAAGGTGTCTCCAGGCACAAGTACTTACAACTGGGCACCACAGCCTCCAGCAACAGCTGTGTTTGAGCCACCAACACAGCCTGCTAGCATTCATAAGGTCCAAGAGTAAAGTAACAGCCCTAAAAACAAGGCTTTTATTGGCCAAAATGCCAGCTGAATGGCCATGAGTTAATTGGCCAGCCAATACCACACAGACCCTTGCATCAATGTTAAGCTGCACCCAGCTGATAATAATTAGCTGTTTCATACAGGAAGATGACCAACAGCTGGGGCTCCTGGTCTGTGTCCAAATTCTCCTGGTTGTTTCCCCAGGGAAAAGTTCCGCAAGTACTCCCAGAGGCCAGGAGACACCTGGATGATATTGGGGGCTAGCACAAGCCATTACACATGGTAGATCCAGGGAGAATTTCTTCAGGAGGGGGCAAACTACCACCAACTGCAGCACTGCTGGCAAAAGCCCTTTCATCGGAGATCAGGCGTGGATCTAGGGGGTGCTAGGGGGGGCACGAGCCATGGGCACCATCTTGGGAGTTGGCGCCATAACCATGGCACGCCATGCCCCCAAAATGGCGCCCATGGCCCCCCCCGCCCAGGCCCTGCGCCGCGTTCTCCGCACTCCGGCTGGCCTTAAAGAGCCAGCCGGAGCGCAGAGAATGCGCTGCCGCCTGGCGCCCCTCCCGCCTCTTAGGGCGGGGGCGGGGCATTGCACAGCGCTGTGTTCTCCACGCTCCGGCTGGCCTTAAAGAGCTAGCCAGAGCACGCGCTGCTGCCCGGCCCCCCTTCCACCTCTTGGAGCAGGGGATGGGGCGCCGTGTTCTCCGCGCTTCGGCTGGCTCTTTAAGGCCAGCCGGAGCGCGGCGAATGCACTGCCGCCCTGCGCCCCCTCCCATCTCTTGGAGCGGGGGATGGGGCGCCGCGTTCTCCGTGCTCCAGCTGGCCAGCCAGACTGCGGAGAACATGTCGCTGCACGTTGCCCCACCCCGCCTCTTAGGGTGGGGCGGGGCATCCCGGGTGCTACGTCATGACATTGTGACATCATGACATTGCGTGCCCCCATGGGGCGCGCTTTCATTGGGTGCCATGGGCGCCCTTTCGACTAGATTAACCTCTCCGCCCTGTCGACTAGGGTGCCTCTCCGCCCTGTTGGAGATTAACTGGTTACCTTCCTTGTATGCTCAGCCAGCACCTTCTCTGCCTCTAAGGAGCCAGGACAGGCAAACGTCAAGAGCACGTGCTCTTGGCTTCATACTACAGGAGCCTGTCCAGATCCTCAGATGGTACAAGGTGAAAAGAATCCCAAATAACAGGACCAACAGCTACCTGGGGGACTTTGACTGAAGCACCCAATACGGAGTCCAGGTTGCTCCACAGTGCTTCATCAGCACCATCCACCTGACCAACAGTAAAAAAATGGGTTTGCTGTATGTCCCGTCACATGTCAGGGCCACAGTGAGCTGAGACAGGCTCGTGGTTGTCATGATGGCCATGAAATCCTTGTCCTCAACCTTGAAGTCCTCCAGGGTCAATACCTGGGGCATTCTGGGCCATTCCTGAAATGACTCCAGTCAACTCAGCCAGGGAGATGGTTGAGCAACAAGGTGGGCAGTACACCAACATAATCCCAATCCTATATCATCCATTTGGAATCACATGGAGACAAACAAACCTAGGAAACTACTGGGCAATAAAGGGGCATAGCATAATATCACAACTGATTATCACAATCCTGTGTCCCCAACAGTGCTTTGCTGCAGCACCCACAAGCCTGGTGGCAGTGGTGTCCCTACAGGGGGGGCAGAGCTCTAAATTTTGCAAGGAACCTTACCCTCTGGTGTAACTCGCTCCTCTCCCTTGCCACTGTAGCCAGTAAGGAACACCAAGATGTTGCTTTTCCCCGTGAGGATTGGCTAAAGTGGGGCGGGAAAGTAGCCATTTCCGTGACAAGGTAAGACTCCTTGCAAAACTTAGAGCTCTGCCCCCCTGTACATAAGAACATAAGAAGAGCCCCACTGGATCAGGCCAAAGGCCCATCTAGTCCAACTTCCTGCATCTCTCAGTGGCCCATCAGATGCCTCAGGGAGCACGCAAGACAACTAGATATGTGCCTGGTGGATAAAGCTGGGAGAGACCAAACCCTCTTCACCTCATCTAACTAGATCTCTGTAATGCAAGCCAGACCAGCACCTTCACATGGGTCAGTCTGGTCTTATTCTTCACTGATCTGGCATTCAAGTTCAATCATTTCATAGAGTGAACATTTTATTGAGTTGTCAAAGAAAGGTTCATGGCAACTAAAAATGATGAACCCTAGCAGATGGTCCATAACCTCCAACATTTAACACATGACAACATTTCTGTGAATGGGTGCAGCTAGGAGCAGGATGTATGATGGTTTTTCACACGATGCTACCCCGAAGCAGTGTACATTATGGCTGCAATCCTGTCTACACTTACCTGTGAGTAAGTCCCATTGAATTATATGGGACGTACCTCTGAGTAGACATGCCTAGGCTAGTGATGTAAAATGATTACCAAAAGGCAACTAAAGCTGAAAGCATGACATGATTAATCAGTTAATTTACAAAGAGGTTGTTGATTAATCAAATTATAATCTACTGTCTCTTTGCAAAAGGTGCCGAGGGCTGACAGCATTGTTGCAAGCTGTACAAGTACATTTCATGGCACCAGCAATAAAATAAGGTGATTTTCCAAACAATAAATTTGTCTGTTAACTGAAGAAAATTGCTATTCAATATTTCCCCATAATCACTAGTTCAGAAATACTGATTTTCTAAAAACCAGTTTAAGTCAGGCATGTAACAGTTACATGGCAAGGCATCCATGTGAAATGTTTCAAAATGATTGTGACCAAAGTTTACTGGGAAGTCCACTGCAATTTCTGCTGGCATTTCATCTGTATCAAAAGCTTCTATTTTCAAAAGGTCACAAGGTTGCAAAAAACCTGAGCTAGTCCCAAGAACTAACTCCTTATTCTCCTGTCTCTTTTGAAAAAAAAAATGTCATAAGTCCCAAAATAGAGAAATCCAGAGTCATCCTTGGAGGAGGGAAAGCCAACAGGAAACTAGTGAAAGATGCAAACTCTGCAGCCTTAAAAAAAAAAAATCTCGACAATTGAGATAACTATCTCAATCAACTCTCTGGATTTTGCAGCTGACAAGGTCACCTTCATACACAGCAAGGGATGCTGCTAAGATATTTAGGAAGTGCACTGCTATCTTTAACAATTCAAGCCCTATTCAGAATAGTTCTGTCTGCAATCAAAACAGAAAATGCAAATAGGTAGGAAAGGTCTAGCAAATTAAATGGAAAAACAATTATTTCTGCTTAGGGATTCAACCCATGCACTTCGGAGTACCATTCCCATGTAATGGTGTCAAGTTGGAATAAAGTTTGGGAGTTGTGTTTTTATGCGTGTGTGTCAATGTGTGTTGAAAGGTGGTATTCTTAATTTTATATATTCCACCAAAACATGTCAGTGACAGTGCAATCCTAATGCTGCCCTGAGATGGCACAAGTCCCTTGTGCTGGCTCCCAAGTGTTGCAAACATGACGTAAACCTACTTGGGAGCAGGCTGGGCTAACAGTGCCAGACCTGCGCCAGAACAGGGTGAATTTGTGCTGGCCCAAGCCGGCCAGTGCAGGGGGCAGGAACAGTGGTGGTTTGGGGCAAACGTAGGGAGGTTGGGCAGTCTGGGAGGCGGATCGGGCCTGGAAAGTAGTGGGGGTAGATCCCCCAATGTCAGGCCAACCCATGTTACATGGGCTGCTCAGATTTGTGTCCACAATTTCAGGGGCACAGATCCGAGTAGCACCATAGGCCGAGCTGGCGTAACCTGGGGTAAGGGGAATAAATCCCCCTTACTCTGAGTTGTGGCCCAGCCTGCACCTAACCTGTGCCAGGCTAGCATGGTGCCCTTCGATTTCTATACAATGCATTTTTTCTCCAAATGATGACCAGTGGCGTCTCTACAGGGAGGGCAGAGCTCTAAGTTTTGCAAGAAGCCTTACCTTGCAGTGGAAATCACTCCTTTCCTGCACCGTTTTAGCCAATCCTCACAGGGAACAGCAACATCTTGGCGTTGCTTACAGGCTACAGCAGCAAGGGAGAGGAGGGATTTACATGACAGGGGAAGGCTCCTTGCAAAACTTAGAGCTCTGCCCTCCCTGTAGAGACTGATGATGACATAGAACATTTCATTCTTGGATGATGGCTAATTTGAATTGATCAAGCTTCGTAAAGAGTTTCAAATGTTTTTTTTATTGATACGGAAGATCTTGTAGACGTTGTAGCATGTAGAGTATTGCTTAACTGGAAGAATAGCCATTGCCTTTAATGCAATAATCAATCAAATGAGCAATCAACTCACCCATTCACTTTAATTCAATGAACTGAGGGCAACGGTGTGGCACACAAAATTATTCAGTTATCAGGGTACTGAACTGGAAGGTGGTAATGCAATAAAGCACAGTAGGATCAGTTCACACCTGGTGTAATTACGCCAGCATGAGAGGAGCTACACCAAGGATGAGAAGGGTCCATAAAGTCAGCAGGATCACAAATTTCTTTGTGTAAGGGTCACTGGTGGAGTCAATTGCACCCTCTGGCTTCAAGAATGAATTTATATTCTCATTCTTTCTCATGTGTCTCAGTAATGGGATGGGAGGTTTATGGGAGATGTCTGCAAACAGCAGCATTGATATTATTATCCAGCATTGCTATGTCAATTATTCTTGAATCCTGAGACCTCAGGGGAAGTATCATGGTCCTGCATTTTTTTTAATGCACGATGACACAGAGTTTGCCTAAGTGTTCCTGTCTTTATACTTTAGTAGCGTACAGAAGAAAACACTGTCCGTACCATTTGTTCCAATGCCAATTTCGCATTTCCAAGCATTCCCTCTTATAAACCCTGGAGACAGTGTGTGGAAAAAGCACCTGCAGGAAAACCGCTCTGTTAGAGAAAGAGGAGACTTGTGTAACGCCTTACTCTGCGAACTGAGGAATAGAGATAACCAGAATCTCGTACACGTCTCCTGTTGCGTGGGTGCCCCTAAACCCTGGTGCCAAGCCTCCTTAAAAAGCAGGTCTTGGATGTATTCCTGCATCTCACTCCCCAGAAAGTATTTATTTACACTTTTAATTTCAGTTTGGTCCACTCCTATCAGCAGCCTGTTTTGCTCACAAGGCACTTTAAATTTAGTCGCAGGAAAAAGAAGTGTGTTGAGTTACGGAATCCACCCCTGCTGCTCCAAAACAATCAGAAACAGGAAAAGGTAATCAAAAGGGAGTTTTAATGAGTTATGGAGCTATTGTTTACAGGAGGGGAGCAGGACACTCCAAGCCCAAGTCTTTGGGACCTCCGTGACCCAGCACTGCCTCTTGGTGGCAAAAATATTTGCTTGAAACTGCGTCAAAACAACACAACGTGAGTTTCTGGAGGCCAACACGAGGGGAGGGGAAGTGGAGCATATTAATGGAAACTCCCTGAGTCTCCCAGCCCAGTTCTTCAGGCGCAGTTCTTGAGAAACAAGAACAAGAAGGCAAACAGCAGCTGTATTTACATGTGAAGCTGAAAGCAGACAACAGAAATGGTAATTTGGCACAGATCTAAAAATACTTGAAACCTTTGTTCCACTCTCCTACTGACACAAATTGTAAACAATCTCAACCAACTCAGATGTCCATCCAGAGAGTAAAGCCAGCACCGGAGGTGAACAAAAGTGGACCTTGCACAGGAAGTGAGCAAGAGTCGATCCAGCACAGGAAGTGAGCAAAAAGAAGTACACGCCACATTCTAGCACACAGGCACTGTACATTCCCTGTACGCATATGCACCGAGCATTAGTTGGTGTGGAAGGTCCTGCCTTCTTACACACATCAAACCTCCTTTGGAACTATTCAGTTTTGCTGAATGTTGAGGCTAACAGTTCTCTGAGAACAGAACATGGACGTTGATGCTACTATAGTAATAAATTATGAACTAACCATATAATCAATAATTATTAATATTTGTATGTTCTTGGGAAATACTCATATTCCTGCTTTAATTTTATTTACTGCATTCACAGAATGCCTTTCTCCCTGATGCATTCACAGTGATTTATCTATCTATATAAAAGAGAACGTTTGTACATTCGTGTGTACGTACATATGTTCCGCATAGGCTCCGCAACACCTGGACCAATCGACACGAAACTTGGCACGCATACACCTTGCGGCCTGGTGACAAACACTGTGGGGGTCACATACCCCTAGGACTCCACGGGGGTGCAGGGGGGTTTGAAAAGTACACATGATTGCAAACGGCCGACATCGGTGTTGAATCCATTGTTTCCGGGGTCACCGAGACGAGCAGTGACACCCCGACACCGTTTGACTCTGGGTTCGCCCCCCCTCGGTGTGGGGGGGGTGAGAAGGGGTGGAAAAAAACCCGTCCACCATGCCCTCCTGGAACGCCTGGAGTGATTGACGTCAAACTTGGCATGTGTAAGCCTTGCAGTCTGGTGACAAATACTGTGGGGGTCAGACCCCCCTAATGCACCCAGGGGTGGGGGTATGCATGAAAATGGTCAGAAATGGCCGAAATCGGTGTCAAATCTATAGTTTCCGGGGTCGCCGGGATAAGCGGCGACGCTCTTGATGCCGTTGGAGTCCGGGTTTGCCCCCCCCTCAGCATGGGGGGCGAGAAGGGGTGCTAAACAAAACGTCCGCCATGCCCCGCTGGAACGCCTGGACCAATTGGCACCACACTTGGCATGCGGATGCTTGGTGGCCTGGCGACAAACACTGCGGGGGTGACCCCTACCGGCCCCGGGAGTGGGAGTAGGCAGTGGGCCCCACGTGAAAATGGTCGAACACGTCCACCGTGACCCGTTGGAATGCCTGGAGCAATTAACACCAGTATGCTTTACGGTCTGGGGACAAACACTACAGGGGTCACACCCTCCTAGTGCCCCCAGGAGTGGGGGTGCACAGCGGGCCCCATGTGAAAATGGTCAAAAACGACCAAAATCGGTGTCACATCCGTAGTATCCGAAGTCGCTGAGATGAATGGCGACGCTCCTGAGGCCGTTTGAGTCCACATTCGCACTTGGGATAATTTGTTGCCTGGGCAACGCTGGGTAAAAAATGCTAGTATTTTATAATACAGCCATGGCTTCCACTCTAAGGGCCCAATGCTTTCCAACTTTCTAGCACTTATACAGCCATGCCAACAGGGCATATGCTGTACCTTGCAGTGGGGGGGCAGTTATGGAGGCCCCTTCCAGGTAATATTTGTTCCTTTACCTTGGGCCTGCATTGTGGCTGCATAGGTGCCGGAAAGCTGGATAGGCTAGGGCCCTTACAGACACGATAGACAAGGAGAAAGGAATGGAGAGGGCAGAAGAAAATTGTTGAAAAGTCACATTCTGGAAGGGGAGGAGTCAAATGGAAATTTGCTCCATCCAAGCTGAAGATCTCACAGGACAGCGCTAGGCCGACAGAACAAACATGCGTCGGCCCAATGGGCAGCTTAGATTGCGCTGTTAATCTTTTATCTTGCATTGTTTTATTTAGCTGCACCTGTTCCTTTTAATGATTTGAATCGCCTTGGGTGCCCCAAGGCGGGGTAGAAAGGCAGGATACAAATTCTTTAAATAAAATAAATATTTATATTTAGGAAAATACAGGTGCACAGAAAACACTGCATGAGAGAGTGGTGTTTCTAAGCATGTTCTGAAGCTTGTTCAAGCAAATTTGTAATATAAATAGAATCGCAGTAGTGGAATTTCACCTTCGCACAGAGCTCCAGGATCCTGATGGGTCAGTCAAAATGCGACTCTCTACTTCTTGTCTGTAACATGAAAAATGTTGTGGAGAAAAAAAAACCCTGTATCACAGGATTCTCCTGAAGATTGATGAGGTAAGGATTATAAAGCACTTTGAGCAGTGGAAATGTTATTTACGTTATATGAAATCTTCACATATCTTGCCTCTGTGGAATATGTCTATATTTTTGTGCTCAGTGATGCACAATATGTTATAAAAACTGTGTCTAGAAAAACAAAGACAGATTTATCAGTCTGAGCAGCTCTGCAGGCATCACAGGTTGTTGCTGGAAATTACCGCAAAGGAGCACTTCAGTTATTGGCATCTTCCTCTCAAAGGAGATGTGGACATGGTAGCAGAGGTCAAAGGGTGGGAAAGTTGCAATAAGCCTCCAGGGATCACAGCCCAGGAAAGAGGGCACAGGCGCCTTACTTGGTGAACCACGGTGGTCGCTTGTCAGAGGAAGGACCTCTATTCTGCTGCATTCCACTGCCACAATTGCAGCTGGACAGAGGGTGGAATTGCAGTTCCCAATTAGCAGGGATCATGTGATACACAGGAGGGCCAATGGGATTGCTCCAGATTCATAAAGCAGCTGATTCTTCAGGGTGAGGAACTGGTTGCTCCAGCAGAGACTGAGCTCTTAGACTGTCTGTCCCTGCATCCTTCCTTGACTGCTTACCTGCTTCCTGACTACTTCCAGCCAGCCAGCTCCGACAGTCTGAAGTTCTGTCAAACACAACACACTGTACATGGACTTTCATTTATCCATGTTCCCAAACTGTATTTTTCTCTGGTTAGTCAATAATTATTTAATCACCAATGACGAACATACTTCGCTACTGTGGACCACTTGAACCATCGTCATGGATTAATTGTGTGGCAGCACAAAGAAGCTGTTGCGGTGGGTAGCTTGTTATTGAAAAGAACAACAGAAATCATTTGTGGGGAATCTGGTTAGTTGTTTTTCTGTGCTACAGGTGGATGACAATTCCTTTGCCGGAGAGATTGCTTGTTGATAGCCCAGCATGAGAGGTAGTTGGAATTACTTTGGGTGTGCAGAGCCTCTGTCTCTCTCTGTCAAGAGCTTAGCGCCATGCACTCCCGACAGGCAGCAAATCTGCTCAATTTACTCCGCAAAAGGCAGCAGATCCACGCAACTTGCAAGGTTGACCCAAGTCCTCTTGGCCCCTGACATGGTTTAGCAAATGCTCCACAAGGTGGCAATGCTCTTTCCATTTCCTGGATTGGGAAAAAAAAGGGAGACTAAGCAGAAGTGTGGAAGAGAAGAGAGTGATGGGCTAGAAATTCTCTGATCCTCTAACCACCACTTTCCTCTCCTCCCCATGTCTTCTGCTCTGTCACTCTTCTTTTTTCCCAGGGAATAGGAGAAGCAGTGGAGGAGAGTGAACAGTCAGAGCTGGGCAAGCCCCACTGAATGGCCACATCAGTAAATTTGATGGATGAACTGGTTGTACCTATTTGCATATGTGTAAATATAGCCAACATTACAAACATGCCATAAATCTTCAGTGCTGCCACACCCAAAGAAAACCACACTTGTATAGTGCAGCCTCTGGAACTTCTCACCTCCTCTCAGGGGAGTAATGAATAAGAAACAATCCTTAGGAAAGAGAAGTTATTTACTTCACTGAAAACATGCAAATCCAGTGTGAATAATTCTCAGGGTATGGTGACCTTGGCAGAGATGGGCACTCGAGTTGTTGCAACTCAAGTTGCAAAAATGCTAGTTTTAACTTGTGTTAACTAGAGTTACGGATGTCACTGACTCAGATCCAAGGACTTGTTTGTTTCTCAAAATGACTTGGGACTTGAGTAACCCCTGCTAACTGGGCAAGAGGCACTTTTTCCAGTGGTGTTCCTCTTATATTTAGCAGGGGGAGAGTAATTGTCCCTCATCACCCCTGCGCAGTCTTTTTGGTGGCTGTTGCTGGTAGGCTGCCTTTTTTTTTTTTTTAGATTGTGAGTCCTTTTGGGACAGGGAACCATTTAACTTTATTATTACTATTTGCCTGTAAACCGCTTTGTGAACTTTGTGTTGAAAAGCGGTATATAAGTACTGTTGACTGACTGACTGACTGACTGACTGACTTGAATCAAAATGATATGAAATTCCCATGAGTAGAGTTGCAACAGGTGAGCACTATGACTTGAGTCGAGTCATAGGGTTGCTGACTCATGACTCGACTTGTGACTCGAGATTAATGGCTTTGACACAGCCCTGGACCTCGGTGACTTTTTAACCAGGCAGTAACACAAGCCTTTCCTAATCAATTCAGCAAGTGACAATAGAAGTCACATGAGGCTTTCAGTGTCAAAAGGGCCAGGAGAATGAGGCCCCAAAGAGATTTCCAGACTTAACTAGTACTGGATTCCTATGGCTGGTTGAATTCTCAAGGCCTGGCTGAGCAGCTTTCAGTGGCAGATGTCAAGTGCCTATGCTACGCACAACTTTACCTCTTGTACATTACATCTTGCCTGTGCCCTCAACTGCTTTGCTTTGGCTGTTTCCCATTCAGCCAAAGGCAACTATAGAAAAATCCTTACTATGCCCAAATGCTGCTGTGTTACGCTAAATGAATTACTTAAGGGTGTGTCTACAGTCATCCTTCCTTTGAGAATGATGCAAGTAGTAGGCACATGACTGTGTGTACTTAAATCAAACTATCTTCATGGTTTTGTGAAGTACAGGCATGCTGGGTATCCACTGATTTGGTATCCACAATTTCAGTTATCCGCAGATACTATGGATACCGGAATACCTATGAAAAAGACAAATCTCATTTTTTTATCTTGTTGCAGCAAAACCACTGATGTTCCCCTATCTTTAAAAAGGCATCCCCAGTATCCACAACTTCAGCTATCCACAGTGGGGTCTGGAACAGAACCCTAGCGGATACCGAGGCATGCCTGTATGTGCAGATAAGCTCTTCATTCTGCTTGGGTTTCTCTTTCACATACACTTATCTGGCTGTTTTCAGCATCCCTGTTGCAACCCTTGATCATTTTAATCAAGAGTTAAGTGTTCTAGGGAACCATTCAAACTGCACCTCAGAGTCTCTGTAAAGCTGTTAGTATTTTTAATAATGTATATTAGTATGGATTTGGGCTTGTAATTTTACGTGCTGTGATTTCTCTGAATTATACTTACTTGGGGATGAATATTAAGTTGCATAAATCCCTTTCCACAGGCAAAATCAGAGAGACAGAGAAAGAACAGAAGTTCATTTATACTCTCTTTGCAATATCAGCTCAGATAATGTGAACAGACGTTCATTTATACTCTCTTTGCAATAGCAGCTCAGATAATGTTCTCCATGCACAGGAAGTTTTAAGGGCTCATTATATTTGTTTGGACCAACAGGAAAATCAATAGGCAAGTTTATGAGAGTTGTTCTCTGCAGTAGAAATCCTCTTGCTGTTTAGCTGGTGCAATAATCAAGAAGTTAGTCCAATTAACTTGGGATCATGAGTCGGCACTTATGCAAGTAATGAAAGCAAAAAATAAAATACTAGAGTAGGAGAAAAGGCAGAGGCATTTATATTCATGGAAGGAATACTATCTGAAGAAAGGGATGCTGGCTATTCACATAACCTTGGAAAAATCCAGTGCTTACAGGTGGGTTGTAGAATCCAAAATCACACATGTGTACTGGCTCTCTCTGGCTTCACATGTGGGGCGCAACAAAAAATGTGACATTGGCTTATATTGACATATTCTGTCTTTCAGTCACATATTTCTTATTTATTTAGATCAGAAAAGCAGAATGTATTTTTTAAAATAAAATGCACAAACACCCCCTCTGATAAAGGTCTCACATTGCAATACAATACACACAGGGTGACCAGATACATGGGGGTGACACAGTGCCCAGGCCTTTAACCATTGTATAGCGGAGGGAATTTTGGCAGGTGCAGCTTTTAACCCTTCCCCACTAAGCTGCACCTGCCACAATTCCTGCCTCTATACAATGGTTAAAGGTGTAAGCACTGTGTCCTCCATTGAATCTGGTCACCCTGTATATACACACCTTGTGAAAAAGTCCCCCTGAAGTCCATGAGCTGTAGACATTCATGGATTGCACTTCAGACAGGTTGTTTCTTTCCTGGTGGTCCAGTGAAACAGTGTGGATTCATCTTGCAATGCATGTAATAATTGGAAAGTAAGTGAAACATGCATGGCCTTTTATGCAGCAACCTAACTGTGCACACACCCAGCTATAGGAATCACTCCAAGGGTCATGCCAAGGCTGGAATATGTTTTAGAACCACTCCAAATGTACAACTCATCATAAGCACGGGAGCAATTAACAAAATACTCTGTGAAGGACGCATAACCAACAGAGTGCAATGAGTACCACTTTCATGTTAGGCCTTGTGCTCATACACTGACACCAACCATGGCATTTTTGCTGGGGTGGGGGGGGGGCGAGAGAGTCTGAATGCAATGAATTCCCCAGGTCAGGCTCACCAAAATGTGCTTGCTGCTTCTGAACACAGGGTCAGTGCACTGCAAAGAGTTAACTACAAGTGAGATAGCCTCATACCCTTAATAAATGCTGGTGGAAGTGGAAGACAATAGGTCAAGTGGCAAAGGGAAGACGAGTGTATACACAGTGAATTATGGAGGCAAGGAAACATCTTTTCTCATGGCATCTGCTGCTCTAACTCAAAATGTTAGCATCCAAACGATTGCACGTTAGGAGTAGAGTACTTACTGCCCAGTGTCTGGGGATCCAAAATTCCTTGTTGCCTCAACGGGCATTTTGTTGTCCCTTGGTGGCGTTAATTATTTGTGTCACCCGGCATACATATAATGTATCTACATTTCTGATTTAGCCATGATAATCTGCATGCTTCCTATGTCAATCAGGTATGAGAATATGCACACACAGTTTAATGTAAGCAGGCATACGTAACTTTAAAAGAGTTCTTAAATGCAGAGATTTAGAATCATGGAAATGGAAGTTTTCTTAGGGTGCCATCCTAACCAACCCTTCCCGGCTAAGCTTTCCAACTTTCCTGCACCAGGGTAAGGGCAATGCAGCTCTGAAGTAGGGGAACAAACCTTCCCTTACCTTGAGGAGGCCTCTGTGACTTCCCCCCCAACTGAAGGATATGGGTCGTGCCCCATTGTCACTGTTATGTCAATGCAGGAAAGTTAGTTAGGATTGTGCCCTTAATTGTATAATGATGTGATTTAATAAATAAGGGATCATCTTTTTAGTTGTTTTTTTTTAACAAATTGGAAAAATAAGGCTTTCAAAAAAAAAAAAAAGAAAGTTGAAGCCCCACTGAGTTTATACAAGTTTAGATACTACTAGAGAATTAAGAACACAGTCCTAATCAAACTTCCAGCACTGGCATAGCTGGGCCAATGGGGCATGTGCTGCATCTTACAGTTGTGGGGGCAGTTACGGAGGCCTCCTCAAGGTAAGGGAATGTTAGTTCCCTTACCTCGGAGCTGCATTACCCTTATCCCTGTACTGGAAAGTTGGTTTGGATTGTGCGCCAGATAATTCACAATGTATATTTAATTCAGACTGAAATCCTATGCACACTTTCCTGGGAGTAAGCCCTAATGAACACAACGGGACTTACTTCTGAGTAGACATGCATAGGCTTGCAAGCCTGTTCTGTCTATAACATATCTCCCTGTTCTGTCCTTACTCATTCACTATCCAGTAGTGAGTGCCCATGTGGTTCTATCACAATCATTATGTACAAAACAAGTGATGGGTACGGGCAGTCTAAAATGGTAAAAAGAACATATTGCGAAATAACACCACTATGGGGCTTATAAAATGACAAAATGTGATATCCTGCTCAATTAACGAAATAACACCGACATTGACCTATTTAAGTGGCTGTGGAGCATCTGTGAACCATTCTGAGTGCTTCTGATTGTGTTTCTAAGCCCCTAATTCCACATGCAGCTCTGTTGCTTTTTCCTAACTAGATGTAGACTCTTCTGAGCGTGCACAGAAGCTGCCAAGGAAAAAGCTTGGAGCCCTAAGGAAGTGAAACTGAGCCACATTGAAATGTATTGAGGCCTATGGAAAGCCAAACTGAGCTACATTGGTATGTTTACTCATGAGCAAGCAAACGTGTCTTGGCTCCAGGGAAAGGGGAACGCAAAGCCATCAGAATGATCCTGATCCAATGAACATGGAGCTCAGCATGGGCTCAACAAACACGCTAGAAGGCATGCCCACCCAGCCGCCCCACAAAAGTAAAATGTAAAAAAGATAGAGCTAGTTTTATGCCTGTGGCTATGACTGCTAACAGTCATAGACAGAAAACACATACTGTATACCACCTATATGACCGTGATTACACTTGATAAAAATGCATCAAAACTGATTAAAATGTTAATTTGGAATAAAAACACATAACACCGCTTTCAGCCCATTTATTTTTAGGATAACACCGCCAACTACGAAAAAATAAAACCATTTTAGACTGCCTCTAGTGATGGGTCACCCACCTTCTGAGCTGCCCGGCCACCCAAGTGCGCAACAGTAGGCAGCTGGCTAGCCATGCAGCTGCGGGATGTTCCATGGGAGAAGGGGCCTGGGTGGGCAAGCGGCCTGTTCACCTCTGTGCCGGCTATTTAGCCAGTCCTGTCCCCTACTTCACCAGTCCCACCCAGGAATGCCCTCCTGCCCTGCCCAAAAAGGCTGCAACGCCAGCGAGAGGTGCACTCATGGCTCATTGGCTTGCATTGCTGTCTCCAGGCGGTGCAGGGCAGTGTTCGCCCAATGCCAGTGAAGGGCTTACCGCCAGAGGCGGATCTACAGGGAGGGCAAAGCTCTAAGTGTTGCAAGGAGCCTTACCCTATCATGTAAATCCCTCCTCTCCCTTGCTGCTGTAGCCAGTAAGCAACGCCAAGATGTTGCTGTTCCCTGTGAGGATTGGCTAAAACGGTGCAGGAGAGGAGTGATTTCCACTGCAAGGTAAGGCTTCTTGCAAAACTTAGAGCTTTGCCCTCCCTTAGATCTGCCTCTGCTTACCGCCAGAACTGGAGACAGACCTTTTGTGACATTAGCCCATGGTAAGGTCCTCAGGATTGGGCTCTCAAACTGTAGGGACAATCTATTTGTGCAATTTTAAAAGCTTTTGGATATTCGTAATTTAACAGCAGGTCAACTGGGACTGAATGCCGCATGAAACTGGATTTTTCTGAAAGCCCACCCATACATTTACAATGGCATAAGAGAAAGCAGCAGTTGAACTTCTGGATAGCAACATATCTCGCCTCCTGATCACAGTTCAGTGTTGCCTTTACAATATAAGCCCCGTAAATAATGTTTACAAATGAGCAGGAGGTCATCAAAGTAATTTCCAGGGCAGGCCAGTATTTTTGTTTTTAAGAAGTCAGAAAACAACGGCTCTAGTTTCCTTCCACGGTGCAGGAAAACATGTTTTGCCTGGTCTTAGAATCAGTAAGCAAATTGGAGTTGGGAAAAATGTAATTAAGGGACAAGGCATCATACCCCTACGCTTTCCTATGTCCTATGTAAAATAAAATAAAATAAAATAAGGAAGTGAAGGGCTAATATGGGCTGCAAAACATGTTTTGCTTTGAAAATCTGGCTCTAGGAATATTTATAAAAAGGGTAAAAACACCAAAAAATAAAGGGAAAACAAGCGTACTCGTTTCTCAAAAAAACAAAAACCCGGATATTTGTCAGTGAAAACATGTTTTCAATTTGCGACTTTTTCCTCTATTTTCCTTTTGTTAAAGGTTATGGAAGCTTATTTTTCTGCTTCCCAATTCTGTTATCAGGTAACGGAGACATTATTAATTCCACAATGCATCAGTTCTTTCAGGGGAGATAAAATCTTCACACGCAATACAGCCCTATCCAGAGAGGAAACCTCTATTGCACTATTGACATCCATTGGTGGTGGCTTAACATGTTCTTATTTGAGGAGAATCTAATCAAGCAGCTTATAGATTAGTGGACATGGAGCGGATAATGCAAGCAGGCTGGTTTACATTGAATGACTACCAAAGGAAAAAAGCAACTGGCCTTGTGCAAAGAACCTGCTCGTCAATCTGTTGGCTGAGGTACCGATGAGAGCTACCTGAGGTCCACGTTTGTCCACACAAGTTTGAGGAACTGATCAACCATTGTGGCCAATCCTAAAGAATCTATCAGAGATACTTCCACTGTTCCTTCTTCAAACATAGTGGCATTCTAGCCCTGTTGGGGGGGGAGGAGCCACATGGCTCGTCTGTGCTCATTATAGCTGGCTGGGCAGGTCCAAAGCACCCAAGGATTACATCATTCCCAAGCGTCTTAGCACCATCGGGGGGGGATGTGGCTGGTTTTTGGGGGGTGGTGGTGGTGGTGGTGGTGGTGGTGGTGGAGCCAGGAGCTTCAAGTGAGACAGAAGAAGGGGGAAGGACAGATGTGAGAGAGGAAGGCTGGAGCACAGAAGGGGGAAACAGAAGTGCAAAATCACCAAGGGAAGGAGGAATATGTGAGGAATGAAGGGAGGGGAGAAAGTTCTATGAACGTTTTGGTAATAAAATGCAGCACTGCTGCCAGTGCAGCAGCCAGAACATTGTGTGCCACACCGACGGCATGGTTCTGCCGGGGGAGGGGCAGGGATTAGGGCAGATCAGGGTGGGGTGGGGTGGATGGCAGCAGCATGGCATTCTGAACCCCTGTCCTGGCCCAGACATGCCTCCAGCAGGCTCCTCAGAGGAACACCAGCAAAACAGTTGGCGTAAATCCAGAGATGAAGGAAGGGTGTAGCCCGGGGTGGCGCGAGCCATGGGGCGCAATGGCGGGGCGCCATTGCGCGGAGTCCACGGATGAACCCGCGTGCTATCTGGCCCTCCCTCCCTCCCTGGCATCCATTCCACTCCAAAATGGAGCTATTCCGGGCACAGGGAGGTGTGGCTGGGCGATGCACGGGTGCGGGGCGATGTGCTGGGGGCGTGGTTTCAACGCCCTGCCATGGGCGCACTCGGGGCTCTGTTTGTCCCTACATAAATCGGAGGCGTCCCTTTGGGGAGACTCACACAAATGTTTTATCCCTTCTGACCTTTCCCAACTGGCCTCATCCCTGGACAGCATGTTGGACGCCTTGGCCAGTGCACTGGCAACCCCGCTTCCCTCTCTCCACTGCCCAATAGATTGGGCCATAGACAAGCAAACAAATATTGCTGCAATATCTAATTTGTTCCTAAACAAATGAGCTGTGAGCCCCAGGCCTGGGTCTAACATTTTACCCCTGCCATGAACTCACTTGGTGATCACAAATAAATGGCTCTCAACCTCAGAGCTCCCCCAGCCAAAATATGGAAATAATAAGGAGTACAAACTGCAGGATGGCTACAAATAATGGGCACAAACTGCAAGAGAGGAGATTTCGCTGGACATCAGGAAGAGGTTATTGATGGTCAGGGCAGTTCAGCAGTGGAACAGATTGCCAAGGGAGGTGGTGGATTCTCCCACACTGGAGAACTTCAAGCAAAGGCTTGACAGGCACCTGCTGGAGATGCTTCAGAAAGATTTCCTGCTAGGGTTGGACTAAACAACCTTGTGGGGACCTTCCAATTCCATGGTTCTGACCCATGGTTCTGACTTCCAATTCCATGAATACTGACCCACCTGACAAATATTATTGTCAGGATTAAATACTAACCTACTTGGCAAGGCTGTTGTGGATCACTGCACAGGATCAATGTTTGCAGAGAATGCCTTTTCATTTGAGATCCCTGAAAATATTGTGGCTTGATGGGGTTCAGGCAATGTTGAGGCAGGGATCCATTTTGGGAACATCAGACCTTCTCCTTTTTAATAGCAAAGGCTGTTGAGGATTTTTTCCCCCATAACCACAATGTGAGATCTCAGATGCATTAAAAGGGAAACAAAATGAAATGAGGGTCTGATCGTTTGCAAAAATCCAAGCTGTCAGGGTTTGGAATTGAAGTCTGGTTGCAACAACAGAGTGAAAGCTTTGAGCTTCCTTCAGGTATAATTGTGTATTCCAGACTAACAGATGTTTACAGTTTGCTGTTTTTGAATACAATTAAATGGTTTGCATTTAAATATTCAATTGGAGCATGAAGTACGCTTTTTAATCACACAGGTGATTCAGAAACCAGCTAGACACTAATTACACTGCAGCAACAGCTACTCCACATCCTCAGAGCTAAGATACATACATCTGCCATGCTGATGATGGAAAGCATGAAACATTCCTTCAGTAGAATGCATTCTGGAGCTATAGAAGAGTAGGCACAAGTCTGTATGCAGACACCAACAGACAGGTTTCTTTTGTTTTAATTCTTAGGGCACAATTCTAACCAACTTTCCACCACTGGGGTAAGGTTCCCTTACCTTGAGGAGGCCTCCATGACTGCAGAATGCAGAATGCACTGGCACAGCTATGTCAGTACTGGAAAATTGGTTAGGTTTGCGCCCTCAATGTGCTTTGAAGGGCAGAATCTGGACATTGTCCACTGGAGAATTGTGTTCCTCTTGTGGTGAGCCACACAAATACAGTATAACAATGCCAATGTCAACAATCAGGATGCAAGAATTTATTAGAGACAGCACCCTGAATAATACAAAGATTATGGCAAACCTAACTTTCTGTAGTAGTATGTTTAATAGTGCCTGCATTTTCGTGGAAGCTGAATCCGTGTTTTTGCAGCAAACCCACATCTCTTTAGATTTGCATGTTCATTCCTCATTTTCCGGTTATGAAGGCTCTGCAAGTCAAATAAAAGCAGATGTTGTCATTGCTGGTATGCAAGGAAAGTCTCCTTCAATCAATGGCAATTGAACAATCGTGACAGGGTACATCGTTCAAAATGCTGTCCAGTAGGTGGCAATGATGTACATTTAATGATAATCCAATAATTAACGTTGGATGTGTAGTGTGTGTGTGTGTGTGTGTGTGTGTGTGTGTGTGTGAGAGAGAGAGAGAGAGAGAGAGAGAGAGAGAGAGAGAGAGAGAGAGACTACATATCTGATGCGATCCTTTGGAATTACTAATGTATAGAAATACATTATTTAAGTTTACTGACATTTATGTTTAATAATATCACTACACTACAGGACATACCTACATAAAAGTCAGATAGCAGCAACTAGGTAGTAGATGATTAGTAATGTGGCAACTCCTTGAAGCATCTGGTGGGGCCACTCTGAGATACAGGAAGCTGGACTAGATGGCCCTTTGGCCTGATCCAGCAGGGCTCTTCATGTGTTCTTACATAGTATTACCTTTAAAAGGATATCAGATTCTCCTCTTACCCTGAGTAAAGCCTTTCAATGGGGCTTCTGGAGGCACCAGAATTTTGCTGAAGGGAGGGAGCACCAGTCACTTGGCTACCGGTGCTCCCAAGCAGTCAGGCAGTACAGGATTGGGCTCTCAGAGCAATCTTAGGGAGCAATCTTAACCTGGAATTAGGCTAGCACAGTTAGGCCAGCAAGGTTTGACTGGCACAAGGGCCACTGTAAAGTATGTTTGGCCCACTCTTGGAGTCAGAGAAGCCACCACACAGATGTGCACCATCCTTCCTGACTCCAAGAGTGGTCCAAACACACTTTACTGTGGTCCTTGTGCCAGCCAAACTTTGCTGGCCTAACTGTGCTGACCTAACTCCAGGTTAGGATTGCACTCTGAGTAACGCTGGGGCCTTTGGGTGAAAAGTGGGCCCAAAGAATGAATGAATGAATGAATGAATGAATGAATGAATGAATGAATGAATGAATGCTGGATCATGAACTGAGGGCCTAAATATGATGGGCATTTGAATCCACCCATTGGTGTTTCAGAGCCATGTCTCTGCAGTTCATTCCGAAGCAACTAGTTACATGTAAATACCTTTTTAAAGTATGCCTTAAATTGGATTAGGGTGAAAGAATTCAAATGCATGGTAAACAGCACTTGTAAAAATAGACACAACTTCTCCTTCCCTGCTGCCCCTTGGGATTGTTTGAGAAGCCCATAGCACTAAGCTCTGGGCTTCCTTTCTCACTTCCTAAGTGCCCATTATGTGGAAATTACAGTTGTCCTCAAGACTTTGGAGAGTGCTTCTTTATGCAACAGAGAAGAAACTCTTTCAAAACCTGAAGAGCCAGGATAGGAAGGCTTAAATCTTCCAGTCAGGGCTGCCATGCTCAGCATCTTAATGGATTTAGCAAAAAGAGATGGGCTAAGTGGTAAAACAGATAAAAAGAAATCACTGCATTGGCAGGCTAGTGCTATTTAGAGAGGTGTCATGAAAGCCTACGTTGGTCCAGAACGTCTTCTCTGCTAGGATGGAGAGATGTAATAGTTATAATAATCATCAACATTTGTACAGCACTGTCTGAGTGAGCAGAGCACTTTGCATCTATTATCTTGATGCGAATAAGCAAGTATTATCCCTTGCCGGGAGAGCTGATTCTGAGAAGGTTGGCTTGTCCAAGATCACCTGCTGAGTTCATGGCAGGGAATAAATTCAGGCAGAGGAAGTCCTGATTTTCAGCCAGTCAGTGGCATAGCAAGCAGGTGGTAGTGGGTAGCCTACTCCGGGTGCCAGGCCAGAAAGGGGGGGGGGACTGTAAACTGTGAGTGTGCATACTCAGAAAGTGACTGCAGCACATGTCCTCTCACAGTGGCTGCTGCAGCTATTGTCAACAGGTTCTTCCTGTTCATGTTTGGCCATCTACTCTGAGAGAACCCAGAAGTGATGTCATGATGTTGGCTGATGTCACAATGTCATGTGACATCACAACATAGCAGCCCCAGGCACTGCAACCCCTGGTGGCACCACCACTCCTAGCCACTGTGCTACACCAAACATGACAGTCCTAGCCTATGCATGTCTCCTCAGAAGTAAGTCCCATTGTAGTCAATGGGGCTAACTTCCAGGTAAGTGTGGATAGGATTGCACTGTGAATAATATTATGAAGAATAACATTTCCATCAGTTTGTACCTATGCTGAAAATGATAGACAAGTCATCTTTTCTTGGAATCTCCCTGCTTTACTAGCATGTCTAGAATTTTGAAAATGTGTCACTCCTTAAGGTATTTTGGTATGTGGTGAAAAATAAGCAGAAATTTCCTCAAAAAAAATATAAATAAGTAAATAAAGCTTTCTTGGTTGAAATAAACATTTAAAACATCAAGCTAGCCAATAGGCCAACATTCACAATGCATTTTGACTTGATATTTGCTTGTTATCAGTCCTCTGGAATCTTATGGGTTACCAGATATGTGACAATAGTGCAGGACAAGAAGTGTGATGACATCAGGGTTCAAATCTGCTTGGAAACCATCCTCTCTGAGCTGGAAAACCTTAACTCTGTATATGTGGGAGTGAGAGCGTAATCCTAACCTGGAGTTAGCCCAGCAAAGTTTGGCCAGCACAACGTAAAGTATGTTTGGACCACTCTTGGAGTCAGAGAGGCCTGCACACAGATGTGTGCCATCCTCCCTGACTCCAAGAGTGGTCCAAACGCACTTTACAGTGGCCCTTGTGCTGGCCAAACTTTGCTGGCCTAACTGTTCCTGCCTAACTCCAGATTAGGATTGCACTCCCAGTTTTGCTTAGCGAGCAATGTGAAAAATGGCCTCAGCACATGATCAGAGGACATAATGAACATATGTAACTGCCTTGTACAGATTCAATCCACTGGTCATTGAGCTCAATGTAATCTACACTGACTAGTTCTCTGCCTCAATCCCTATGCCTGTCCTAAGGGGAGACCATTCACTAGCTTCTCCTCCCCAATAAAGTGATGAGGGCAGAATGAAGAGGTTAGTGCTGCAGTGTACTGTGATATGCATGTTGCCCTCACCAAGTCTCAGGTCCTCCATTTATTAGACTCAATTCATTATATTAATGGGCAAGCGAAAGGAAGTCTTCAACCACTTGCGGCTATTAATAACCAGAGGTTAGGTTTGTCAACTGCTGGTAAATCATGTGAACACTCAGAAGAATTAAAAGGCCTTTAACAATTTTGCTTGATTAGATTGCCTCTTTCTCCTATAGCTGGTGTCCAAAGTACTTCTGGCTCTTGGTGAGAACAAATTCAGAACAAGGGGCAGAGCAAAGGTGGTATAAACCTACATGTACGTAAATATGGGGCATTGAATGCTCGAATTGCGCACTGTATGGTTAAAGACTGTCTCAGAATATCGAACCATTATGGCTAATGAATGCTAATGGACATTAGCAGCCAATCCCAACCAAATTTCTAGTGCCAATGCAGCTGCAATACAGGCCTGACATAAAAGAGTGGGGCAACGAGGGAATGAAGCGGGGTGAAGGGCAGACAGGGGTGGGCGGATCAGGCCCAGGAGAGGATGGAATTGGTGGTGCCAGTGCCACTGATATCCCACCCTGGACCCAATCCTGCTATTTAGCTGTTACAGGTCCAAGTTGACCCACCTGTGCAATGGACGCCTCCCCCAGGTAAGGGAACAATTGTTCCCTTAGTCAGTCCCAGACTGCCCCCCCCACCATAGGATATAGTGGTTACCATTGTGGCAGTGCTGCATTGATGGGAGATAGTGGATAGGATTGGGCTTTTGGTAATTTTAAAAAAACGATGTGATGTTGTTTTACCTTATTTGTGCATGACTGGATTTCTTTCCAAAACTTGCCAGAAACAGGGAAAATGTTGATCTGAACTTGTGTTGTATACAAAGGTCTTTTCAGGACCAAGCTCTAAACCAAACCAACCAATCTGTGTTTGGGAGTTGGAAATGCATCCCTATTTCTTTGGGGAAATTCTACTGGCGTAATAAAAGCACCCCAAAGACAAGTAAAGCATTGCTGTTAGGTTGAGGATTGAATTTGTTCAATCCCCCTTTCAAGCTACCGTAATTGACTAATCACCCCATCTTGTGGCACCAATAATTGCCATTTTATGGTCTATCCTATGTATCTACATAGCTGCCTTGATTACCTATACCAGGAGGAAGGTAGAGTAGAAATTCTTCAAATAAATATTTCACATGTCCAGTTAAAAATTAGGAAATTGGAACCTACATATGTACAGCACATACATACGGAGATGCTCCATGTGATAAGAAGTCCTAACAAAGCAGCATTCCTGAAAGTATGGAGAACCTACATGAGTGAACATTGGCACCCCTGTTCAGATCTTCAACTCAACTCAACACCTGTTAGGGGCAGGGCTAGCTGGTGCACTGAAACTGGGGCAGGGCCAGCAGCATGATCCTGCTTTCCCTGCCATATGAAAAGTAAAGGCAAGGAAGGTTTTTTTTCTCTCTCTCTAAATGAGAGTCCAGCTAGCAATCCATGGGCTGGATTCTGGTTTGCAACAGTTGGATCCTATTACAACTGTTTAATTATCAAGCGAGAGGCTGAAATCTAGGGAGTCAATTCTACAGCGCAATAAGGCATGGGGAACAGGAACAATGGACTGAGGAAGTCAAGTCAAGCTAGCTGTTCTGACCCGGAAGTGTTGCTTGCAGTCCATCAGCATGCCCCTGAAAACAAATTTAGAGATTGAAAATGATCTGAACTTGGGAGGGGGCTCTTTCTATGCGCAGAACAGACTGCTGATTACCCAAAGGAAGAGATTATCTGACAGAACTGGCATGGCGCCCATACAATCATTTTTATCTGTTTACCCTGCAATTCTTGATCACTGTCTGCATGATTTAATTAATTATCAGTGCCCTAGAGCAATCTAGAAGGAAAAAAAACAGTCATCAAGGGTAATGCGTAATGAGTCAACATTCTTGATGTGCCTCACACCCTTCCTCAATACCTTCCCCATTTAATACACATCGGGCTGTGGTGTGACTCAAACCATTATCATTAACCCAATGGAAGCAAATGATGTGCAGCTAAAGAATGCCATAGGGCTGTAGGATATCCATTCTTGTTCAAAGAGGCCAACGAAAGCTCTGTTTAAGCTTTGAAGAAGAAGAAAAACATATTTGGAGGGGAACCCTTAAGAACAACTGGTTTTAATTCTTTATTTTCCATGTCATGATCAGGGAGACGCAGAGAGCAATGTGAAAAGGGTGCACAACAAAACTGTAGCTATTTCTGTTGGAGGTTTTCCTCTTTGTATCTACAGATTATGTGCTATGGCCAACGTTACTATGAGATCACAGTATCTGCCCATTGGATGGTGGCACTGGATCGTTCCTTTATATTAAGGAAGCAACCAATGGAGGAAAGCCTGATTCACCTGCTTCAGGAACAAGGATGGGGGAGAGACTGAGAGAGGATCTGACATACTGCAGCACTCCTGCACATGAGCAGATGAAAGACTCTGCTGGCAAGTGGTGGTGGTGAGCAGAATTGGCAAGGAGGATCAGGGGTCAGGAGCATAGCTAAAGAAGTGCAGGGGGGTGCAATTGCACCAGGCAACCAGCTTTAGGAGGCAACAAGTTGAGCCTGACATAAGTGACTAAAATTGTGAAAACCTTGCATGTATGAATAATACCATCAGGTAATTTAATGCAGAATGCAGTGAAACAAACCAGCATGTAATATCTTTACTCTATCAAACGTTATGGCCAAAAAACTTCTGGGGCAACATTTTGCCCTCTGAACTGGGCTACATTTTCATTAGCATTGCCCCTGCCAGGAGTAACTGTGTAATGGGTGAAGAGCATCTTGTCTTGTCTCATCTCTAGTGAGCAAGAGTCTGGCTCACTAACAGATGCAGAAGTGGGGGGGGGTGAGCCAGCAAACAGCAAAAAAAGGCAGCTCAAACATTTCACTCATTCGATTCTGACGAATCCCACAAATAAATCCTATCACTATGAATGGAATGCCGACCTCAGAATCTGCTTCATATGTGCAATCACCTATGTGAGCTTTACATGGTGAGCCAGTTGCATAAATAGTGGCCCACATAATAGAGTTTAGCTATGACCATGCAACTTATTTCTGGAGGCACACCAGTGACTTCACAAAAGCAGGCCTTACAGCCAGTCCAATGCATGTTTGTTCAGAGGTACAAACTCTGAGTTCAATAAGGCTGCTTTTGAAGCGAGCATGCATAGGATTTCAACGTTCCTCGAGTTGAGTGGACTGGATGGATAGGGCTCCAGGAAATAAGGATGTAATGACATAATCAGTGCCAATGGAACATCCATTGTTTGAAACAAGTATGAAGTGTTGAGGAGGCCAGTGGCTAAGCAGAGCACAGAGACGGAAGAGGGTATATGCTGGAACAAATGACATCATCAGTACCAGTTGGGGAAGCAATGTGAGTTGTTGGACAAGCTATTGGCTGGTCAGAAGAACACAGGAAGGAAAGGGATGGGTGCTGGTACCCACGACATCATCAGTATGAACAGAATGATCATTGTTGGGAAGTAATGTGATGTTTCAGACAGGTCACTGGAGGGGCAAGGAACAAATTTTGTTTTCTTTCTGAGAATATTCATCCCCCCTTTATTTTATTCTCAGAATGAAAACAAAATATAAATCCCCTAGGTTGAAAACAGGCAAATCAAGCTGACATTGTAGCATACTTTATGTACTGTATTCAGCTGAATTTCATTTCAGTTCTTTGTTTGTGAGATTTAATATCATGTGTGAATCAGTAGAGGTTTCTTTAAATGAATTATTACAGTATACACATTATCTTTCTCCTGTAGTGTGATCTGGATTATCTGCCTATATACAAAGTTGGGAAGGTCCAAAGCTCCTGCAAATCACATGGTGGGGTTCTGTTTCTGTATGTTCCCCATTTCCCTCTATTGTGGGTGCAGGTGCAGGTCTCCAAACAGGTCACTTCTTGGATCTGAATTGTGCAAGCCAAGAGGTGTGACAGCAAGAACCCACATCAACCCTTCTGTGTTCGTGTATGTTTGTTTTGCACCAGACATTCATAATTCCCAGCACTATCAGTTCTGAGCATATGTTAAACTGAAGGAAAGGGATTCAAACTGCCCCGTATTACATCTTAAGTGCATGTGATCAGCACTGACAGCTGCTGTTGCATAAGGTACTGTGGATCTAGGTTATTTTATACTGCTCTTTTGTGCAACACACATGTAATATAGCTGAGATAAAAGTACCTGTTTGGGCAACATTTTAGCAGTCTCCAACAATATCTCCCTGACCAGTTTTGGGAAATACATGGGAAAACTCTGTTCATTTACATTGCTCTCTCTCTCTCTCTCTCTCTCTCTCAGAGCGCAATCCTAATCTGGTGTTAGGCTGGCACAGCTAGGCCAGCGAAGTTTGGCTGGCACAAGGGACACCGTAAAGTATGTTTGGATCACTCGGAGTCAGAGAGGCCAGCACACCTGCTTCCCAAAGGTGAATATTCTCACAAGCAAACCATTTTTCAGGAAATACGCTAACTCTTCCCTAAATATTATTTTGGTCCTGAAAGTCAAAGCAGGAGACTATACAGTGCAGTCATCATATGGAAGCACATACTGTACATATGACACAATGACCAAGCTATATACTTGCTTATAACTATAGCAAAAACTATATACTATATGCCCCAATCATATCCAAGAAGCAGTTCACTTGCAGGAAGGGCACAGTGGATGCTAGATCCAGCCTTCATATCAGAGTCTGGTGACTCCTGATCAAGACCATTGTCTAAAAATGGTTGGCACAGCCAACCTAGATAGCACCAGCCATTTATGTGGTTAGTTAGAGATTCTTCTAACAGGAAAGTACAGAAGCTCATCATGATTCCATCACCAACAGCAACAACCAAGAAGACTATAACAAAAAAAAAAAAAAAGCTCTAAGTTAGAATGTTTTCTCTTCCTGCTACTTAGTTCTACTTTGAAACTTATACTTCATTTAAAGGTCTCTAGCAGAACACTTACATTGTGCCACCACACTCCCAGCCCAACCCAAGCCTGGCTACCATATACTGTAACTGCATTGTATTACTTTGCTGCTCGTGCCTTCCCCTACACCCTGCACAGTGCCAAAATATAGACTGGAAGCTCCTTGGGGCAAAGATCTGTTTATAAAGCATCAGAGCAAAGATGTTTTACGATGTTTTACGAAGATGTTTTACGTCTACTGTACACATTAACAACAACAAAACCTATCGGGTTTAATAAACTATTTAAAAAATCTGATCTTTGGCCTCTAATGAACAACTAGGAAAAGAATGTGAACACCTAAAACAAATGGATATACAGTCAGAATCATTTGGTCATTCGGGATAGGAATGCCATGTAATTTATTGCCTCCCCTTGTATTTCTTATGGCACCCCAGTGGTTAACAGGAGCACTCTTTGTCCTGTGGTTGCCAAGGAAACTGTTCCTGTATTTCAGGAAGCAGGGAGCGCAGTTTCCTGTTTTCAAGAAGGCTTAAGGACTGTTTTTATCCAATCAGAAAGCAGATACATGAACTGGAAATGGAGAACACAGCTGCCAAGGGCATATTAAGTGTGCTGGGCTCTTTTTTTTTTTTTTTTTTAAAGAACTGTTGTAATTAATAAAAGCAGATTTTACTATACACAAATTGGGAGCCACATGACAAGAGAGTTACAGATTTAAGGGAAGGATGTTTTGTGGGAGAACACTGGACACAGACCAAAACATAACTGAATGCAGTGAGGAAGTGGGTGTTTGCAGCTTTCATAGATGTAATTTACACAAAGTGTAACACACCCACTGTATGGTCAGGGTAAAAGTGCCACACAATCTTTAGAAGCTTCAGCTTATGGCTCTAGCACACAATAATACTCTAGTGGTCCGTTTCCTTTCACTCTTTTCTTTCCTCGTTTCTCGTTTCTCCTTTTCCTTCCTCTCTTGTGTTTTCTTGCTCATAATTTCTTCCTAATTTTTATCCCACCTCAACCTAGCATTTCACCACTTTAAAAAAAGTTTTTTTTTCTATTTCCAAAAAATATTTCTATTTTTTCATTTGCTCTTAATTAGATGGTGAGGGTTGAGAGATGGAACACTGTGGGCAGTATCCTTTATATTTCATATAGTATAAAATTCTATATTTTATATAGAAATAAAAGGGCAGTATTCTATAGTTTATATAGAAATAACAACAATACAAACAATAATCTTCTGATAATGGGAGAAGGGTGTATGCACATATTAAACTTGACCCTTCGTTACTGCATTGACTCCTAAGTATATGTTTAGGCAGTTGGATTAGCTCTAAGTAACAATAAGTATTATGTACATACCATGGTGTTTAAGTATAGACAGAGCTTTGCAAATGTTGTACAGATTCCTACGGGAATGCAGAAAAAAATGGAATGCAGTATGCAATGCAGAATTCCTGCAACATTAAGCTTTGTAATACTTTATAATTAATTATATTCCCCAGCACTGTTGTTTTATTTATCTGTAAATTAAAAAAATAAATTGTCATTTGCATGTTTAAAAAAAAACTAAAAAAACTAATCTGTATAAAATTGGGCCCATCAAATGTCAGTACTGCACCCCTCTAAGATCTGTGCCCTAAGCAGCTGCCTAGCTGGCCTAATGATAGCACCGGCCCTGTCCCTCTCCATGATTAGTTAAGCTTATATATATGCAAATTGTAATAATTGCATAAGAGATAATGCAAAATAGGAAACATTACACACATTTTAGTAATTTGGGTAATGTTACAGATTGCAGAAGTCAATGTTTTTGGCATAGAATTTAGATGGCCTAGGTGCAGAATTGTAATAGTGCTTTGTTTTAAGAAAGCGTACAGAGCCTAGAATGTAGCCTGCCCCTGAAGTAGAATAAGATAATTTGTTGTTGTTCAGTCACTAAGTCGTGTCCGACTCTTTGCAACCCCATGGACCAGAGCCCGCCAGGCCTCCTTGTCTTCCACTAGCTTCCGGAGTTCGCCCAATTTCATGCTCATTGCTTCGGTGACACTATCTAACCATCTCATCCTCTGCCGCCCCCTTCTCCTTTGCCTTCAATCTTTCCCAGCATGAGGGTCTTTTCTAAAGAGTCCTCTCTTCTCATGAGGTGGCCACAGTAGTTGAGCTTCAGCTTCAGGATTTGTCCTTCCAGGGAGTAATCAGGCTTGACTTCCTGTAGGATTGACCGATTGGATCTCCTTGCAGTAGAATAAGATAATTGCCACCCATCAATCCACTTCTTAGAATAATCTGATCCACCTTGGAGTAGGAATAACAAAAAAAGTGGCACGTGCACCTTCTCTGAGCCTACGACCAAGCATCTTTCTATCTAGTGGCATTCCTGCGAGGGGCAAAGCACTCTATTTTTAGGCACCTGAATGCCCATGTAAAGCAGTCCCTCCCTTGCCTTCAGAGCCATTCAGGGCAGCGAGACCACCGCAGAGGCATCTTCTGAAAAACCTAGCACTTTGTCCCCTTCTGGGAATGCCACTGCTCCTGTTTCAAACCTTGTGCTTTTTACATAGGAACCTAAAGAAGTTTTTCAAGCTGCCAAACCCTATATTGATAGTGCAATAATAGGCATTATCCCAAAAGAAATAGAAGATTAGGAAGTGCAGCATTTTTTTGAATAAATCAATGTGTTTAGTTCTGGTGCCATACAGTTTTTGTTTATACTTCTCTGATGTTGCTTTTGTTATTTATGCCTTAACTGCAGACTTCCAGAAAATAAGCATAGAGGGAGAGGCAAGACAGAGGACTATTTAAAAATGCATTAAATTGCAGAAAATTTAATTCTATTGGTAATGGAGCAGACATCATCCTTAATGACTCCCATCTGTAAGAGGATGAGCAAGCTTCCAACAGAGAAACTAGTAAGACGTATAAGGGATGTATGCCTTTAATTTGAGAGAAGCCCAATACAAACTGTTATATAGATGGTACCTCATTCCACGTAATGTTTGTGGAATTTATGTTATCAGTTATGCTTGATCTTTTGGAGTATCAGACACTAGACCCTCAACTTGATACATACTGTATATGATGGGGAGGTTCTTTTGTATTCAGTGTAATTTTTGGCCCAATCCTCTTTGAACAATCGCACCTGCCAAATGTGCGTTCCACTTGCAGAAGCAGCAGAGTCCAGGCAGAAAGGTCTGGATCTGGCACACTTCACACCATGTTGTTGCACTTGCCCACGCCACCAGCAAACACAACAAGGCTACCTGCAGTGATGGCGGCACGTGCTTGCCGGCAGTGAAGACAGTGTCTGCTGGCACCAGGTAAGGGGTGGGCAGGGGGAGGAATGGGGAAGGGAGCAGGAGGAATGGAGGCACTTTTGAGTGGGGAGTAGGTGGAGAAGAAGGTGGAATGGGGCAGGAGGGGTGAGATAGTTGGCACTTGTATGTGGCCATATCCTCTCCCCCTTCCATCTGCCCCCCCTCTCATCTCCAGCAAAATAGGTGGCTCAAAACCAAGCAGTTCCATACTCTGAGGAGTCCCTTCCCCTGGAAGTTATCTGCAGTTATTCCCCAAACAGAGAATGCAGAACCATCACCCCCTTAGCACACATGTATCAGCAGGAGGGAGGATTTGAATAAGCCTTTGGAAAACAACCCTGGGTGTTATTTATCTTGTTATCAGGTGTAAACTGAAACTTGATCCAGGGCCAGCTCTAGGAGTGGCGGGGCCCAATGTGAGGCATTCCTGTGGGGCCCCCCACACTCCCCATAGGGTCCCCCACTCACCAAGAAGAGCACTTGTGGTGCCACAGACAAAGTGTGGCACCTGGAAATAGTTGGTGGTGACAGGATGACATCACTGCCAATTGCTTCCAGGAGGCCCATTTGGGGCACTTCAGAAGTTGGGGCAGCTGAGAGGGCCCAAGGTAAAGCTGCTCTGCTTGCCTCACTGACCTACATACAATCCTAAGAGATCCTGACTGCAGCAGCAAGCAATATGCTCACTGCACTGGTGCGGGGCCCCCCAAAGCACGGGGCCCAATGTAATGACATTGGTCACATTGGCTTAAAGCCGGCCCTGACTTGATCCAACGTGATACGAATTGCCAGAGACCACACACAGGCAACAGTGGTCCACTGAACGTCCACCATCCCCTGCCATCACTGGTAAGTCGGTAGCAGGGGTGCTTTCAAGGACTGTGGCCAGACCTTAACTCTCTCCATGCCCCTTCTATCTACTATTACATTCCTTGGTTCTGTGTGAGCGAAAGTGCTGGTGCAGAACCAAGGAAGCCCATAGGCAAAGTGGAGGAACAAAAGTCCCTCACCCTAAGGAGACCTTTGCAACTGCCCCCCCAACCCGTTACGCAATAGAACGCAGCGATCGCGCTGCCGCTCACCCGGAAGACACGCCCAGCATACCGGTAGGCTGACACTACTGGTTGTAACAATGAAATACTAGGCACATTCTGCATCTCAGATGTAAGTAAATACCACTGAGCTTAATAGGATCTACTCCCAAGTATATACATGTAGGATTGCAGCTTTACTCATGAATCGGACCCTCACAGTATTTTCATTCAAAATGGCTAAATAAAATAGCTGAAAATGCAAACAAAAAGAAAAGCAATCTTTAGCTGATTTTTCCATCAGATCTGGCACAGGGAGAAAAGAACCTGCCTGCCTTCAGTTTCAGCCTCATTGATTTATTGAGGGCTAGAGAACAGAATCTTTTGTTGATTAATCTGTGATTTAATTGATTAAAGCTTACAGCTCTACCTCCGACTCAGTTAGACTTATACTTGTACTTCATAATCTGTGTCATTAATAACATTTGATTTTTAAAGTGAAAAATGCAGCCACTTAATTCAAAACCAATCTAGATAAAGTCAAGTCTGCTGGGAAAACCACTGGTATCAATAAGACTTGAAGGTGTATCTATATGCTCTTAAGAGAGGCTTTGGGAGAAGATTTGGGAGAGGCTTAAGCATGAGCAATTTTCTTTGGGCTTCATCCGTTGTTCTCACTACCAGCCCAGTACTATCTTTTCCCCCCACCATAGAAAGCAATTGCACTAAAATGGGCTGTGCTGCGTTTTATGGTGGAGGAAGCAGACCAGAGGAAGGAAGTGGAGGAGGAAGCAGAGGTGGAGGAAGCAGATCAGCTTGGGAGGGAAAAAGGAAACTATTTTCCCTACCCTTCTGTAAGCCTCTCAATCACCAAGGGGTCTCCTCAGACATGCGTCAGCTCTTTAGCAAGATGAAGAGAATGAATCAGCTGTTCCGGGATGGGATCACATCCAATGCAAGTTTCCCCACCCCACTTCAGGGTGAAAAGCATTTTGCTTTGGCTGCATTGTGACTGACAGCCCAATCCAATCGCCTTCAGCTGTCCGCAGAATACACATTCCGCTGGCGGTGGGGGCTGAAAAACAGGCATTAAAAACCTCTGTGGCAGCATGCTGAGTAGCATGCTGCAGGTGCGTGGGCAGGAAGCCCCAGCCCTCCCCTGCACTTCACTGAACCTTCAGGGGTCTACCAAGGCAGGTAAGATAGTTGGGGAAGGCAGGAGGGGATGGGGAAGGGTATAACAGGGGTGGGGGCAAACTGGGTGGGGAGGATGTGTAGGGGCAGGGAAGCTTTGGGAGGGAATGGATCTGGTGGCAATGGGATACACTGGATCTTATCCCCCTTTTCTGCAACTGCCCCCTTTCTCTCCTTGGACTTGTACCACCTTGCTAGTGCAGGTCCAAGAATACCCATTGCGAGGTGAGAGGTTTGTGCAAGGGTAAAGGTATTCCCTTTCCCTGATGAACCTCCTAATCCGCCCCACCCACCCACTAGGTACAGCACACCCAGTGGTGTCATTCAAATGATTTAGGAACAGGAACTCACTTTTGATTGGCACTTGTCAGGAACCCGGAACCAGCCACGGAGCCCGTTAGGATCTGGAACGCCCGTTCTGGTCCGTTCCCCCTGAATGACATCACTGAGCACACCCCATTTTTGGCACACATGTAGTAGTGGCAGGGGGGATTGTGACAACACTGGAATAAATAATTAGTGACGCTGTTAAGTAGTTGTCACTACTTAGCACTCCTGTCACTACTTAGTGACAACACTGGAAAGATACGTTTTACAAATTCATTTAAAATGGAGAGTAGCTATGCACTGCTGAGGCAGAGATCTAGAAGGCACCTGATGGTTACAGTTCATATACAGGAGCTCTAGGCTCACCTGTTGTTTTTTTATACCACCTTTCTGCCTTCAAAATGCCAACCAAAAACAAAAAAAATGAATGCAAATAATTTAAAAAATCTAATATTAAATGCCAAACAACCAAAAATGAGCCATTATCAAAAACGATATGCACTTAGCAACAATGTGACAGATATGCATGACAATAGGGAAAAGGAAGATCTCCTCTGGTGTCTCTCCACAGCAAGACTACTTCTACTTCTAGAAACGCCAAGCAAGAACTTCTTCTACTTCTTCTGTACTTGGATACTTTGGAACAAAGTAATTCAAACAACAGATTTATTACTGGTGGAAGGAGATAAACCGTTTAGCTCCTCTTGGGTCAATTCTGTCATGGGGCTAGGCAGTGCAAGTATGACCCACTAAATATGCACTGTGGAACTGCAAACTCCAGGTTCATGTCTTGAGACTTGTTCTGTGGCCCTGGGCAAGTTGTGAAATGAGAGTAATGGCCGTTTTCCAAACAAGATTGTTGAGAGAAGAAAGAACGAATAATGGCTACATGACATTGATAAAAAATGATTTAAAAAGTGGTAAATATACAACAAAGGCATTCGTTTCACATGTTCAGAAGACCTTAAACGCCACTTGGGAAAGATCCATAAACTGCCACCATTTACCATGGAGAAAACGGCAAGCTATTTTGCATACACCATGAAAGTGTCCACTAATGCAGACAAAGATAATAAAATTATACCAGTGGTGTATTTTATGCAATGTTTTTTTTAAAATAAAACCTGCTATGGTCCTTTTGCAGCCTCTAGCTCTGGTTATTATAATCTTTGCTGATCGGGGATTACAGTATCCCCAGCCTAGCAGCAGCCAAGTCTCCTTTATTGGACGCTGCTATAAAAGCAGGCCTGGGGATACGAAGAACTACATCAGTATGTATATGTATATGTAACAGTCCATAAAATGCCTCGTGCTCCGTGTATAAAGAAATTCCCTTTCCATGAATACTTGTGA
Organism: Lerista edwardsae; assembly: GCA_029204185.1. Lineage (NCBI taxonomy): Eukaryota > Metazoa > Chordata > Lepidosauria > Squamata > Scincidae > Lerista > Lerista edwardsae. Next base: position 22,809,297 of record JAJKFI010000004.1, on the reverse strand, counting down.
GGGGAAAAAACAATAAAAGAGAATATGACTCCTAAATTAATTAAAAACCATGAACAAATGAAATCTTATAACCAGGCTAATGAAGTGCCTCAACATCAGCCAACTACCTCCATTTGATTACGTTACTCAGGATTAAGAAAGGTAAGAACAGACAGCTGTAAATACAGTCTGATGACTGGCTTGGGTTTGCCTGCTCTTTGCCTTGTCGAAATTTGTCAACTGTAATTATTTGCAAAATTCTGCTTTCGAAACCTTGCAGATACTACTGTTTTTGTCAATAGGGTAAGCAGCAGCTTCTGGAGGGCAATTTAGAGCAGGCAAATTGAGGGCGGGCAGTGCTTGAGTTAGAGAGGCCCAGAGGGAGCCACCCAGCGTTGTCATCCACAAATGAACTCCCGGAACGCTGGGAGGGACTTCGCCATGATTGGCTGCTCACCCGTTTTGTTCCGCGGCTGCCCTGGCCTCGAGGGGTGCCTGCTCGCCGGGGGAGACGCACCAGGTGCCTGGGCAAGCAGCGGGGGGCTGCGCCAACCGGGGGGCAGCCCCCCCCGAGGCCAGGGCAGTCGCGGAACGAAACGGGCGGGCTGCCAATCACGCGAAAGTCCCACCCATGTCCCTCCCAGTGTTCTGGGAGTTCATTTGCGGATGACGACGCTGGAGCCACCCTCTTGAGTTTTGAGTTTTGGTGATGGTCCTCTAGGTACTTTACTTAGAGCACAATCCTAACCTGTGCTGGAACAGGCTGCCCGGCTGGGAGGCCACTGGAGCCTTCACAGGGCAAGGGCATGTTTGAGTCCTTACCCCGGGGTAAGGCCCAGCCGGGCTGATGGGGCTCCTCTGATCTGAGCCTGTGCAAGTTTAGCAGGCACAAGTCAAGGCTGCGCAGCCCAGGACAGGGATTTGGATGCAGCCCCCTGGCCTCATCCAGACTCCTCCGACATCCCCGAGCTACCCTGCCCTCAGGAGAGTGCTGAGACAGAAGAAGGTCAATGGGAGGTGCAGAGGCCATCACTTCATTGGGTAAGGGGGGGGCAGAGGTTTGGCACAACGCTTCAGGAGGTCGCTGTCAGGAGGTCTCTTGGGCCAGCCTGCCCATGTGACTAAATGCACAACGTGGTCTACAGCAGTGGTTCCCGAACTGTGGGTTGAGACTTGGTTTCACAGCAAGGGCAACGTTCTAAGCACCACCACCCCAGTTCTACTTTGTTTTGTTCCCTCCTGGGTTGCCACTTATGAAGCAAACAAGCCATGCTATGTGTATGCAGGCATGTCTAAAGTGGCCCTAAAACTAAAGGGAATCTGGTTAGTATTTCTCCATTTCATCAAGGGCCCCTCACCTTTCCTTCCATAATTTGAGCAGTGCATGAGGAGAAGCTCCTGCCAACCTAGCAGTTCGAAAGCATCTAAAAATGCAAGTAGATAAATAGGGACCACTTTGATGGGAAGGTAACGGCGTTCCGCGTGCTACAGCGTATAGTCGTGCCGGCCACATGACCACGGAAGCTTGTCCTCGGACAGTGAAGGTGAACCTTTTGGGCTTGGCGTGTCAAAACTTAGGAAAACTTACTTAAAATTCAAGTTAACTTGAATCTGCTGGTGTGTCAACTCCCCCTCCCAAACAAGAGAGAAACAATTCTTTATATTTATTTATTTAGATAAAAAATACAGTCTAATCATGTGTGGTGCTATGTATTATATAAAGAAACATCAAATAAGTACAAAAATGAAAAATGAGTAAAACAATCTCAGGGCGCAATCCTAACCAGGTTTCCAGCATTGGGGTAAGGGCAATGCAGCTCTGAGGTAAGGGAACAAACATTCCCTTACCTTGAGGAGGCCTCCATGACTGCTACTCCACTGCAGGATGCAGCACGTGCCCCTTTGGCACAGCTAAGTCAGTGCTGGAAAATTGGTTAGGATTGCACCCTCGCAGCGCAATCCTAAACTACACGCAGCATCAACGCAACAGGGTTGCGCTGACACTGAGCCGTTAGCGCCGACGCAGGAGTGCTGATCAGCGCTAAGGCAACAGGCAGCGCCGGCCCTGCTGCGCCCGCACTGAGCCTCTCTTGCGCTGACCAAAGTGGCACAGGGATTGGAGGGAGGGAGGGAGGGAGGGAGGGAGGTGGGGGCGTGATGTGGGTGGTTTTGGGAGGTGGCCATACGACCATATCCTAAGCCCATCAGGAAGGCCGTGCGGCCCCAATTCGGGCTGTGCGGTATCCTCGGATCTGCACCCGCTCTTTTGCAGGTGCAGATCCGAAGGGGCACATAGGGGAGGCTGGAGCCTCCCCTACAGTAAGGGAACTCACGCTCCCTTGCCGCAGGGAAGCTCCATCCTCCACCTACCTAGTGCTGGATAGGGCGCTGGCTGCACCCTCTGTTTTTGTCAGGCATTGGTGAATGCTGGTGTGTCACCCCAAACATTGTGGGGTGTCAGCTTTGACACGTGTGTCATAGGTCCGCCATCACTGTCCTAGGACAAATACCAGCTCTTCGGCTTAGAAATGGAGATGAGCACCTCCCCCTACAGTTGGTCACGACTAGACCATTCGGTTGTGGGGAAACCTTTACCTTTATCTTAATTAAAAGAAATCTTAATTCCACCATCACAACTCCAATCTCTCTCTCTCTCTCTCTCTCTCTCTCTCTCTCTCTCTCTCTCTCTCTCTCTCTCTCTCTCTCTCTCTCGTAAGAACAGAATCTGCTGGATCAGACTAAAGGCCCATCTAGTCCAGCTTCCTGTATTTCACAATGGCCCACCAGACGCCTCAGGACAACTAGGTACTTGCATCTCATTGCCATCCCCCTGCATCTGGCGTTCTGAAGTTGCCTACTTTTACAATTGCACTACCCACCAAGGCCTGTAGCCTGTGATGGACCTTTCCTCCAGAAATCTGTCCAATCTCCTTTTAAGGGCACCTAGACCAGACAAATAACCCTGTAGTAAGGAGTTCCACAGATTAATTACCCCCTGGTATTTCCTTTTATCCATTCTCACTCTCCCAACACTCAATTTTAGTGGCTGTCCCTTGGATCTGGTGTTGTGAGAGAGGGACAGAGTATCCCTCTGTCCACTCTCTCCATCCCATGCATAATTTTGTACGTCTCAATCATGTCCTCCCTCAGGCGCTTTTTTTCTAGACTGAAGAGCCCAAATGTTGTAGCCTTTCCTCATAAAAGAGGTGCTCTCTCTCTCTCTCTCTCTCTCTCTCTCTCTCTCTCTCTCTCTCTCTCTCTCTCTCTCCCCCCCCCATCACCCCAAGAAATGTCCAGAGATATAATCATGGATGTTTAGAATGTGAGGGAGGACTGAGAACAGGACTTCATGAGAAATAGATTTTTTTTTTATGGTGAGTGCCTCAGAATGCCTGTTATTTAAACAGCTTCCTTCCCCTCATCTCCACCCCAATGCCACATGCTTTTGAACCAGGCTTTCAAAAGCAGATTGTGATATGACACGAGGATTTGCTGTTTGAAGGGGGTGGGGAAGTGTCAAAAAAAATCCCATTGGGCATGTTAAAGCCTTTGAGCACATCTAAAGTAGCTCTCTGGATCCTAGCCAACATATTCAATATTCACTTAATACCTGTTTCAACCACATAAGTGCCAATTGTACCTTTTTTCCAATGAAAGCCACACAGGGTACATTCACACAAAGTTCTGGAAACACGAACTGCGCAAAACCAGCAGATGATCTGAGAGGGATATTCACACACTTGCAAGTTTCCTGGGATTCAGCTCCATTCGTAGCAGAAGGCAGTTGCTTCCAGTTTGATTTAAAGTAGACATCGTGCAAGCTGCAGAGAGCTGTGTGACTGCTCAGATCATCTCCCTAGAGGCAAAAAGTGGCAATTAAGTAGTCCAAACTTACTATGTTTGCAGGGAATCCTCCCCTGGTTGGATAAAACAGATGTTAGGGAAGAACTATTAAAATGCAAAATGGGTACAGTGAGGTCCTTTATTGAACCGACATCTGTGCATATAAGAATAGGAGAATACAAAATATTAAGTAACACTGAACTCTTCATTGGAAAAAATGGAAAAAGCCATATCACCATGAATGAGTCATCTGCTATTTATGACTCTCCACACAGTATCTTCTTGGGAGCTACTACATTTCCTTTTGCTATTGTTCATTCTCCTTGCATTTACCAATCCTGAGCTGTCCAGCTGATCATGCGAGCAGTGGTAGCCAAGCAGATATCGCTGCATCCTGTGATAGCCAGGCAGCCACAGGAGGCTCCACAGGAGAAGGTAGGCGAGAGGTCTCCTCCCTTCTGCACCAACTATTTTGCTGGCGCAGAGGCAAGGGCCTCCGTCTCAGTCCTTGCCACCCAACATGGAGGACTGGATCCAGCAATGAAGGTCACTGCCAGTCCTGCCCTCCACTCCACCCTCCTCCTGCCCAGGAACGCTCTTCCAGCCCGCCCGAAAAGGCCACCACATGAGATGGTAGCACCCACTGCCTGATGGCATCACGTTGCCACCTCCGGGCCGTGGAGGCTGGCATTGGCCCAGCATTTGCCCTGCGCCAGCGCTAATGACTTACTGCCACACTGGAGGTGCCTTATGGCACCTTTTGCAACAGTAGCACGAGTGATACATTCGTACCACTCATGCTAAGGACCACAGGATTGGTCCTAAATTTTCAACCTATACTAAGGGCTGGAACAAGGGCTGTCCCCTCCAGGAACTGGGGTTCTGCAAACAGTGAACGGCTGGGTCTGGTCAGCCGACCTGTTCCAGCACAGTAGAGGATTGGGCTGTAATTTGGAGACTGTGTTCGAATATCTTTATGCAAACTTATTTCTTTATCTCTGCATCAATAGGGGGTGTCCAGGTTGTAAGATCTGCTGGAGCGAAACAAATCCAAGAAACAGTCTGAAGCTGCTTGGGCACTGCACCACGGAGGGCCACAGAATTTTAAAAATCATAATTCTGAAATGAAATGTATGTCTGTATCCAGCTTAGTGAATTCAGTTATCTTTGACTGTATTAAATGTTTTTTTATCTTCCTCTGTTTGCTTCACTATTGCTTGTACTCTGCTCCATAAAAATATGTGAATCTGGGTTATAATGAAGCTAGAATCATGAATAGTTTTATATGGCCTCGCTTTTTTGGCTCAGTGTTGTAAATGGGCGGGTAGTGAAGATACTTGTTGTTAGATACTTTATAATGAAATAAATGTGAAATGTGGCTGCAAGAAGGCTGCTTCTGCATTTCCACCTTGCTGAAGAAATCCTCCTTATTAGTGATTCTTATCACTTCCTAGCACATACTCTCCCAAACACAAATAATCCTCAGGCACATAAAATATTTACAGGACTTTCTTGGAAGCCCTATCAGCTCTGTGTAAACTTTGTTGTTGTCGGATATTGCAGTCAAGGAATGTTTAGCTTCTCACTCCAAATCTTGCTCAGTGGTTGTAATAAAACAAGTTAAGACCTAACTATCTTCTGTACAAACATCCTACTGTGCTGTTCATAAGCGCAGTGGGCTATTGGATATGTATGCAGCTGCAGGTTATTGCAGACTCATGCTAAGCAACATGAGCACCTTAACTGGACCCTTGGTGGACTGTATGTACCCTCATAAAAGAGATAAATCATCTCCAGCTCTCACACTATCTGAAATCAACATTCTGCAGACTTATCTGTAGCATGTTTTTTTAAAGTGGCTCCATCAGAGGCGTTTCTACAGGGAGGGCAAAGCTCTAAGTGTTGCAAGAAGCCTTACCCTGTCATGTAAATCCCTCCTCTCCCTTGCTGCTGTAGCCAGTAAGCAACGCCAAGATGTTGCTTTCCCTGTGAGGATTGGCTAAAACAGTGCAGGAGAGGAGTGATTTCCACTGCAAGGTAAGGCTTCTTGCAAAACTTGGAGCTTTGCCCTCCCTGTAGAAACGCCACTGGGCTCCATTCCTGGGAAAGGACAGGAAAGGAAAAAGAACCATGCTAGAGTCCAATCCTGTCCATATCTACTCAGAAGTAAATTCCATTGTAGTCAGTGGGGCTCATTCCCAGGTAAGGGTGGATAGAATTGTAGCCTTAGTGTCCAGATGAAGAATGAGGTTAATGTCATGCTCTGTACAGGATTTCACTCTTCCCAGGTAATCTGAGCATTTGCACATGACCTCAATGGTGTGGGATGGAACCACAGGAAAGCTCAGCCATGCCACTCCCATAATGTACGAATCAAAACTAAGTAAGGATTTAAAAAAATATTTTATTAGTTTATATGTACATGTTTCAACCCCACAGTGGTTTCAGTGAACTTTTGTACAAAGTCTGAAAAGGTTCACAGCATAAGCCTATACATGTCTACCCAGAAGTATGTGCCGCTTACAATGAGGCTTACTTGTACATAAGTCCATATAAGATTGCAGGCTCACTACTTCAGCAAACGTTCATCAGAGGCTCCCAGACCATGATGGGACCCTATAGAAAAAGTCCTTCTGGATTCACACTGTCCTGTAGAGGCCAATGATTCTTCTGCTGTTGTACTATTCAGGAATGAGAGCGGGTTCATAACCGCTCTTTTAAGGACTGTTAGCCAATTAAAGACATCTTAGCTGGTTAATTATGCTCAAATAATTCAATTTGCATGTGGGTAAAATAATACTTCTGCATCAAGAAGCATGCTCACAGCAAGCATCCTCTCAGAAGATATTCCCTTCTGTGTGAGATAGAAGGGGGGATGCCTCTTTAAGATGGTGCTTGCTTGCCATTTGAGTATTTGAGTGCTTGCCATTTGTCTGCATGAGATTTTAAAATCTTCCCATTTATTTCAGAACACACTGGGCAGACCAATCGAAAGCCCCAGGAGTGCCAATGGTGACAAAATGGCACCACTGTACCCAGTGGCTACCGCTGTATCCAATGTGGCTGAATAAGCCACTGAAGACTCCTCAAGGTAAGGGAACATTTGCTCCCTTATCTTGGGCAGAACGCAGTCAGCAGCAATTGGTCTCCTTGAATCTGCACCTCCTATTTGGTGGGTGCAGAACCAAAGGAGGTACGTGTAGGTTTCCCCTGCTTGGGAAAGGGCATTGGATTTGGCAGCAGAGTCCACCCTCTAGCCCACCCTCCCCCTGCCTTCCTCCATCCTCCCCATTCCACCCTAGGAAGCCTCATCATCAGATGGCAGTAACACCACTAGCCACTCCAGCAGTGGCTCTTCCTAGCATTGAAGCCCAACACTGACTGGTGCTGGCCTCAGCACTGGTGGTATGCTCATACTGCTGGCGCTAGAGTGCCTTATGGTATTTTAGGGACGCCTGGCACCAGTGTTCCGAGCAGTGATGTCATTCAGGGGGAATGGACCAGAATGGGCGTTCCGGATCCTAACAGGCTCCGTGGCTGGTTCCGGGTTCCCGACAAGTGCCAATCAAAAGTGAGTTCCTGTTCCTAAATCATTTGAATGACACCACTGGTTACGAGTGTCCTGCTGGCGCTAACATCTTCAGGATTGGGCCCTTAGATGATTACACATTTTCTTGTTATTGTGCAGTTGCTAAGTCGTGTCCGACTCTTCGCAACCCCATGGACCACAGCACGCCAGGCCTCCCTGTCCTCCACTAGCCTCCAGAGTTCACCCAATTTCATGTTCATCACTTCGGTGACACTATCTAACCATCTCATCCTCTGCCGCCCCCTTCTCCTTTTGCCTTCCATCTTTCCCAGCATGAGGGTCTTTTCTAAAGAGTCCTTTCTTCTCATGAGGTGGCCAAAGTATTGGAGCTTCAGTTTCAGAATTTGTCCTTCCAAGGAGCAATCAGGCTTGACTTCCTGTAGGATTGACCGATTGGATCTCCTTGCAGTCCAGGGGACTCTTAAGAGTCTTCACACATTTTTACATCCCACCAAGTTACATCTAACCAAGTAATCCACAAAGCATTGCAGCCCTGTGTTTTTAAAAATGCCCTCAATATCAGCAAAAAAAATCCCTTCCCCACCTGTAGACACTATTTTGTGAATTGCTTGTTTATTACAATCACTGGCCAAAGCCCCTGAGATTATGTTCAAACTTTAAACTGCAAATGCACCACCACACAGGGGATTCAGGTCTGATAGGAGGGTTTAATCAGTGTTGGATGATCCATTCGTTCTGGCAGCCATTCTGAAATCAGCCATTGTTAATGAATCTGCTTACATGAATACATGATTCCGCTTGCATCTAAATACAAATCCATGCAAACAAGATCAGACATTGAGATTGAGAGAGAGAGAGAGAGAGAGAGAGAGAGAGAGAGAGAGAGAGAGAGCTCCAGTTGATGGAGAGAGAGCTGTCTTGAAGAATGGCAGAGCAAATGGAACTAATCAGAAATCTGTCACTTGGGGGAGAAAACACACACACACACAGACACACAGACACACAGACACAGACACAGACACAGACACACACACACACACACACACACACACACACACACGATATTAAAAAAGATGTTTCTCTCCCCCTCCAAAAAAATAGTGCATAATTCTTGGGGTGCAGAACAATGGGTGGGGGGAGTTGCATAGTTTGTGCTGACATCTACTGTGTAATCAGCAGATTTCTGTTTGTCCCAGAACTGCATTCTATACCGTGATAAAAAAGAACAATGAATGTGCTAACACAGGCTTCAGGAAAGCAGCTGGACTTTGCTCAAACGAGAAGGAAATGTGCCTTGATTGTGCAATAAAATGTGTGGGAAGACATTCACGTGAGCAAGCCTTAGATGTCTGAATAAAGCTTTCTGAAGTTTTTGCTACAAACCTCAGGGCCTGCCATGCCAACATGTTTGCATGGAAGAACAGAAAGGAATGAATGGGGAATTAATATAATTAGAGCTAGGCAAGGCACAAAGAAACTTCTATACCTCCGATGCCAAATGGCACTTGTGGGTAACAAGTGCGCCTCCTCAGACATGCTTCCTGCCATCCTTTCTGCTCCCAAATCCATTCACAGCCAGCCATCCACTGCAGTGTGAGGAAGTTAACTATTTGGGCTATTAGTCCTCCTGCTTCTGTTCCACATGCTTAGTAGTCATTCCCTTGGCCATTCCTATAGCCTGCTTAAGATCTCTATCTTTTAGCTACATTGCCTTGTTTCTGTTTTTAGAAGAATTGACATTCAAAAGTGGTGACACACACTCAGCCGTGTGAGTCTGGCTGGCCAAGAACTGAAATTCATCCAGATCCTCTTCAGACCCCATCAATGGCAATAGTCAGACCATTCTCTGATGACCAGGGCCAGCCTTAAGCCAATGTGACCAATGTCATCACATTGGGCCCTGCACTTCTGGGGGGGGGGGGCTCTGCACCAGCAGGGTGAGCATATCACCTGCTGCTGCAACAGCTGGGATCTCTATGGGCAGTAAGTCCATGGGGCGAGCAGAGCAGCTTTACCTTGGGCCCTCCCACCTGCCCCTGCCTCTGAACAGCCCAAAACTTATCATATCACCACCCACTATTTCCAGGTGCCATGCTTTGCACGCAGCACCAGTGGTGCTCTTCTTGGTTAGTAGGATGGGGGCGCAGGGAGGTTGGGGGGGTGTCTTCCGCAGGAAAGCCCCGCATTGGGCCCCACCACTGCTGATGACGCTAGTATTGCCTCTGCAGGATCAGGCTATAATTCCATCTACAGTTACCCAGGAGTAAACCCCACTGATTAGAATGAGACTTACTTCTGAGTAGACATGCATAGGCTTGAGCTCATATTTACATTTTCCCTGTTATGTAGTTAAAGTGGGATATCATAGGCAGTACTGAAAAGGAGAAGAGAAAGGGACCCTTAATGAAACCCCCCCCCCCAAAAAAAACCCTGATTTTGGCTATATCCTGCTCCCACTACTAGCCTTCAAAAAGCAGGCAGCACAAAAGGTAAGGGGGACACCTCTCCTTCTCTGCCCCCACCCCAGTACTTCTGCCCACCTTGCAACAGATTTCACCCTTCCAACACCGCAAGCAGAGCCTTCCTTTGCACGAACCCTTCATGGAAGCGTGGCAGCAGTTCACACGTTCGGTGTTGGTGGCGTGATCTACAATGCACGTGTGAACCCCTTCTTAGAATGTAGCGCTCTCTCTCTCTCTCTCTCTCTCTCTCTCTCACACACACACACACACACACACACACACCCGCCAGCGGGTAGATCCGGTGGCGATACGGATGGACACCGGTCTGCAACATCTCCCAGCCTGGATGAGAGGGGCAGGAAATTATGTCATCCTCCCTGGGCTCGGAAAGAACAGGATTGCCCGAAGTAAGGAGAGGAGGGGGAAAGAGGGCTAGAGAGCCCAAACGTGAGCTTTAAAACGCTTCTCCCAGCCTTTTATTTCGCAGGCTTGATCGGGCGGAAGGAAGAGCTTCTTCTCCGCAAAGCAGCCGCGGGGCCCGTGGTGGACGTGTGCTGGGGATCGGCTTTCAGGTAATCGTTCCCACGGGCTGGCGGCGCGGCGTTCAGGCAGTTGCGATGAGGTGCCACAGCTGCCTTCTTTTCCCGCAGGGCGACCAAGGGGAATCGCAGATTCCGTGGAACACAGCCCGTGGAACGCAGGCTCCCCTGCCTCTCCCTTCCCCCAGCAGACGAGCATCCCCGGCTCACGTCCCGACTCCCGAGAAAGACCACTTCGATCCGTCCGCACCGTCGCCGGGTGCGAACGAGAGGGCGACTCTCGCGCTTCTCTTCGTCTTCTTTTCTGGTGCCCATTTTCAGGCTTAGCGCCGGTCCCCGCGGCACCGTACCTGCGTGTTAGGGGGGAAAGGGCGCTGAAGTCTACGGGACTTCCTTCCGAGTAACCAAGGATAGATCGGGCGCAGGTGATCTTGCTCCAGATGCGTTCAAGGGGCTCGGAAGGTTGAGACCTGTGTTCCACGGAATCTAGTGCGGCGGTCAAAAGAATGCAGCGCTCCCCAGCTTCCTTGGGGATCGCAGTTTAGGAATCTACGAGCAGTAGAGGTGAATGGGACTCCTCTAGAGTAAGGCGAGGTTAGCTCGCTACCGTTTAACTAGTTCCAGAGCGCAGAGGCCATGGCCATGACCACCGCCAACCCACACTCATGCCGACCGTGGTTTCCCGGGGATTAATTTCAGTGAGCGCGGGGACTTGCCGACGCGTGATGGTTGCTAATTGCGAATTCTGCTAAATGGAACAGGCGGATTTAATTGTAAACCCCCCCCCCCGCGCACACACACACACACACACACACACACACAGAGTTGAGACAGCCTCTCTGAGAGTCTCCCTCTGTGTGTGTGAGAGAGAGGGGGGGGGGGTTGTGTGCCTCCACTCCACATAGAAAGGGGAGAGGAAAGAACGTGAGAATATATAACGCGAGAAATGGAAGAAGGAAGGGTGCTGCTGGGCGAGGTCAGTGGTGAGCCCCGGCCACCCTGAGTTCACAGGAACAGCAAGAGGAATTGTCAGACTTGAAAATCAGGTAGACCTGGGTGCGCTGTCTCATCTGAACAGGGGAATTTACCCTTCGGACTACCAATGACTTATAGTCATTTCTAGACCCCCCCTTAAAGGACCTTTAGAGGATCTAGATTCTAGATCCCCCTGTCTTCCAACTAGTTCTCTCATCTTCCTACAAAGCCATATATGCTAATAGTAATAATGCCGCGGCAGTGAGTTCCACTGGATGCTCTGAGATGGGCACTTTAACCTGCTGTCAATTTCCGCTTAGGACCCCTCCCCAATTCCCCCAGTGTTTTGTTTTTTTCGTGATGGGAGGGCATTTCCCTCTCTCTCTCTCTCTCTCTCTCTCTCTCTCTGAGAGTTTTTTTTTTTTTTTAACCCAAGGAAAGTGGCAGCCGCGGTCTCTTTAAATCCCCGCTTGTTTTGGCATTCGTGCTCTTCCCTCCACTCCCCCCCCCTTTTTCGTTTCGTTGCTTCTTTTCTATTCCTGCGTGAGCAAAAGGGCTTCCTCTGCAAGGAAGGAAGGGAAATGCCTCTCGGCCGGAGGAGGAGGAGGAGGAGAGGCACGGGAGCGGCGGCGGCGGCGGCGGCGGCGGCAGCAGCCCTGGACAGCGCACGGCGGTGACCAGCGACCAGGGACCTTCCAGCTGCAACAAGCTGATAGCAGCGATGGGGCAGGGCGACGACGGCTCTCCGCGGCGCTGACCGCCCCGCCGCCCGTCCTCCCCCGGCCCGAGGGGCTCTGGGCACTTTCCGAGGAGTCGCCGCCGCCTCGACGTCCTCGCTCGCCCACGCTGCGAGTGGCTGTCCAGATTTGCGCCCCCGCCCCCTTCCCGACCCCCCCCCCCCATGCCCCGACCTGAACTTTAGCAGCCCGCGGGCTCAGGCGGAGGGAGCGCGAAGGAGCCACCCCGGGCGAGGAGGACCATGATTTGAACTGAGGAGGGGAGAGGGGAAAGGCTCCGGAAGATGAGCCACGCAGGTAAGGGGCAACTCCCGGGCGGGCGGGCGGGCGGGCCGTGGGCACGGGGGCCGGGCGGGGCGGGGCGGGGCATCGCAAGAGCATCTTGCCCCTTCTTTGGAGACGGGGCTGTGCCCCGAGGACCATGCAAAGTCCTTCCCGGCACTTCAGGCGCGTTCGGGGAGCCTTCTTGAAACTTCGCATCCCGTCCTTGGAAGCGTGTTGCAGTGCAAGCAACGGGGCTTCCTGCTTCAGGCTCCAGCCTCTTCGTATCGTGCTTGCGGTGGAGGGGGGGGGGGGGGGGGGGCGCCCAGTCTCCGAAGTTGGCACGAGCTCCAAGGGGCGATCTGACGGCCCGGCGTGCCGGATTTCTCCCCGTTCCTCTCCCTCCACTCCCCCGCCGCGGCTTCCTGTGAAAAGGGTGTCTCCCGGTTGGCACTGCCCGCCCGGAGCGGAGCCAGCCCTTGCGGATCTCTGACACTGCGCTGCTTGCGATGCGGAGGCTGCCTTGGCGCTGGGCGTTTTGCGGGGTGCTCCGGGAACACGTCCACGGTGGTGGTGGATCCGAAAGGGGAAAAGTGCGCGGGCTGCGGGAGGGGGGTCCCTTGCTTTCTGCCTGCGCGGGCGGCCAATACAAGAACCGGCTAGCAGGAAAAGCGCTTGAATGAAGCCGGAGGAGGGGGGTGGGAAGCAACGGCGGAGATCTCAGTTCAACTGTAGCACTGGCGTCATCGCTTCTTGCAAGGCACAGCTGCCCGCGTAAACGCCCGTGGAAGCGCAACTTTTGCCCCTCCGAGCAGGAGACGGCAGCACACGTGTGTGTGTGTGTGGGGGGGGGTGTCTCTGACTGACGCCAACTTCCATGACCGAAAGATTCCCCCCCCCCCAATTATTTCTGTTTCTGGCGGCTTTCATCCATTCTGGCTTGTCCCTAGAATCCCCAAAGCAGTACAAAAAACCCTTTCCTGGGCGCAACAATACGATGACGCCAGCCTTCTTGCAAAGCGCTGTTCTGGGGGGGCGTCGAAAGGGCGCAGATAGACGTGGCCTCCAGCTTCCAGGACCAGTGGCGTTTCCATTGTGGGGGCCAACCAAACGCTACGTGTTTGCTTTGGTCTGCAAGCCACAAATGGCTCTGGAGGCGAGGGGGAGGGACCGGTTACACTGAGCTCAGGCTCCTGCAACAGTTATTGTTCCCCCTACCCAAGGAATGTCACTGCCCAGGAATGAGGGGATTTGCCCTGTCCCACGGCTGTGGGACTCGGCCTCTGTGTGTGGCAGGGCACATAACCACAGTCAGTTGTGAAGCCGTTGCAAGGGCTTCAATCAGCCCAATAATTTAGCAGAACTCAAAGGATAGTTCTGGGACTGAGTCATTATCATTGCCCTTCACAGGGGAAAGAATCACCTTTCTCACAGGCACCATCCTCATCTTTGCCAAAGTGTGCGCGAGTGGCCCCGTGCATGGGAACAGGTGGCATGACAAAAAAAGCATGCAGGCAAAGAAGGCATGAAGCAAGAGCCAAAATGTGATGAATTCATCAGAATCAGGGTTTTGTCTGCTAGAGTAGTGGCAGACAAAGTTAAGATCATGACTTCCCCATTTGGAATCTGGCCTCTGCCATGAACAGGCTGGGTAGCCTTGGATAAGCCACTCCCTCTGCACCTCAGCCCCCCTCCCCCCGCAAGATGGAGATTGTCATGCACAAAGGGGTGGCTATAAGGCAACAACAAATATTACAGTGTTAAGTTCACTCAAAATGCTACTCCATTAAATGCTACTGTATAGACTTCTAAATCTACGCAGACCCAGAAGTCCAAGACAGGGCCCAGTCCTATCCAACTTTCCAGCACTGATCAGTGGTGTCTCTACAGGGAGGGCAGAGCTCTAAATTTTGCAAGGCGCCTTACCGTGTCATGTAAATCCCTCCTCTCCCTTGCTGCTGTAGCCAGTAAGCAAGGCCAAGATGTTGCTTTTCCCTGTGAGGATTGGCTAAAACGGTGCAGGAGAGGAGTGATTTCCACTGCAAGGTAAGGCTTCTTGCAAAACTTAGAGCTCTGCCCTCCCTGTAGAGACGCCACTGGCACTGATGCAGCCGTGCCAATGGGACGTACACTGTATCCTGCAAGGAGAGGAGGCAGTTGTGGAGGCCTGCTCAAGGATGTTTGTTCCCACTACCAAGGGGCTGCAATGCGGCTGCAGTGGGACTAGAAAATTGGTTAGGATTGGGCTCTTGCTTATTCTCAGAATAGACTTTTCTAGAAGGTCATCTCTGCTTATATTTTCAGTATCTGCAGTCTCATAGTGTCATCTGCGGTCTGGTAGTGTCAATCAAAAATGCCTTACCCAAAGGCAAAATCACTTTGGGAGATGAATGTATTAGGGCAAGCTAACATCAGTTAATATGTTCTAGAGTTGGTGCATCCCAGCAGTAAATAGCACTATATAGCACACAGCTTTCAATATGCACTTGAGTAAGATGCAGTGGCGTTTCTACAGGGAGGGCAAAGCTCTAAGTGTTGCAAGAAGCCTTACCCTGTCATGTAAATCCCTCCTGTCCCTTGCTGCTGTAGCCAGTAAGCAACGCCAAGATGTTGCTTTTCCCTGTGAGGATTGGCTAAAACGGTGCAGGAGAGGAGTGATTTCCACTGTAAGGTAAGGCTTCTTGCAAAACTTAGAGCTTTGCCCTCCCTGTAGAAACGCCACTGGTAAGATGTCAGTTTGCATGATTATCTGGCCATGGGATGGGGTAGAAAGCCTGTGTTTGAGGGCTTCGGACTCCTGGTGAGTCTATACTATTTGGCTTCAAAGCTACCTGGTGCTTCTGAACTCATCTGGAAGGGAAGTAAAGGCCAAATCCAACTCAAAAGCAAGCCCTTCTTTCAGACAAACTCCCATGCAGTGGTTTGCAGAGGGGGGGGGAATGCTAAGTTTGGCAGGAGCCCGAGCTCCTGGGCAAACCATTTGCAAATGGCAGAAATGGCTGTGAAGGCAAGGGGGAGAGGCGGCATCACCCAGGAGCTCAGGGCTCCTGCAAAACCTAGCATTTCCCCACCCCGCCCCAGGAATGCCACTGCTCCCAAGTAAGTGTCCATAGGTCTGAAGCCTCAGTCAACCTAGGAAACAGAGTGACAGTGTGGCTGGTATCCCGTCATGGAGTCATGCATTCTGAGCAACATGGATGGCAAATACTAGACATTGAAAATGTATGTGGACAAATCTGGAGCACACTCCACCCCTGATTTAGCACTTTATTCCGAGGGGAGAGTAGCACCTGCCAAAAGCTCTCCCACTGAAATGACTGGGATTGAAAAGGCCTTAATTTTGACTGGAGGGTGGCCATAGTTGGCCATGCTGTAGGCCCTGTTCAGCTGCATTCACCCAAAGTTCCTGTCAGCTACTGGTCAGTAGTGCCAGTTGCCTGTTTACTAGAGAGGCGGGCAGTGGCAATGACTCAGGCCAGGACCCAGCTCCTCTTCCTGAACAGCTGCAGTGTTGTCAATAAGCATCTCCCTGGGGCTACTTGCAAGAAGTAGCATTTAGGAGATCAAGCTGGGGAATCAAGCTGCAGAGCTCCTTGCACATGTGATTCCTCATTCAACTAGGGATTTGTGGATGGAAACTGGATTTTAGTAGGATGTCCCTAGTGTTTAGCATCAGGGTTCCTGAACCCAAGGGATGTTAACAGCTGCAGCTTCCTCCATATGCAGTCTAAATTTTATCTGCTTCTGCTAGTGTCAGATAAGAACAGAAGAAGAGCCTCACCGGATCAGGACAAAGACCCATCTAGTCCATCTTCCTGTGTCTCACAGCGGCCTACCAGGTGCCTAAGGGAGTTCAGTAGACAACAAGATGCCTGCATCCTGTTGCCACTCCCTTGCACCTGGCATTCTGAAGTAGAGTACTACTAATGTAAGGAGGTTTCCCAACCCATCATGGCCTATAGCCCACAATGGACTTTTCCTCCAGAAATCCATCCAGTCCCCTTTTAAAGGCATCTAGGCCAGATGCCATCACCACCCCTGTGGCAAGGACTTGACTTAATGGGTGATTAAAAAGAATTATATCATAAAAGTTCTGGGCTGTTGATTGGGTATCCCCAAAGCCCTAAGCTATTTGTTTCATTTTTTGAAAAAAATAGATTTTAATTATGTTTATGGCACATAAAATTATGTTTTATCTCTCCAAAGTGACTTTCTTCTCGGACTTTCCTGCCTAAATTTCCAGTAAAGCATTTGTGCTTTACAATTACATGCATGCAATCTTTAAAAAAAACATACTCAGACAAGTCTATTCAATGACACGTCTAGGACAAAACAGGAGATTAAATATATTCAGGTTTGACCCAGAGGGTCTTTGACGTTAACAGGAAAAAGAATAGGCCCTAGAACCATGGGCTCAATTGTGTGAGAAAGGAAAAATAAAAAATTTCCCATAATTTTTCCCATCATTTTGCATTGTTGTTTTTCAGCATTCCTTGTGTAATTAAGATTTTTTTTAAAAAACAAATCCTATGCTTGCAGCACAATCCAATGTATGTTTATGCAAAAGAAGGTGTAATCCATTAAACGGGTCACACTTACTGGTAAGTGTTTTTGGGATTGTACCCTAAAACACTGAAATGAAACCACAACCATAACCATGTCAAAGGACAGTGCTAATTAAAAACATCCTCACATGGCTCCAGCATCCTTTTGAAAGCCCTCCTAATACTGTCTAAAGTGGTTCTCAAACGTTTTAGACCGGGACCCACTTATTAGAATGGCACTTGGGTTGAGCTCCTGAAGGAAGTTCCCCAGTTCACTTATGTGAATGACGCTCCTAGAATGCAAACTGGCATTCTTGGGCTGAAGAAACTGCACTACCATGCAACATCTCTGACAAAAAGCAAGATTAGGACAAAATACTATATAAAAGCACTGAACTAAAAGCAATTTAAAAAAAAACCTCACTTGAAAATTCAAACTGTGAACACTCACAAAAGGAATATAGCAAGAGTAAGGTCTGCAGTTTCCAAGATGGCTGCTCCCAGCTTTCCACGACCCACCTGACATCAGGTCACGACCCACCAAGAGGGTTGCGACCCACAATTTGAATAACACTGGTCTAAATTAAAGATTGGGCCAAAAGAATCTTATGAGGATTTCTACCATTGTATCATTGCATTTTAGTTGGAGGTTTTTTGTGAGCCATCTTGAGCGTACAGATGTATAGAAAGTCAAGTATAAATTTCAGAAATAAATAAAAGAATAAGCTCCACCAGAAAGACAGACCCCTGTCTTAATGGCTGCTGGTTTATGGGTGGGGTGGGGTGGCAGCAGCACAGAGCTGGGCCTCCAGAGAGTATCGAAGGAACAGTCTATTTTTATTTGGTATCGTGATAGTTTGCTTATAACATGCTCTTCTTTCATGGACTTTAGATAGGGTAACCCAGAAGATCTCCAATCCAGACAGCAGTTCTACTGAGCTTCACCTGTAGATGCTTTCAGACCATTCTCTGAAACTCAGAATACAAGATGTGTGTGTGTCACACCCACACCCTGAATATGTGGCTCCCCCACCTCTTGAAACTTTTCATCAGTGTTTCTGAAAACAATGTTTGGTTTCCTTAATTACTCAGATGTATCTCCTGAGTGGGAATCTCACCATTTGATTAAAATGGTGCTATTTGTTGATTTGTTTATTGAATAGATTTATATCTTGCATTATTCTCACAAGGTGGTTGGAGTATGAAAATTAAAATACACAGTAATGTATTACAACAATAATAGAAGTGATCGCAAATGTGGAAGAACTCCTGAGATTCCCTCACAGAGCTGTTGGTGTGGCATAGCCCTGTGGGTGCCATTTGCATGAGGGGACAGTCCAGCTGATGCAGGACTAGGCACCGAGGCAGTGTCTCCGCCTGCCCCCTTCCCTTTCTTGCTTCTCCTTCACAGCGCAATTGTCTGAGGTGGACAGTGCAGCTGAAGGCAAAGCAGCAGCCGGGAGGGAGGAGGGTGGTCCGGCAGGTGGTCTGGCCCAGGGAGGGGTGGAGCCATTAGGCCGCATCCAAACCCCTGTCCCCAGTCCATGCAGACCCGATTTGGGCCACACAGGGAACTCACATCCATGCCTGCTATATAGGGGCGTGGATCCGAGTAGCTCATAGGAGTGGCTGGCGCCTAAGGTCAAGGTCAAGGTTTCCCCACGACCGGATGGTCTAGTCGTGACTGACTGTAGGGGGCGGTGCTCATCTCCGTTTCAAAGCCTGTACAGCCGGTGTTTTGTCCGAGGACAACCTTCCGTGGTCATGTGGCCGGCATGACTCTACGCCGTAGCGCACGGAACGCCGTTACCTTCCCACCGAAGTGGTCCCTACTTATCTACTTGCATTTTTAGGTGCTTTTGAACTGCTAGGTTGGCAGGAGCTGGGACAAGCAACAGGAGCTCATTCTGTCGCGCAGTCTTGAACTCCCAACCTTCCGGTTGGAAAGCCCAGCAACAGCGAATTAACCCGCTACGCCACCACGTCCCTTCCACCTACCCAGGCCCAAATGTACCCTTGCCCTGTGGAGGCTCCAGGCCATGCCCAAACTGCACTAGATATGGCACAGGCCCACTGTTCCAGGGCAGCTTAGGATTGCACCTATTGAAACTATTTGGGTGTCCTTCAATGTATCTCCTGAGGAGGAACCCTCAAGTTTAATTTTTTTTCCTTCAGGTAAAATCTTAGTGATATCTTTTGAGGCCTAACTAGGGATATTACAAGGGACACAAAGCTGCCAGTGAGAGCATTACTCCCCCCAATCTGTGAATCTCCTCAGTACAGTAAAAAAGCCATGCCCTGAGTCTCTCCACCCAGCAGCATAGCTGGGAGGCTGTCACGGTAAGTACTGCAGGTGCTACAACTTGCCCTGCAAGCAGTGGCGTTTCTACAGGGAGGGCAAAGCTCTAAGTTTTGCAAGAAGCCTTACCTTGCAGTGCAAATCACTCCTCTCCTGCACCATTTTAGCCAATCCTTACAGGGAACAGCAACATCTTAGCATTGCTTACTGGCTACAGCAGCAAGGGAGAGGAGGGGTTTACATGACAGGGTAAGGCTTCTTGCAACACTTAGAGCTTTGCCATCCCTGTAGAAATGCCTCTGCCTGCAAGCAGTCCCTCCCGCTCACCCTTGGAGCTCCAATGGCCAGTGGGGGGGGGGGGGCTTACATGGCATGTTGTGGCACCTGCAGCAGTACTTGCCAAACCCTCCCCACCCCAGCCATGCTACTGTCTCCACCTGCTACCAGAAGCAGCATATGAAATGAAGCAGTGGTGGAGAAACTTGGACCTCAAGCACATCACATCGCATGGGACATAATGTTACAGGGGAGTTGCGAGGATGCTTTTCTTGACAACAGCCATAACGCCTTCAAAACATTGTGTTTGGCCCTCATAGATACAGGATAGCCCACAAGAAGGGGTGACACATGAGGAATGCGAAATCAGTGACATCTTGAAGTTATTTACTGTTTCATCCTGGGATTCCGTTGATGACAACTCAGATGGTTTATAACACCAGCAATGCTCCCCTTGCTGGAATTATTTCCTTGTAAATCACTCCAGCCCATCAATTTAACAATCTCTGTAACATATGGGAATCAGTTCGCGAAGCATATGCTGCAGATTTATATAAATTCAGAAAAATGTTAATATGGCTGATCTGCATAGCCCTATTAAACAGTGGTTTATTGGCTGGTTAAGATAGCCCGAGGTGTGGAAATTAGCATTTGTAGACTTTGTCTTGGTGCACACTTCTGAAACGAGTTACGGTAAATGAGGATAAAGATTCTTTTCGTTTATGATAGTCAGTTAACACCGGATTCCCCAAGCCTTTGGTCTCAGCTTTACAGAGGCTGTAAGAACTTCAATGACGCAGAACAGCCTTCCTTGTATAAATTGATGGGAAATGGACAGTTAAACGCTGAAGGCTCATTGATTTTAGTAGAAATTAAGCATATCTAAATTTATTTGGATTGTGCCCATAGATCCTGATTCAAGGTTCTTTGGAACATAGGAGCTCTGATAGCCATATAGACTACCACCAGCAGCAGCAAAGACTCTCCACCAACTTAAATGTCAAGGTGTGTATCCAGTGATATTGAAGTGGGCCCATACGGAATAGACATTTGAGTTAGGATCATAGCACACAAGGAGTTAAGCCACACTGTACTAGGTGCATTGCACTGTGACCATAATCATTAGGATGTACAGTACTTACGACTATGTGATGTTCGAGGACATTCTTATTTTAGAGTACAGGCATGCCCTGATATCTGCTGGGGTTCCATTGCAGACTCCACCGTGGATACCTGAAACTGTGGATACTGAGGATGCCTTTTTAAAGATAGGGGAACATCAGTGGTTTTGCTGCAACAAGGTAAAAAAGAAGTGATTTGTTTAATGTTCCCCAATCTTTTTAATAGGCGCCCCAGTATCCATGGATAACGGGCAGTGCAATCCTACCCCGGCTGTTCATTCTTCCACAAGAGTAAAACTTTTTAAAGTACCATCAGTGATGGTGGCAGACAACTGCAGGAACGTACTGCCAGTTTTTAACTCCCATGATTTGGGATGATGCTCTGGAGCCTTCCCCAAGGCTTGAAAGTGGGTTTTCAGAGATTTCAAGAGTCTGTAGTTTGAAAGAAGGGTCCAAACCATGGGGTTGTAATATGTCAAGACTGTTGATCCATCTAACCAGTATTGTGTCCTCCAATGGATTGCAGCTCTCCAGTGAAACTTGTAATGCCGTTATACTGCCAGGTACTGGCAGGACCCCAGTGGCTTCCTGGAGGGTGGAATGCTACGTTTTGCAGGAGCCTGAGCTCCTGGGTAAACAGCACCTCCCCATCTTCATAGCCATCCGCGAATGGTTGTGAAGACAAGGGCTGGGGCCACTTTACCCAGGACCTCAGGCTCCTGCAAAAGTAGCATTTTGCCCCCCTCTAGGAACACCACCTAGGCCCCTCCTAGGTGCAGAAGCCCCTCCACCGGTGGCTGCTGCTCAGTTGCCGGTGCAGCAGCTGGAAAGTCACATGCTGCCATTGGCTGCCAGATCCCAAACCCCTGTTCTAGGCTGAACATGCCCCTAGCAGGCTCCACAGTTCCACCAATAACAGAGCTGGTGTAACTTTGAGAAGTTTCATGGAAGAGACTCAGCAGCCGACAACACCAGTCAGTATTTTCACTTCCCACCCCTCTTGCTGGCCTCTTCCCCAGACAGTGCATAGGCAGCTGCTGCTGCTGTGCCAGTGACCCTGCACCCCTAAAGCCATCGCCGGATAGGATTTGGCCATCAGCAGCAGAGCACATGCGGAAGGTCTGTCCCACGTTTCTCCAGCTAGCAGGGATGGGAGGAACATCTGCATAATTCGGCAAATTGAACCTGGAACCTTCTATACAATGTGCTCTGTGTTTAAAAAAAATTGCATTGCACAATTCATTGAAGATGCCTTTTTAGTTAATCAAAAAAAGATTTTCAATCCACTAAGCTTCTTCCACAACCGCTGATGGGCTCTGATCCACTGCATGAAAATTCACAGCTCATTGTGCAAATGGGCCAAGTGCCTGAAACAGCAAAAAGGCTCTTATTCAGGTCAGGAAAAAGGGACAGGGAAGTTAAATGCCCAAGGTGAAGGCTTCCAGAGATTTCTAACCAATTAATGGCTTCAGTTGTTGGCCATTTCAGCGCATGTGTGGAAATTCCCTTATAGCCCTTTGAATGCTGGATGAAAATTGAAAGTACTGGAAGATTCCAAATCAAACAGAGGATGATACTGCCCAATCCCATCCCTCATCTGCACTGCCAGAACTCACATTCTGGCAGCACAGTGTGGTTTGCAGTGTTGCAAAACACCACTACTTTTGTGTGCTACCAGGACACTGCTGCGTGTTGGTGGTGCTGGTGCAGGGAGTGGGAGGATTGGGGCAGAACTTGGGGCCACTGGGAGGTGTTTCAGAGCACAATCCTAACCTGGAGTTAGGCTGGCACAGTTAGGCCAGCAAAGTTTGGCCAGCACAAGGGCCCCCGTAAAGCATGTTTGGACCACTCTCAGAGTCAGGGAGGGTGGCACATATCTGTGTGCTAGCCTTTCTGACACTTTGTGGTGTTCCTTGTGCCGGCCAATCTTTGTTGGATTAACTGTGCCGGCCTAACTCCAGGTTAGGATTGTGCCCTCAGAGTCAGAGGGGCCAGCACACGGACGTGTGCCATTCTCCCTGACTCTGAGAGTGGTCCAAATGTGCTATACGGTGGCCCTCGTGCCAGCCAAACTTTGCTGGCTGAACTGTGCCGGCCTAACTCCAGGTTAGGAATGCACTCTAAGTTATCGCTCCAGGGAACGGCCATAGCTCAGTGGTAGAAAACAGACTTTTCTTGCAGAAGATCCCAGTTCAATTCCATGTATCTCTACATATGGCATCTCAGGTTGCAGGGCTAGAAACGAATCTGTCTGAATGATTGGAGAGCCATTCCCAATCAGAATAAACAACACTCGACTGGGTGGTCTGATTCGATCAGACAGAAGAAGAGTCTTGTGGGAGGGAATGTGTGGGTAACAGTATGGCTGAACAAGCATACTAAGACTTCAGTGGCTGGGTGAGTCTAAAACATAATTAAAAATGCTGTACCATTTTTTCAAACCATAGGTTAAAACACATTGTGAAATTGAGAGCGCAATCCTATACTATGCTGGCCTAGTAAAGCCGACATGGCAGGGCTGAATCCTAAAGCCCCTTCGGAGCCAGCAGCAGCAACATCCAGGACAAGGGGAGGTTTTCTCCTTGCACCCACGTAAGCCCCAGTCGCCCCATGGGCCTGCTCAGACCTGCGCCTGCAGAGGAACGTGCACAGAAGCGGCCCGAATTGGGGCCACCCTGGCCGGGGACGGGGTTGAGAATTTGGCACTACGGCTATCCTCCGTCACAACTGCCGTCTCTGCCCACTGTGCCTCCCAGTTACGCCCCGGAACGCCTCTGGAACGCCCTCATGGAGGCCCTGCATTGACCGAGCACTGCCGACACTTGACTGGTACATGGCCAGTGTTGCCGATGGTCGCAGTAGCGCCCGAGCACTGGAACTGCTGCTCATGCCACAGCATGAGCTGCGCCGACGCAGACATGCTTTATGGCACGTTTGCGACAGCGTTTGGCCGGCGCAGGAGTATAGGATTGCGCTGCCCGTCCCAATGTGGAAAGAATCTTCAGGGGTTTCTTGTATCTCTACATCAGCTGATCACTTCTGCTCTTTGGCATTCGTGCTATGTTGTAGAGATACAAGAAACCCCTGACCTCTGAGGGTGCAAATCCTAACTGTGCCATATCCAGCGCAAGTTAGAAGGCTGCTGGAGTCTCCCTGGGGCAAGGGCATGTTTGTGCCCGTGTCCCGGGGTAGGCGCCAGCCGCCCCGATGGGCTTGCTCAGATCTGTGCCTGCTAAACTGTGGCCCAAATCGGGCCAGCTAGCATTGGCCCAACAGCACCAGCACTGATGTGAGGGTGCCAGTCAACACATTTGCGTTTGTGCTGGTGCCATTGGGCCAACGCAAGTGGCTAACCCAAAGGCACAGGTAGGATTGCACCCTTAATCATGTCCCCCTTCAGGCACCTTTTCTAACCCGAAGAGCCCCAAACGCTGTAGCCTGTCCTCGTACGGGAGTGGGCCAACCCCCAAATCATTTTGGTCACACTTTGCTCCACCTTTTCCAGTTCCATTCTGCCCTTTTTGAGATGTAGCAACCAAAACTGGACACAGTACTCCAGATGTGGTCTTCCCACCGATTTGTTCGATGGCATAACAATATTGGCTGTTTGATTCCATGGGAGTTCCTGCCGGGTCTGTGAAAGGGAAACTGAATAAGTTCAATGAAAAGAGATGTAGCCCTGCTGGAACCCAGAGGAATGCGGACAAGCAGAGGAAGGCAGAGGCTGACAAGGAAACCTCAAACAATAAGGGGAGGAGAAATGTAAGAAACTGTCTGATCCCAAACAGCTTTCCTAAGGTACAGGGTGTCTTTCTCTCTCCGCACCCCCCCCCCCAGTTCAATGACACAAATCTAGAAACAAACAGACATGTTTACAGTTTTTGGAAACCTGCATGCTTCTCATGCTGTAATTTGGCTTTTGTCCTTCATAAATTCACAGTGGAAAACCACTTCACTGGCCAAGTGCAACGGAAGCAGAAAATGTACTGAGAGTGGCATTGCCCTGATCAAAGTGTCATTGAGAGTCTTTATTCTAGGGGAGATTTGGTTTATCTTTAAAAATATATATATTATTTTGATTGCTTAAAAACACCCAAGCGTTTGTACTGAGAATAAAAGGGGAGGTGGTGAAAAGCAGCTCAGCCCACAGCAAGACACAGGATTAAAACTTACATTAAAGTGAGAATTGTAGGTTTAGAAATGTTAGACCGCAGAACATCAGATAATAGCAGCAATAAACTGTGAGCCTGGCTGTGTATAGCTCCTCAAAGGCTTCCCTCTTTCATACCATCTGCCTCACACATCCTTGCTAAAGTTCCTGCGTCTTTCCCATCAGTGATGAACAGAGGAGTCCCAAGCCTTAATTCTGGTTTGCAAATTAAAATAAGAGGCCTCATTTTAATGGCCATGTGTCCTAGTCTACAAGAACCTGATCTTTTACCAGTAAACTCAAGGGTGAAGAACAGGACAGTAATAGACCAAGATGTTGCATTCCAACTTAGAGTTAGAGAAGAGCTTGAATAATACTTCCTTTCTCTTGTAAGCATCTATAATATTTTTTAAAAATATTTCTGGAGGGATAATATAGTCTGCTTGTATCTTACACCCAAATTCAAGTACTGTATATGTGGTTATGTGAGAAACACAGTCTTTCTTAGGACAGTGTTATTCAAATTGTGGGTCGGGACCCACTTGGTGGGTCGCGACCTGATGTCAGGTGGGTTGCGGAAAGCTGGAAGCAGCCATCTTGGAAACTGCAGACCTTACTCTTGCTAGATTCCTTTCGTGAGTGTTTGAATTTTCAAGTGAGGTTTCTTAAATTTTGTTTTTAGTTCAGTGCTTTTACATAATATTTTTCTTCTAATTTTGCTTTCTGTCAAAGGTATTTTATGGTTGTGCATCTGCTTCAGTCCAAGAATGCCAGTTTGCATTCTAGGTGTGTCATTTGATTACGTCACACCAATAGCACTTTCTGCTTGATGATGGCACTTCCAGCTATGACATCACTTCCAGTGGGCCCCAACATGAGTGCCATTCTAAAAAGTGGGTCCCAGTCTAAAAAGTTTGAATACCACTGCAATAGGAAACCAAACAAAAGCTGCAATCCTAAACCTGCATACTAAAAAAGGAAGTCCAATTAAACTGTGGACTTACGTCTGAGTAAACATGTTTAGGGTTGAGCTGAAAGTCTTGTTGTGATATCCTGATCTGGGGTGTGGTGAAGAAAGCTCCTATTCTCTCTTCTTCTGCAACTAAAACAGACTCAATAGCTGCCAAGGCCATTAATCATAAAGCTTTTCTGAGCACTAACAGTGACTTTAAAACAAAAGAAAGCTGCTTGCCAAGGAGACTTGCCCTTTATAGTGTTGCTCTTTAGAACAAACAAAACCACTGAAGAAATTATTTGGGAAAAGTGAACTTGATTTGACACCACTTACAGCCCCATTTCTTGACTATAAACATGTAAGATCATAACCATTGTAAAGAGCTTCAAAAAGCCAAAGTCCAGCACTTCAGAGTCCCATCAATTTCAATGTTTAGTTCATTTATCAATCTGTGAGCAATACTTCTCTTAGAGGTGTCATATGCTATAAAGCGAGGGCTTAAAAACCCAATTGCAGTTAAATTAGTAGATTCTCTTATAGTTTATGCCAGTGGTTCTCAAACTTTTTAGACTAGGACCCACTTTTTAGAATGGCACTCGTGTTGGGACCCATCAGAAGTGATGTCATTAACTTGGAAGTTATGTCATAGCTAGAAGTGACATCATCAGGCAGGAGGTGCCGTCATTGTAACATCATCAAATGACACTCCTGGAATACGAACTGACACTCTTGGACTGCAGCAACTGCACAACCATGAAACATATCAGACAGATAACAAGATTAGGTCAAAATAGTATGTAAAAACACTGAACTTAAAATATTTTTAAAAAACAACAACCCTCATTTGATAATTCAAACTGTGAACATTCACAACAGGAAATATAGCAAGAGTAAGGTCTGCAGCTGCGAAGATGGCTGCTCCCAGCTTTCTGCGACCCACCTGACATTAGGTCGTGACCCACAGTTTGAGTAACACTGATTTTTGCCACGTACACTATGTATTTGCTCACCTGTGGTCCCTGTCTTTCTTGATGAGTGCATATGTGTTTGAAGCCTGTATATTCCTGGGAGTAAAATTTTTGTGAAACATACATCTTTGTCCTCTATGGCAGTTCACTGATACCTTAATAAACCTCTAGCTTGTACTGCCTTCCTAAGCCTGCAAAAATTGAGGTGGGGGGAGAGTTTGTCAAGTACATAACAGATCATACGGCTGGGGGCAGTGGTGGGATTCAAATAAATTAACAACCGGTTCTATGACGTCATAGCCGGAGCCAAAAAAAACCCAAAGCTGGCCGAGGTAAGCGAGTGGGCGGGGCCCGGCCATTTAACAACCGGTTCTATAGAACCTGGGCGAACCCCCTGAATCCCACCACTGGCTGGGGGATGCATTCAGGTTTGTAGTAGGCCATAGGTTATAGGAGACCTGTTTGACGTCAATCTAAGTTTAACTAAAGATATAACTTGCTATATTTCTACATTTTAAGTAGTATTAATGACCAACATTTCCTTCTGTAGTATAGAAACTTGCTGACATAGCCTTTTCTTTCTTCCTTCTAGACCTTACAAAACCACCATTAGCACCCAAACCAAAGATTCTCAGTCATCTGGCTTCCGTAGCTGCTTCCAAATTTCCTCCATCACTGTCAAGATCTGGCATACTTCATAATTCAAACTCTATGTCTAGGGGTCCAAAACCACCCATTGCTCCCAAGCCAAAAATCTCTGCGGACAGCGATGCAGTGACTATACAGAGATCCAGTGTTTATACCAACAATACCTTTAACAAATGTACCAATGGAAAACTGATATATACAGAAGGAGAGCTTTATGAAGAAAATCAGTGCAACAGTGAGTGTCCAGAATCTCAAGCTGACGACGAATATATTGTAATTCCTGAACCTGAATTGATTGACAAAGATTGTAATGATGTTGAACATGAGCAGGAATTAGGGAATGAGACATTACATACTCCAGAAACAGCAGGTGAGGAAGAGGATAACAGCCTTGCCAACAATGAGATCTGTGACCTTGAAATAAATGTATCAGAAAACAATGACGCTGAACCAGTGGAAGGGGACTCAATCGAATCAACTAAAATCAGAGCCATTGGCAACCCTGAAACACCAGGAGAGGAAAAAGCGGATGCTTCCAAGGATGAGTATGAGAAGGTGGACTGTGAAACTGATCCCACTGAAACCAAAATGAACTGTGCAGATGAGGCTGATGAAACACTTGGAGAACTGGATCTGGTAAAAGAGAATAATGAGTATAATATGGACAATACAATCCTGAATGGAGGTGAGGTCTTGAAGGAGACTGTTTGCGAAGATATTATTCTAAGTCGTTTAGAGGAGCAAACACCAAGTTCAGAGGACCTGCCACAAATTTGTGTGGATCCAGGAGAGGAAGATTCACTTCAGACTTTAGAAGAGGAGCAAACTGATGCCAGCACAGAAATGGGTACAACATACAATGATGGAGATGAATCTGTCTTGAATATAGAGACGGAACTGGTGGAGGATGGTTGTGCAAGTCCTGATATACTTGCTGATGAATCTGAAGCCGCAGACATTGGATTAGAACTAAATGGACCTGAGTCTGACACAGAAGAGACTTTGAGAGGGACCATTAATGAAGTTGATTCAGAAAAAGAGGAGGAAACAGGTCCAGATGCTGACTATGAAACAAGTATAAAGCAGGAAGAAATCATAGACAGTGAATATCAAACTATGGAGGAGGAAACACTCGTGGCAGTATGTGATACAAGGGAAAGGTCTGAAGAACAAACTGATGTGGCAGAGACAGAAACCTTTGATGATAGCTGCCAGATCATTCCCTTTGAAAAAGAGGATGCTCCTGACTCTCCCGAAGATGACTTAGGTGACATTTTGCCATCTGAAGGGACTGAAATGTTTCATGATAACCAGCTCTTCATTCATCAAGAAGTTAATGTTTTGGAATCCAAGTCACAGCTGAAAGAAGACTCTGCAGATATTGTATCTGGAAATTGCAATGAAAGTGAACATGCTTTGGAAGACTCACTATCAGATAACCCAACTATTGTGGTGGATCACAGCAACAGTGAAGAAATTGCCCCAAATTTACCCAGTGAAGCATCGGTTGAAGATAGGTGCTGTTCTACAGGAGAATCGAACAAATGCGACCATCATACTGAGATGAGCCCAGATAGTGAATGTATGATTGATGACACTTCTGTAGTCCCTGTTATGGTTGTTCTTCCTGATAAAGTTGAAAGCAAATTAGCCTGTGATTCCCTAGATGATCCATATGTTTTGGGAGACAGCCTGCCTACAGCAAATGACAACCTATGTGTTGGACAAAAAGCGGAGGCAGCTGATGGCCATGATAGTTCAAGTGATTTCAGAGAGGGAGTCAGTACAGAAGCTGAAAACCATTTGCTCTCCGTTGATCGGAAAAGCATTGTTACTAGAACAAGGTCCCTCTCTGGGAAAGTACCTGGCTATGTGCCAGAAACAGTTCCAGAAGAAACAGGCCCAGACATTGAATTGCAGCCCTCAAGCACAACCTCCACTGTGGCTGATGACGTAAGCCATAGCTTCTCTCGGTTGGAAGGAAAGCCCATGGAACTGAATAGGGCATTACCTGCAAAGCCAAGGCATTTTGTTTCGTATCCACGATCTTACTCCATAGAAGGCAGAGATATTGCAGTCTCTGTTTATAGAGAGGCGGATACCTCTATATTGGATTACAATAGAATAAACAGGACAGAAGATCTTGCTTTGCCTTGTGTAATTAGTTCCTCAGGTAGCTTTTCTCAGAGAAATCACCTTCCATCCAGTGGGGTCTCCACCCCATCCTCAGTCGTTGATATTCCACCTCCTTTTGACCTAGCCTGTATCACCAAAAAGCCCATCACAAAAAGTTCGCCATCACTTTTAATAGAGAGCGAATCTCCTGACAAGTACTGTAAGAAGAAGAAATCCTCATTTAAAAAGTTCCTGACCTTAAAGTTCAAGAAGAAGACTGAAAATAAAGTCCATGTGGACGTTCATGTTTCTTCTTCAAGATCCTCCTCTGAGTCTAGTTACCATGGACCTTCCAGATTGATGGAACTCGATAGAAGGAGTCTGAGTAGTTCACCTCAGCTAATATCACGGACGGGCAAGCTGAGGGCTTCTGAGTCTCCAACTGTTCTTTTCTACAAGGACGGCAAGAGACGAGGGACAGCCAAGACCTTTAGCAGGAGTGTGTCAAGGGTGGAGTCTTTTGAGGATCGTTCAAGACCTCCTTTCATGCCCCTTCCCTTAACTAAGCCTCGATCTATTTCATTTCCTAACGCTGATACTTCTGACTACGAGAATATACCAGCAATGAGCTCCGACTATGAAAATATACAAATTCCCCCTCGAAGGCCTACCAGGGCAGGAACCTTTACTGAATTTTTTGAAGATCCTAGCAGGGCATTATCTGCTGCGAATGAGAATGACGGCTATGTTGATATGAGCAGTTTCACCACCTTTGAGAACAACAAGCAGCAGCCAACCAACCAGGAAACAGAAAGGTATTGTAACATGTATTTATGTAAGGCCTGTTAGCCTTGACCGGAGAAGCTAGACTTCCTGTATATTGGGACTTGTGGGCACATTCTCAGCTTGGCTCGGCTTATCTTCCCTTTTCAGGAAATGCTTTTTATAAAGAGTTTGGAAGAATACAATATTTTTAAAGGCTTTTATTTTAAAAGGAAAAAGAAAACACACTCATGCATTTCAAAATAGCCTAATTTAAGTCCTTATCAATAAGACACTGGAATTTGATTTTCATGTATGAGAAGCTTTTGCACATCAAAGATAATTTTAAGAAAAGCTTGGCTTCTACAGAGATCAGACTGAACCTTACTTGCTTGTTTTTATTCAGGGCCATGCTTCTTTCTTCTTGAGTGATTAGGGGCTATCATTTCAGTGGGAATTATGACATTTTTGTGCATGCCCCATTGAAATGAACTGAGGCTTCCCGACAGTGCTTGACTCTCTGTTGTCACAGTGAATTCTGCACTTTCTGTTTTCATGCAGTTGTTCTTGTCAGCGTCTGCTTCAGAAAGCAAAAGAATCACCTAAGCAGAAAACAACTTACCTCAAAATCTTTCTGAAAGGAAGGGAGCAGTGCTTTTTCAGTAGTGCTGTCAGTCTTGTCTAATACTCTTCTCAAAGAAGTTCATCAGTCCCCTGTATTGTATTATTTCAAGTGCTAGGCCAGTGGTACTCAAATTTACTGAGATAACGGCAGTAGTGTCAGCCTACCGGTACGCTGGGCGTGTCTTCCGGGTGAGCGGCAGTGCGATCGCTGCGCTCTGGGCGGGCTTTCGCCGTTATGCAACAGAACGCAGCGATCGCACTGCCGCTCACCCGGAAGACACGCCCAGCATACCGGTAGGCTGACACTACTGGATCACGGCACCCCCCACAGGCTCTTCTTTTCTGTTTAGCTGAGTGCCACCATCTTGGAATGCACAAGCTCTCACAGGATTTGGGCGACACCATCTTGAATAATGGGAGATGTTGCGCAATCCAAATGATGGCATATAGGAGAGTTGGTAGGAAGGGGCACTGGAGACATCCCGCAGTGCCCCCGTGAGTGCCCCAGTATGCCCCAATGTACACTTTGGGAACCTCCGTGTTAGGTTGTTGATATGTACTGTATAAAATTAAGAACTACATACACACAAGGTTTAGTTTTACAGACACTGGGCAGGGCAGGTGGTGGCTAGAGATAGGGCTGTTTCTGTTGTGGCCCCTGGCTTTTGAACTTTGTCTCCAAGGAGGCTTGCTGGCACTGAGATTGTTTCAGCACCAAGTGAAACCCTTTTTATTTTCCCAAATCTTCTTTCTTTTGATTTTTTTTAACTGCTTCTGTTGGCTATTGTTGCAATGTTTAACTATTTGTATTATTTTCTCCTTATTATGTTTTAATGCTTACTATGAGTTGCTCTGGAAATGCAGTATTGAACAGTGGGGTATTAAAGACATGAAAATAGATGAATACATCAGTAGAACCTTGAAGAGAATTTATATTCCCTTCCCCATTTTCTTGTGCCTTATTCATGATCCTGGTTTTCAGTTTCAGACAACAGAACATTGTTCCCTACAGTTGAACTGGAATGCTTCAGTATTCTGATATTAATGGATGATACCATTAATATCATCCATAACACGGTTATTATTTTCTTAAAATAGGCCAAGCATGTTGGATCTTGGTTCAAATGCCTTCAGCATAGATCTGTTATGTCTGGGCTTTTACTAAAGGAAAAATATTGTATGAATCACCTTACAACACAACCTTATGTATGTTTACTCAGAGGTTATTCCCATTATGTTCAGTGGGGCTTAATCCCAGGAAAGTGTGCATAGGATTGCAGTCTTACTTAGATTCCACATGACAACCAAGGCTTGTGGTAGGCAACATAGTGGCATTCCTAGAGGGGGATCCAAATGCTATGTTTTTCAAGTGCTCCTATAAAGTGACCCCCCCCCTCGCCTTCAGAGCCATTGGTGGCTGCAAAAGCAATGTAGAGGAGACACCTCTTCTTTGCTTTTAGAGCCGCAAATAGCTCTGAAAGCAACAGGGAGGGGCCACTTTACACGGGCACCAGAAAAAACGTAATATTTTGCCCCCCTCTAGGAATGCCACAGGGGCATCAGTATACAAACGTATACAGTATATGTATCAATTGCTAAAATTAAAGTTTTTAATATACTTTATGTGTAAGTGCTGGGAACGGTCCCCTCAGTTAGAAATATCAGAATCCGCTTCCCATCGTCAGATCATTGGTCCATCTAGTTGTTGGCACTGCCTAGCAGTGGGTCTCCAGGCGTTCAGAGCGAAGTTTTCTCTGCCCTAATTGGAAGTGCTGGGGATTGACCCCAGAACCTTCGGCATGGGCGTGCTCTGCCATGGAGCTGTGGCGCCCTCCCCTGAAATCAAAGCTGCAGCCAACCTTCATGGCTAATGGGGGCATTCACATTTGTAGGAGGGGTTTCAAATATGGGAGTGAGTGGAAGAGAAGGGAAAACAGCAATGACTGTGGTTGACACACAACCTGTTGGGGCTAAGTCAGGGAGGGATGATGCCCCCTTCCCCATCATTCTGTTGCTTGGAACCAATCCACTTACATTTCACCAGCTCTCTTAAGCAGACTGGCCCTGGTGAGAGTTCTAGTTCTCAAAGCAAGCTCTCATGCAGTGTCTGTTCATATCCCAAATGAAAAAGCCAAGGTTCCCGTAAAACCGGTGTGTGTGTGTGTGTGTGTGTGTGTGTGTGTACACTGCACCATAGGTGGTGCAGTGCACCCACTGGCCTCACCCTGGATACAGCCCTGCCTAAAATCCCTTCAGTTCTTAGATTTGTACAGAGAAATTTCTTATTTTTATGTTTTTGTTAAGTGAAATCCGACTTAAATTGGAAGCATTCCTTGTGGATAAAAGTTCAAAAATATGTCTAAAACTATATAAATTGCTGTGACTTGGACCAATTGATGAACCTCCCATAAAAACATAGTGTTGCTAAGGAGGAGGCAATCGACACTGGCTCAGAAGATTTCCGCATGATAGTCAAGGTTGCTGCTTGATATGTCGGTTTTGGTGCTTGAGAGAACCGCTGAAAACAGCCCTATATAATAATTCCACCCTTGAGATAAAAATAGTCTTAACAGAGAAAATAAACAACTTTTTCATTACAAGGAAAAGAATTC
Source organism: Lerista edwardsae (assembly GCA_029204185.1). Lineage (NCBI taxonomy): Eukaryota > Metazoa > Chordata > Lepidosauria > Squamata > Scincidae > Lerista > Lerista edwardsae. The sequence continues at coordinate 22,775,877 of JAJKFI010000004.1, read as the reverse complement.
ATCCAGCTTCCAGATAAATGCTTTTGGGGATTTGGGTGTTAAGCACAAAATCAACATAGGCATTTAAGGCCCAGTCCTGAGCCCCGCAGTGCCAGGGGTATGAGCATAACCTTGATGTCGTAAAAGTGCTTTAAGGTGCTCCTTGCACCGGCGGTAAGCAGAGGCGGCAACGTGACACCGGCAGCGGTGAGTGCTCCAGTCACCAGCATTGTGCCGGTTCTGGGCAGGGTGGGAGGGTGTTCCTAGATGGTGGAGAGGCGGAGTGGAGGGCGGGACTGGTGATGTCCTTCACTCTGCATCCCAATCTCCGTGTCTGGCTGCACAGCCCGACATAGAGGCCTTTGCCTCTGCACCAGCAAAATGGCCAGCACAGAGGCAAGTACCCCCATCCCCGCCCTGTACCCTTACTGCGGGAGAAGGGGATGAACATTCCCTTCTCCCATGGAACCTCCTGTGGCTCCCTGACTGCCACAGGATGCAGCGGTAGCCTCTTGGCTCCCCCTGCTCCCACGGGCAGTCAGGCCGTTCAGGACTGGGCTGCCCATCTCTAAACCAGTGGTTTAATTATGGGCAAAGAGGAGAAGCTTTAATGAAACCCATAAACCCCAAGCCCAAGTCCTTCCAATTTTCTACCAATAATGGCTCCACCCCCTCTTAAAAACTGTGGCTAAGAGGATCATCACAAAAGGGAAAGGAGGGGCCATTTTGTTTCCCCCTTAATTTGAGCTCTGGTTGAAACAAAAATGGGGTTAATTGAGGTAATGAATACAATTTTGTGTTTTATGGACTAAAGCTTACCACATTTTTCTACCCTGCAAACAACCCTAAGAACCACACTCTTATATGCAACTGGGGTTTATGAAACTATCCAGACAACAGGATTTGGATACAAATAAAGGATTGCAGGCACATTGTTTATTTCATATAGAAGTTCTCATTATGGTGGTTTCTCTGTATTAAGTAACAATAAATAGAATTTGAAAAAAAATGCTATCAAATTATAATACCATTTAGAACCCTCTGAAGTCCTGGAGTTCTGTCTGTACAGGGGCTCATTACAACTGGCCAGAGAGAAGATTCACTTTTTAATTTTCTTGCTTTGGAAAACAAAAGGCTATATGTGTATGTTGTGGTATATCGTGGCCAATAATTTTTAATTAGATTCAATCAAATTTATAGAGAAAGAACCCAATAATGAAAGCACGCTGGATATAATCTTTTCTTACAATTACTGATGCGGGGGTTGGTAGCCAGAATAATATTGTCCCCTGAAGGGTAGTTACAACTCTTACCCAAAATTTAGCCAAGTGATATTAATAATTAAAATACAATTTGGGAATGCAACATTAGAAAGGTCATTAGCACAGTTCACTCTGCGAAAGTCATCATGTCATGTAGAGAAGGCCTTTGGGTCTCACAAAACATGTAAACATTGAGTTCTCTGTGACGAACAATGGCCCAGGAGCAAAAAGAAGAGACTTGACTTTTACAGGACTTCTTTTCTTTCATCACGTGTGTGTGTGTGTGTGTGTGTGTGTGTGTGTGTGTGTGTG
>JAJKFI010000004.1:22763199-22774314 GCA_029204185.1 Lerista edwardsae | reverse complement strand
GAGAGAGAGAGAGAGAGAGAGAGAGAGAGAGAGAGAGACTATTTCTTTGAGATCAGAGGTGGCAACAAGTGTGGGCCAATTGGCCCAGGAAGCCAGGCCAATCCTTGAGCCATCAGTTCCAATGGCCAGGGCTGGTCCATTCATGAAGCCAATGGAAACTGTTGCCTCAGGGGGCAGATTGGTGGGGGAGTGCCCATCTTGGTCTGCCTACTTGCCTCCAGGACTTCTCCTTTCACATCCTGGATTGTAAAAGGAGGAGGGGAACAGAGAGGAAGAGGAAATGTGGAGGGGAGCAGAGTGCTGAACTAGGACACTGATCATTGGGGAATTTATTGTCTCATTTATGAATTATTCATTCATAATCTCTTAGCTCTGAACTACAGTGATCAATGCCACATTTTATCTGCACTGTGAGTTGTCTTGATAGGCACTGTATTCTTTTTAAATTGAGACTCCCAGGACATTCAAAAATATGCCCATATTCTTATGTCTATAAATAGATGGTGATTACTGCCTATACAGTGAGCTATCAATTAACTCCAGATTTCCAATAGTTTGGAGCAGGGGGCAGATTGTTTTCTCCATATATAAATAAATATACAGTACATTCATATTCTACCAGGATCAGATACTGAGGCTGTTACTACTGTCAAGGGCAGAAGAAAACACTGAGTAGTTTTAACAAGATGAAAACTGCACAGCTTAGAAAACTGCACAGATCAAATAGCCAATAGTGTTTACGGCTCCTATTGCATAGTTGTCAGCACAATTGGAGATTAAAGTTAGCTGTCGACAGAAGCTAATTGGTCCCTGAGAAAAAATGTGAGAGAATGCCTAGACCTCAAATTTTATGTTAGAATATTTCACAAAGGACAATGTCCATGCCAATACAGAACAATGGCAATTGTTGCACTGAAAGCTAACTAAAGTGACCATGCTGAAAAAGCAGATAAGATAAGAACATAAGAGGAGCCCTGCTGGATCAGGCCAAAGGCCCATCTAGTCCACCTTCCTGTATCTCACAGTGGCCCACCAGATCCCTCAAGGAGCACACAAGACAACCAGATACCTGCATCTTGTTGCCACTCCTCTGCATCCGATAGTTAGCACTGATTCCAGATTCCTCTAGCGCTTGATTATGAAATTCATTCCAAAAACCTTCCAGCATCCTATGTTAATTAACCTGCTTGTTTGTCTTTGCTAGGAAGTATTTATTTTACTATCAGGTTAATTAAAAGAGATACAGACCACATGATTTGTTCAATGAATTGTAGAAACTCAGAGCACACAGTCTTTATTACCTTCTTGTAATAAGAAAGAAGCCTACGACGTTTGGGCCCAGCACAAGTTGTTGATGTGCTTTGCAGGTTTTTCATGAATGTGGAGTCGGATGCTTCTCTTACTTCAATACAGGCACGCCCCAGTATCCACTGATTTAGTAACCATAGTTTCAGTTATCTATGGATATCATGGTAACTGGGATGCCTATTAAAAAGATGGTGGAACAGGGAACAATTTTGTTTTGCCTTGTTGCAGCAAAATCACAGATGTTCCTCTATCTTTAAAAAAGCGTCTCCAGTATCCGCAGTTCCAGGGATCCATGATGGAGTCCAGAACAGAACCCCAGCGGATGCTGGGGCATGCCTGTGCTCATTACATTTTAGCTCTCAGTTTTATCTCATTCCATCTCCGCAAATCTATCGCACTTTGGCAACACTTCTCTAAGGGGGAAAAAAGAGAGTACTGCACTTCTTCCCTTTCCATCCACAATGACCACATCTACGGAGGGAGTAATTTAGAGATTAAATTGACTAGATCAAACTCAAACTACCAGGATCTGCTAGTAAGGCTAGCACTGCAGTATCGTACCAGCATTGAAACTGATTGCTAGATCCCTCCTTCTCAGGCACATCTGCTGGCAGAGGAGATTTGCAATCTGCTTGCCTCTTGAAATGTCAAGCTGGGGCATCAATGTATGAGCTGATAAGCAAGTACAGTTCAAACAAAAGCTGGTGTAAGGGCAACATTTCTCTTCCAGACATCATAAGGTATTATTATGAGGGATATCTACCTCTTTAATCAATCAGTCAGTTAATCAACAGGTACTTATATACCACTTTTCAACATGAAGTTCACAAAGTGGTTTACAGGCAATAGTAATAATAATAAAATTAAATGGCTTAATAAACAGCCTTCTCGTGGCTGTTGCTGGTGGTGTTCTCCATTCTTTTAGATTGTGAGCCCTTTTGGGACAGGGAGCCATTTAATTTTAATGTTATTATTTGCCTGTAAACTGCTTTGTGAACTTGTGTTGAAAAGCGGTATATAAATACTAGTGATTGATTGATAAAATACTTGGATCTCAGCAATAGACATTGGAAGCACAGTCATAGAAGCATAGCGTTGAAAGGGACTGTGGAGACCGTTTGGTCCAATCCCCAGTTCAGTGCAGGCAATTACTACAGCAGGGGTGGCCAAACCATGTCTCAGGGGCTACATGCGACTCTTTGAAGTATAATGAGTAGAAATATGTTGGCTGTTGCCTGAGAGCCTTTTTGAAGCACAATTAATATAAAAGGTACCTACATTTTCAAGTTTTGTCATTATTTACCAGGTCCACTCAAAAGTCCACTGAATAAAAATGTAAGTTCAATGTTCATGGTGAGTAAATACGTTTAAGCATTGAAATGCTTCTTAAACATTGGCTTATCGTACCACAGCTTTCTGTCTTCTGGAACATACCTGGGATGTGCAGATAAAATCAGATCTCTCTCATTTGTCTCTAATTTGCATTTCATCACATTACACATCACATTACACCGAACCTTGACTGGTTACCCATTTGCATTCAGACTCAATTCCAGGTGCTGTTTTGATCTCCAAGGGCCTGATCCTAGGGTGCCTGGCGTGTGTTGTATGAGAGCACCGCTCGCTCTTTTGGGTGCCTGTGCCAGTGCCAGCCCAAAGCTTGACCCCACTGCCTAAAGGTGGCAACACGATCCCAGCAAGGGTTAAGTGTACCGGTTACCAGCATTGCGCTGATTCTGGGCAGGGTGGGAGGGCATTCCTGGGGGGGTGGAGGGGGGGGGGGACCAGTGGCGACCTTCACTATCGAATCCAAACCTCCATATCTGCCTGTGCAGCCCAAGTCAGAGGCCCTTGCCGCTGTGCCGGCAAAATACCGGAGAGGTGAGAATACCCATCGCCCACCTAGTGCCGAACATCCCCTTCCTGCGAGGATCCTGTGGCATATACCAAGCTTGTTGTACAGTCGCTAAGTCATGTCCGACTCTTCGTGACCCCATGGACCACAGCACGCCAGGCCTCCCTGTCCTCCACTAGCTTCCGGAGTTCGCCCAATTTCATGTTCATCGCTTCGATGACACTATCTAACCATCTCATCCTCTGCCGCCCTCTTCTCCTCTTGCCTTCAATCTTTCCCAGCATGAGGGTCTTCTCTAAAGAGTCCTCTCTTCTCATGAAGTGGCCAAAGTATTGGAGCTTCAGCTTCAGCATTTGTCCTTCCAGGGAGCAATCAGGCTTGACTTCCTGGAGGATTGACCAATTGGATCTCCTTGCAGTCCAGGGGACTCTCAAGAGTCTTCTCCAACACCATAATTCAAAAGCATCGATTCTTCGGCGCTCTGCCTTTCTTATGGTCCAGCTCTCACCAAGCTACCGCTGCCCATTTGAGTGCATGGGCACCTCAGGATTGGGCTGTTTAATCCCCAAACTATCTGGATCTAGCTTAGTTCAAACATTGCCTCCCACAATACAAGCCTGTTTGAGAGCTCCTTCCCACTTCAGAGGCCCTGCTCAGGGATTCTTCCATGACCAGATGCTCAAGGAGGCCTTTTCAGTCGTGACAGCCAAAATCTGAAAATTGTATTCTTTCCCATCTTTCCTGGCCAATGAAGACATTTTCATTTCAGGAGGCTCTTCAATGGCTCTAATTACTGCTGCTGGTTGTTTTAGTTTCTTTCGTTCTAATCCGTTTTAGTTATTACAGAGTTATTTTTTTCCAAGCATAGTTGTTGTTAATTACTTTTTTTTTTTTTTACTGTGATGCTTCTGTTCATTTAACTGTTGTCTGGGATACTTCTGTAGAAAGGCAGGATAACAATAATAATGTATGACTATGATGATATTTTTGCTCCTCATATGTTTTGTTGTGATGCTTACCAGCAGAGGTGTGTGAACCCCATTGGACTTCAGAAGTCTCTTGCATGCAGAAAAGGAGCCATAACTTTGGTAGTGTTTGGTTGAATGTGCATTTCTGATTACGTTAACACCATGTTACAACTCCCATCAACTAAGTCAAAAAATTGTCACATATAAGAGACAGAAAGAGGAGTTCATCAGCCTACAGAACTAGGCTTATCTTGCCTGTAATGAGAAGAAGAATAGGAAGATGGCCAATATATGCTTACATTCCATCAAATCCCATTCTACCCCTCAGGAATGTATTCTTTTCGAGAAATGTTTTTGCTGGCTCTCGCTGCAAAGATTTATTGGATGAGGCACAGTGCATTACCATTCTGAGACAGCCTGTGAATCTTCTTTTCTTTGCTACTTAATGATACACGGTGTCTGTATCTCCCAGCATTAAAAATGCAATTGTTTGTGGTTGTTGTCGTTGCAGTTCTTACAAACCTAATTCAATAGTTTACGGCCTGTTGTTCAGTCCAACACAGTTATTTATAGCATACAGTACACTTTTAATTATCCTGCAAGAACTGTGCTTTCATGGGACTCAGGGGGGTTTAATGTAAAGCCCCTTAATATTGGCTTTTCACTGGCACGCAACAATTAATTTTATCTTAATGGACCAATTAGAGTTAATGGATGGAAGAATGTATTTAAGAGGCACGGTATGTTTTGCCAGGACCCCTCTTAAAGAGCTAATAAAAGTACCCTTTCACTTGGGTAATTGGTTGGATTAATTAGATGGTATCTCTTCAAAGGCCTAAAGTAAGCACAATTAGACCTATCGCCACCAAACACCTTTCAGTGATGTACTGGCCACACTTGAAACCTCTGTCAGCTCCGATTGAGGCTGCCACTGCGGGTGTCTCCTGTTCTTCAGCACAAATGAAGCATAACCGCATACTGTGGAAATGTGCACTTCTTACAGCTGTCCTTTGTGTCAACCCAGTGCTGATGGTCTGTTAATGCCCATTCCCATGACAAGACTTTGCAAACATTCTCAAGCCACCAGTTTGGTTTCTGCCACTTGTTGCCTCAACATCTCTTTCAGTGACTGTCCTATTTCCAGGTCTGCTATGAGCCACTCTTTTCAGATTCTTTACCAAACATATTCAGAGGGCTCAATCCTGAGTCCCTCAGTGCAGGTGGTATGAACGTACCGCTTGCACTGGTGTCGCAAAATGTTCGGCACACGTTCAGCGCGGGCGGGAAGGGCTTACCACCCGCACTGGAGTGGCACTGGAGCTCACCACCCGGAGGGGACCAAAGCAATGACAGCAGCCAGTAGGTGAGCTGGTTGCCAGTGTTGCAGGGATTCCGGGCAAGGCAGGAGGGCATAACGGGGCGGGGTGGGGCGGGGCAGGGTGGGGCGGGGCAGGGGTGGAGTGAGCGGTGGGACTGGCAGCAACCTTCACTGCTGATCCCAACCACCATGTAGGGCTGCGTGGCCCCTCACCTCTGCGCCGGCTAAATAGCTGGTGCAGAGGCAAGCAGACCAATCGCCTGCGCTGCGTCCTTACCCCGGAGGAAGGGGACGAGCATTCCTTTGGGAAGCCTCTAGCACCAGCCCGGCACCTGATGGCCACTTGGCTACTGCTGCTGCCGCGGGTGAGAGGGTTTACGAGTGATAGAAAAGAGAAGTGATCTAGAAAGAAATATTTTTTATTTACAAGCAATGTTCTATTTATTTATTTGCCAAAAAAACCCTACCCCTCACTCCATTTCTCTTAACGAGGCAGCCTTAACGAATAGCCTCAAGGCTTGAGGGGGGCTTAGTTATGTGACCCAGCCTTCAGTTGCCCCTGTCATGACACAAGTTGCTCCTTGCTTCATGGGGATCTTGTTTTGCATGGGAGTTGGAGGTGAAGAGAACTACTCGTGAGAAGGAGGGGCCAGGTGAGAGTGATTGGCCTTAATGAGCTAACCCTAAAAAGCCTCAGGGAGCAGAGCCTCCCGGTTGCTTTCAGGGAAGCAGGATAGCTTCATCGGGAGCTTGGGCTGCTGTGAGAGCTGGTTGCAGTCAGTTAGGGAGGTAGAAATATTGGAGGGTGTTTCTTTGCTCTCCCTTTGAGTTCCTCTCAGCTGGGTGATGGACAGAGGGCTTTCAAATGATAGGGAGGAGTCCTGTGAGAGGGAGCCTCCTGCCTTGTAAATTTATTATTGTATTTTGTGATACCGAGGATCTGTAAACTTATTTCTAATCTTGTTGTTGTTGCTGTTCAGTCGCTAAGTCGTGTCCGACTCTTTGCGACCCCGTGGACCACAGCACGCCAGGCCTCCCTGTCCTCCACTAGCTTCTGGAGTTTGCCCAATTTCATGCTCATTGCTTCGGTGACACTATCTAACCATCTCATCCTCTGCCGCCCCCTTCTCCTTTTGCCTTCCATCTTTCCCAGCATGAGGGTCTTTTCTAAAGAGTCCTCTCTTCTCATGAAGTGGCCAAAGTATTTGAGCTTCAGCCTCAGGATTTGTCCTTCTAGGGAGCAATCAGGCTTGACTTCCTGGAGGATTGACCGAATTTCTAATCTTACATGTGTGTTAAAATAAATTGGCTTTTTCTTTATTTCTTTTGGTTGGGTTTCTTTTGATAGGGGCTTGCCCAGGATCTCTCCCTTCTTTAAATTGTATTAAGCCTAGGTTGGTGGCAGTGGCAGTTCCCATAATAACAGGTACCAACATACACATTACAATTAAATAAGTCCCCCCATCATATCAGCCCCCAATACTTGTCATTGATGTGTTTGGGAGAAAAAAAACACCAGAAAAAAGATGCTCAAACATTGATTTACACAAACTTGCGATCTGCAGGAGCTCAGCTCTTTGCAGCCTCTTAGCAGCTATCTGAGTTTTGTAAAGCCTCAGGGCCTGAGGCCATTTCCATCCCCCCAGTTTTTATCAGAGGCTCTTGGGGACCCACCAGAAACTGGGTTGTGACCCACCAATTTTGAGAAATGCTAGTTTATATAGTTTTATATGGTTTATATAAAAAAAGTAAAGGTTTCCCCACGACCGAATGGTCTAGTCGTGACCGACTGTAGGGGGCGGTGCTCATCTCCATTTCAAAGCCTGTAGAGCCGGCGTTTTTGTCCGAGGACAAGCTTCTGTGGTCATGTGGCCGGCATGACTACGCCGTAGCGCACAGAACACCGTTACCTTCCCACTGAAATGGCCCCTATTTATCTACTTGCTTTTAGGTGCTTTTGAACTGCTAGGTTGGCAGGAGCTGGGACAAGCAACGGGAGCTCATTCTGTCGCGCAGTCTTGAACTCCCAACCTTCCGGTTGGAAAGCCCAGCAACAGCGAATTAACCCGCTGCGCCACCACGTCCCTTCCGCCTACCCAGGCCCAAATGTACCCTTGCCCTGTGGAAGCTCCAGGCTTGAACTCCCAACCTTGCGGTCGAAAGCCCAGCAACAGCAGATTAACTCGCTGCGCCACCACGTCCCACTGATGGTTTATATAGTTATATACAGTAGTTATGGATATATTTTCAAGTATACTTTTAGTTGCTTTGAGCTAAGGAAAAGTGACATAAAAATCTTTTCAATTGATACATAAACATGACCTGGGATCTTCTGAAAGTACTGCATGCATGTTGCCACTCCCTGAGAAAGCACAAGCAAAGCCATTGTCCTTTCCTGCAGTTCAGTAGCCTAGGGTGGAACTGATGATTTCTCTGAACTTGCTATGTGGACTTTCCATGGAAAGTATGGACTAAGAAATTGGCAACTACTTCAAAAAAACTGTAAATAGTCTTGATTCAAGTTTCACCACTAGATCACGCAGCCAAATATAAATAAAGGAAGAGTAATCATTTGGCTTTAAAATGAAAGAAAGGGGAAGAATAATCAAGACCATGTTTGCAGTCTCATTTTCACCATAGGTATAGTGTTATCGGTTCATAGTTCATAGTGGAGATGCAAAATGCCAAAATAATCTACATTAAATTATGACTCTAGTTTTGAGAGTTGACATCAATACCACACATTCTATTTCTTGCTGCCTCATTTGTGGCCCAAACTGATGGGGCCTTATGGTGGTGGATCTCAAGATCCACCACCGTAAAGCCTGGCATGCTGGCATGAAAGCAGTGCCATCACTGTGTGCTTCTGGACCAGCTGGAGGCCCTGCATGCACAACAGACACCCCACTGGAGCAGGTAGGTCAGTGGGAGGGGGGTTCAGGGGCAAGAGGGGTGAGAACAGGCTGCAGAGGGGGCAGAAAGGGGAGCATCTCAGCAGCAGTGGCATACATTGAGATCCTATCCCCAGGGGCATACCTAGACAAAATTGCGCCCATGGCACACAATGAAATTGTGGCCCCCCCCCCGCACGCAACGTCATGAAGTCACAATGTCGTGACGTCATGACTTTGCGGGGTGTGGCTTCTGCTGCCATGTGTCTGCAGAGCCAACACACACACACAGACATAAACACACACACACACACACACACACACACACACACACAGCCAGGGAAATGCAGCCAGCTCTGCCGGCCGTCCCGTCCCGCCTTACCTCTTGAAATCCTGCATGAGGTGCCTCCGGGCTGTCGTGGACATGGCGGGCTCGCAGTTATAAATAAATAACTCATATACCAGGCAGCCCAGGGGAAGGGGAGGGAGGCGAGGCGTCAGGGCAAAAGCAGCGGCTGGGTGGCGAGTGAGGCGCTGAGGAGGCGGCAGCGGTGGCTCCCCGAGCGACGGCGGCCTCTACCACTCACGCCTCAGAGGAGGGGGGAGACAGGAGGAGGAGGCTGCGAGGGGTGGGGAGAGGAGGTGGCACCAACCATATAATTGAGGGTGACAGGGCGCCTTAAAGTGGCCTTAAAGTGCCAGCGCTGTGGCAGCCAGGAAAAGCTGGCAACTTTAAGGCCACTTTAAGGCGCTCCCGTGGTTTGCAGAGCGGGGGGGCATGGTGGCGGCTTCCTTCCCTGGGGCTGCTCCTCGGGCACTTTAAGTACTCGAGCGGCAGGCTGGGAGGGGAGACGTCGGCACGCTTCCCGGCTCAGGGCATGGGGGGTCACAAATTTGCGGGCAGGGGGCGGGGTGCCATGCCAATGGCGCCCCCCACCTTATGGAGCCCCAGGGCTCGTGCTGCCATACCCTAGTTACACCTCTACCTATCCCCCTTTCTCTGCCCCAAAATATCCCTTATGGTGCAGTCTAAACTGAACCCTGGGCTGAGACATGCTGCTTGTGGTGGCCCAGGGCTGTTGAAAATGTGCCATAAGGCACGTTCACATCAGTCCAGGACACCCTGCGTTAGCTCAGGGAGCAGCGCCACCCCAGCCATGCCGTGACGATCGCCTGGTAACTTTTTCTCATGCTGATTAAGTTTGACCAGCATGGGGGCTCTGGAGGGCAGGGGGAAGGCGGGAGGGAAGCAAAGGAAGGTGGAATAGGATATAGGGGGAGAGTGGCCCTGTGGGTGGGGTGGCCTGGGGTGGGGGAGGAGTCAGGATCTGGCCATGAGACCAGATCCCAACCCCGTCCCTAAGCAGCATGGCCTTAATTTGGGGTGCTTGGATGTGTGCCTGCTATTTAGCATACATTCCCTTGCCCTGCGGTAAGCTCCAGCTGCCTACTACCTTGAGTAGGATGCAGCACAGGTGAGCTGGCCTGCCTGGTCCTGTGTAGGTTAGGATGGGGCTGCCACAGAAGGCTACATGGGAGAAGGGGACGTTCATCCTCTTTCCCTACAGTAAGGGCACAGGGTGGACGTGAACCTCAAGGTTGGGCTGCAAGGCCTGATGCGGAGGTCGGGATCTGGTGGCAAAGGTCGCTGCCATCCTGCCCTCCACTCCGCCCCTCCCCCACCCAGGAATGCCACCCTGCTCTGCCCAGAACCTTTGCAATGCCGGCAACTGTTGCCAACCCCACTGCTAGCATCCTATTGCCACCTCCACTGGGGGGGGGGAGGCTGGTGTTGGCCCAGCGCCAGGGATAATAGCTTACCTCTGGTGCTGAGAGTGCCTTTTACGACACCAGCACTGGTGGTACACTTGCACCGGCGGCGCTGTGGGGCTCTGTGCTATCTATCCAGTGCCGGTGCAGCTGGGCCAATGGGGCGTGCTGCTGCGGGAAAGCAGTCGCGGGAGCCTCCTCCGTGTTGGGGAACACTAGTTCCTTTATCTTGGAGCTGCACTGCGGCTGCATCGGTGCTGGAAAATCAGATAGGATTGAGACTTCAAACGTCTGCTCATGAAGTTGTAATGTTCTGCATCTTCACACATGTTTTTTCTGCTCTAAGAGGCAGCAGCTTGTGTTCAATAAGGCGCAGTAAGGTAGGGTTCATATTCCACGTCATAGCAGTGTAACCCTTTTGGACTCAGTGGGATTACGCCTTTATAAATGATTCGTGAATTGCCCTCTTTCATCCTTTTTTTCCTGTTATGAACAGTGAATCACAACAGTGATTGTTACGTTGGCCCACAGCAGCCTGGAAAATCTGGAAACAATATTGCCTAAACAATTGTCCTTTTTGTACTCCTCGTCCAGTTTGACTGTGAATTTATATCAACAAATTGTTCACCCCCTGCCAGGGAAAATTCCATGTTTTGTTCCACCCAGTATCTGAATTGTATTCTTCTATGTGCGGAACCCCCTATGATGAAGCCCTTCGGAGTCTCCGAATGACTGCAAATGACACAATGAGCACAAGCCCAATGATCAGAGAAGGGAAAGTATGAGTATAGTGGAAAACCTAAAATAACCTGCTTCTGAAGCCTGTACAAAAATGAGCAACGTTGTCAGAGGTCCTCCTGGGAATAGTGAAGTAACAGTATGCAAGTGTTTTTTTGTGACTTATAGAGCTCCTGTCCTAGGAGGACTACCACAGAATCCCCCCCGTGCACTTTAATGGGATGATGATGATGATGATGATGATGATGATGATGATGATGATGATGA
>JAJKFI010000004.1:22739427-22763189 GCA_029204185.1 Lerista edwardsae | reverse complement strand
GATGATGATGATGATGATGATGATGATGATGATGATGATGATGATGATGATGAAGAAGAAGAAGAAGAAGAAGAAGAAGAAGAAGAAGAAGAAGCATATACTGCCTTTCACCAAAAAAGAAAAGTAAAAGTAAAATATAAAGTAAATATAACTATATCTACATAGCAAAAATTATGGCTTCCATGCTACAGTACATGGCATAAACTGCAAGCAGCCTTAAGCTGCTGCCTTTTCTATTATAGTAGCTAACTGCTGAATAGAGAGGAAGGTCCCTCCTTTAATAACAGTTTAGGGCCTAAATTAAAGGTCCGGATATCTAGAAGACGTCCTGTCACCCATACGACTACCTGCCTGCTTATGAAGCCCAGGGAGATGCTCTTGAACAGTATCTCCCACAGATTTTCTGAGCCTAGTTTGGTGGTGATGCATGAGATACTGTGGTGATCCCCAAGACGTGGAACTCTTTGCCCCAGGAGATACATTTGGTAGCGTCTTACTTTTTTTTTTAAAAAAAAAAAAAGGAATAAATTGTTTGGAATTATTATATTCTGGCTCTTTCATTTGGGACTGGGTTTCTCTGCTATTATATGTCAATTCTGTGTCAATACAATTATTTTTGTATTCTGTGTATTGGCAGTGGTGTTCCTAGATGGGGGGCAAAATGTTCTGTTTTGCAGGCGTGAGCTCCTGTGTAACGTGGTTCCTCCGCCTTGCTTTCAGAGCCATTCATGGCTCAAAGAGCTTTGCATTTGCTTTTCCTGCTGAGCTACAAATGGCCCTGAAGGTGAGGGGGATGGGCTGTGTTACACAGCAACTCAGGCTCCTGCAAAACTTAACGTTTTGCCCCCCCCGTAAGAACGCCACTGCTTATTTGTTGTTTTAAGGCTGCTTGTAAGCCATTTAGCTGGCTGCGCCAGGCCTTAGCGGGCGGTGGATGGTCTCGTTGTAGGCCAACACAGCTGGTTGGGCCCTTGGGCCACCTGAGCCCTTGGGAGAATTTGCAACCACTCATGGAAGGCTTGGAAGCAGCCCAGAAGAGAGGGCTTCTGGGCGGGCTGGAGGCAACCCAGAAGAGGTGGAACTGGTGCTATGGCCACCAGCTTCAAATGGAGCCGGACAGCCGCAGGAGGGGGATTTGATGAGGTTTGTGGGAGTGTTGGGAACAAAGAAGCTTCTCCTCATTCCTAGACCTCTTGACAACCAACGGCATCAGAGGCCAGTGCCCCAAGAAGAGAGCCAATGGGAGGTTAATACCCACCAACCTCCTGGGTCAAGGAAGGCACAGGGGGGTACAGACATGACAGTGGGACTTGAAACTTAGCCAAGAAACTTAGATTCTTGGGAGTAAGCCTCGTTGAATGCATTGGGATTTACTCCTGAGTAAACCAGTGTAGGTGTCATCTGTGACTATAACTCTAGCTGAGCTCTAAATTCTCTGGATGGCTTTGGGCATGCCATTATGGGCTGGATCACAGATGGAAGTATATTTCTTGTTTGCTCAGCGCTTGATGGTTGGCAGTTGAATGTTTACATTAAAAAAGATTCTGTTTGGGATGAGAAATGGTGACCACAAAAGATCAATCTGTGGTGCTCGATCTGCAATGGTTCACTCATTGCCAGTCATCACTTGATGTGCAGTCATCAAGGGATCATGCTCATGTGAACAAGCTCTTTCACTTTGGCTATATCTACTATTGGCAACAAAACAATAAGAATGGTATGTCTCATAGGGATACCAAATCAGACTGATTCAGAGAAAAAAAATGTATATTCTGAATACTAACAAGTGCTGTAGAAGTAATCATGGGCTTTGAGCATTGTTACTGCTTATCACACACGTCATCTCCATTACTGAACTGCAAACGAAGGATTTCTTGTTTCCTTTCGCCATTCTTCAAACATAGTCGCAGATTCCGTTCCTGCCTGCATAGTTTCTCATCTGCATTTTATCTGTTGCTGGTATCTTTTTATATATAGCTGAAAAGAAAATGAAACCAATAGTTCGGCAACAATGCATAGATGTTTGTTTGTAACTCACTCTTACACATGTGATTTGCAATTTGATTTTTACCATCTTAATTCTGGATTATGCGCCCTTTTAGAAGGAGGTGGCCACTTTATTCAAGACATGTGCAGCACATATGCAAGCATGTTGTAGAAAGCCATGATTGACTTTGGCTCCCTGGTAGCAAATAACGGATGTGTGGCTGCCCCATGTGTTGTGGGGTATTGTGCATAAAAAACATTGCACCACTTCCAGGGGCGTAGCTAATGAAAGTGTAGCCCAGTGCAGAGGGCAAAATGTTGCCCTGGAAGTGATGTCACAACAGGAAGTGATGTCACAGTTGTATTTTTGTCTTCTCTGGTTTTTTGGTCATAACTTTTGCTATAGTAAAGATATTACATGCTGGTTTGTTTCATTGCATTCTGCATTAAATTACCTTTCCAATGATATATAAAATGATGGTATTATTCATACATACCAAGGTTTTCAACATTTTGGCCAATAATGTCAAGCTCAGCTTGTTGCCCCGCCCCCCCCAAAAAAGCTGGTTGCCCGGTGCAATTGCACTTCTTTAGCTATGCCCCTGACCACTCCACGTATCTCTGTTTCACCGAACGTGCACAGAATAGGCATTCCTGGCTTTACAAAGGTTCCCATAGTCATGTTCAGATGCAATAAAACAGCCACATAAGTCACAGGACTATGAACCTTTTTATTTCCTCCCAGATTTATACCCTGCTTTTCAACCAAGGCTTCCAGATCTGTTTACCAAAACCAATAAATTAGTCAGTATAAGCTCCAATAAACCATCTGATCTCTCGATTATGTTGAGGAAGTACTCCACAAAATTTCCTAAATAGAAATTATATCCATGTGGGGAATACATCTAGCATGAAGTGTTAGGAAAAAAAAAAAACATCTATCCACTGTCCACATGAGATAGCTACATGTTTTTATTCACCATGTGGAAACTCTGGAAACATGCATGAGAGAGCTGGGCCAATGGAGAGCCTGGCCAATGGAGAGTGTAAAAAAGGACAGGTAGTGGCTTCACATTTTGTGGTTGCTGAAACTATCATGTATTTGTCAGTTATAGATAGGAGTGGCAGTTGGGGTTAGCCAAGTTGGGCACTGGGTGATGACCCACACCCATCAGAGGGCCCACCTGGCCTGGCTGAGCTCTGGACTCTCAACAGATCCCAAGACCACCTGATGCCTGAAGGCCAAATGATGTCCCCTTTAGCCTAGCCATAAGCGGGACTTATGCGGGACTTCCACATGATTGGCTGCCCGTCTGCAGCATTCTGCGGCTGCCCTGGCCTCGGGGGGGGGGGTTACCCCCCGTTGGCGCGCCCCACTGCTGCTCGCCCAGGCACCCAGCGTGCCCCCCACCCGTCCTCTGCGGCAAGCAGGAGCCCCCCCCCCGAGGCCAGGGCAGCTGTGGAATGCTGCGGACGGGCTGCCAATCATGTGTAAGTCCCGCCTAAGTCCCGCCCAGCGTTCCCCTTCTCAATTTGCAGATCCCATCGCTGCCTTTAGCCAATGATGCCAGCCTCTGCTCCTCAAACTTCCCACTGTTGTGGCTCAGCACTTCCCTCCCCTCCACATTTCCTCTTCCTGTCTGTCCCCCTCTTTTTCCAATCCTGGGAGAGGAGGAAGGAGGAGCAGTGGAGGCAAGTAAGTGGAGAGAGATGAGAGCTGCCCCCACCTCCCAGAATCTGTTGCTTCATTGACCACTTCAGTTGGCTTCACGGATGGAATGCTTGTGTCTCTCAGTATCTATGGTAGTGGTAGCACTCAATAAATACCATTGGGGTGACCTGGGGGAGGCTAGTGCAAGGCTTTCCCCAGGGCCACCCAGCAACTCAGCACAGGACTGTTACTAAATTCTTCTTACAGAAATTCATGATGTGATGCATAATTCTGGACACCTTTTGTTTCCCAGGAGATCAGATTTTATAACAGATATGTATATGGATTCTGTGCATTCCATCTATTCATGTAAAAATTCATATGTTAATGTGTATTCAGTAATGTATTACCCCACCTGTTGTTTGGATAGGAAATATGTAAAATACTTGAAAAATACATATTTGAGTTTTGATTTTGTTTTGAGTTGACAAAACAAATCTGCGGATTTTTAGAAGAGAGTGGAGGAGAAACCAAAGGCCATGGTACAAAGATTGAGTAGAATGGAAACTGAGAGATCTGTCCATCCTGTAGATGTTACGGGTGGAACATGAAGTTACCCTAGCTCCGGGAAACTATATATTCAGCTGTGGCTCTGACTGACCCCCTTTCAAAAAGGTGGTCCCCTTGGGCTTGCCTTCAAGTTATCATTTCCCTTACTGACCGTAAACAGACATGGAATACATTATCGAAATCTTGAAAACAGCTGAACTGCTGACATTCATCAGTGGCCGCTGTAACTGCTGCCGTATCATAAAGGTGTTTGGAGCATTGCTTTGGGAGTCCTTTGCTGGCATTTTTCCCAGTAGTTGTAGAAAATCAAAAACCCATCTCTCACTATAAAATTGTCTTTCCATCTTCAGCCAACTAAGTCACTGCCTGAAGCCTTCGGGATTAGTTGGCAGGATTGCAGGAAAGTCTTAATAAGGAGGTCATTGAAAACTGACTGCACCAAAGTGGTGTTTGAAACTTGTGTGAACTGGTTGGTTTCCAAGCTGGCAATATCTTTTATCTCATTTTCTCATAAGAGTTTTGGGAGAACTCTGATGACTTCTGCTATTGGAGCAAAATGTGCGCCCTCTTGAACTGTTCTGTTGAGTAATCTCGTTCACTCTATATGCCCTTTGCTCTCTGCAATGCGTATTTTGAAATAGCAGATACTCTATTCTCATATTATGGGCTCTGGTTGCATGTTATGAATTGAGTGTATAGTACTCAATTCAGAAACTACTGAAAAGTGGTTTAGCTGTTATCTGAGGCCATGTGCGGGGTGCATATTATAACTACTCTCTAAGAGCTCCATTGGGTTCCAGTGATTTTCTAGGGCAAATTTGAACTGTTGGTTTTGACCTTTAAAATCCTAAATGGCTGGATCTGGAAGGAGAGGTAGGGGTCAGGGTGGAAGAGAAAGCATGTAGGAGCAGAGCAGTGGTGTTCCTAGAAGGAAGGCAAAATGCTATGATTTTCAGGTTCCTGAATGCCTGCGTAAAGCAGCCCCTCTCCCTGGCCTTCATAGCCATTCAAGGCTATGAAAGCAAATAGGAGGAGATGCTGCTGCTTTGCAGTTGCGAATGGCTCTGAAGGCGAGGCGGAGGGGCCACTTTACATGGTTGTTCAGGAGCCTGAAAAAACTTTGCGCTTTGCCTCCCCTCTAGGAATTCCACTGGAGCAGAGTGTGATAGGCCAATGGTTCCCAAACTGTGGGTCAGGACCCACCAGTGGGTCTTGAGCCAATTTCAAGTAGGTTGTGAAGCACCTATAGCAGCCATATTGAAAATATGGGAAGATGGGATGCTGGAAACGGGGAGGGCTGTGGGGTTGTTTTGCTTGTGTCAAGGTTGTAAACAGGCTGTTTTCCTCTCTGATTCCCTTGGCTACTGGAAATGGCTGAGAAATAACCCAACTCATTGCTGCGTTCTCAGGAAAGCAGCAGGCTCTGGTGTCACAATGACAGCACTCCAGGCCCTCATCACTTCTGGTGGGTCCCAGACAGATTGTCTTTCTGAAAAGTGGGTCCTGGTGCTGAAAAGTTTGAGAACCTCTGTTTGTCCCCATATTGATACCAGGCTCATATAAAAGGTGGCCTCCACATTTTGCTCTTCAGGACCTGGACCTGGAAGGACCCAGAGTTGGCCCTTCCCTGCAGCCACCTGATGCAGGTTGCAGTGGGGTGGATTGAAAGGGATCTGAGGGTCGGAGGCAGTTTGCTGCTGCCACCTCCTTCCAACCTGCTGCCAATGAAGCAGATGATTCCCCTCCTTACCATGCCCCTCACATGCTGCCTTGAAACCAGGTAGCACAGGACTTCCAGTTTCATTTATGGGGACCGCAAAAGAGCTTGCTGTAAATGAAACGTCTCAGCAGTAAGCAAGGAACACGGTAAACATTTTTTTAAGCACAGAGGAGGAAGACCTGAGACAGCATCAGGCTGTGTTCCGAAATACTCTGTCCTTGCAGTGTTCTCAACAGGTCTCTGCAGGTTTGGGAAGGGGGTAGACCCATCCAGAGGCCTCTGTTACTCTCCTGAAACAGAACCCTTCAATAAAAACCACTCCCCAATTAAAAAAAAAACTCTGCAATAAATACTGCACTGCATATTTTGTTTTTGTTTATCTGCTCAGTAGTGCTATTGACTACATAAACCCACTGAGTTCCCTGGTGGAATGAAAATAACTTTTTGAACTCATTTTTTCTCATGTTTCCAACAGCCTGGAGTGTGGAGGGAACTGTACGAGATGCCCTTAACTGCTCTGAGCCCTATACTAGGGGAAGGCTGTGATGGCATCACAATGGATGAATGATAGAATCAATGAATGAGGCTGCAATCCTATACACACTTACCTGGGAGCCAGCCCCACTGAACACAATGGGACTTACTTCTGTGTAGACACACATAGGATTGGACTGCCAGCCAGTTAATAAATTAAAGACAAAATTATGCAAATCTGTCTTTGCATAATAATTTCAGTCAGAACAACATTGGCTGCTTTTACAACTCAGTTTTCTGCTAACATTGGAGAATTTTTTTTGTCAAATTTAGAATCCTTATCTGGCGGTCAGAATTCCCTGCAAAATTCCTTTCAGCACAGCATGTCCCCTTTTTGCAAATAGATGTGTGCACATCCCACTGAAAATTGAAATTCTGTGCATGTAAATAGCTTGTAAATTTATTGTCGAATGTCAGTAGTTGTGTTGTGGTCCACCATGGAGCACTCTTTATATGCCATAACAACTAATGCCAGCAAATGCCATTAATACAGCTCCAGTCTGTCTGGCTTCATGGCCTTGTGACACTCGCTCAAGATTTTATGCCTTTCTAGTATTCACGGAGATGCCTCTCTACAGTTGTCTTTACTTTATGTGTTCCTTTTTTTCAAGCTACAGTTCTGTGGGAAGTGGAACTAGATAAATCTTTCAAAGTTGTTGTCCTGGTCTGGGGTGTATATTTATTTAGAGCGCCTCATGTCAGTTGGCTGCCCGGAAGGAGTCTTGAGTGAACCTAAAGGGGGAAAAAACCCAGGATAGTCAACAAATTTTGCTGTAATACTTTCAGCCATTTTCTTGCATCCTTCCAATGCGAGCTGTATGAGCAAATAGTGTCGTAAATGTGCCGTAAGACACGTGCAACACGGGTGATAAGCTCTTACTGCCCACGCGGCGGCAGTGCCAGCTTCTCACCACCGGGAGGTGATGACGTGATGCCGGCAAGAGGTGAGTTTACCCCCTGTCGGCATTGTGCTACCACTGGGCGGCCTGGGAGGGTGTTCCTGGACTGGGGGAGGTGAAGGGAATTCCTGGGTGGGGCGGCCCCATGAGGAGGGTGGAACCCAGCATTGGCTTTCACCTCTGGATCTTATCTTCAGCGGAGGCCCGGGCAGCCTGACACACGGCTGCTCGAATCACCGCAAGCAAAATTGCTTGGGGTGGGAAAGGGTCTGCCTTCACAGCTCTACAAAGATGTTTGCTTCATTTCCAGAAAGTGTTGGATCTCTCTCCCTTCTACAGATGATTAGACTTAAGTAGCCCCATTATGCCTCCATACACTTGGGGTTGGCACATGACAAGTCAGCTGGAGTCCAGAGGAATAAATTAGTAAATGCCGTGGGAATAGCAGTGCTATATTTACACTTTCCCAATGTTGTCTAAACCTGATTACAGGGCTTTTAGCCTAAAGCCTCACTTTTTCCTGTAAGGTCATTCGTAAATTGGAGGAAAATCAGACTCCCAAGAGGTCAACAACAGCGATGAAATTGTGTGTTGTAGAAATAAAATACAAAGGCGTCTATTCTCTTTGGAAGGGAAAGATTTAAGCTTGACTGTTGACAATGTCAATCATTCTTCACAATATTTCCTAATAAAAAATGAGAATGCATTGGCTGAATTGGTGCCGTCTGTATTTTGTGGATAGGGGATATTTTTGGCCCAACCCTATTGAAGACTCGCACCAGCAGAGCATGTGTGCTGTCTGCTGCAAAGCAGCTGTGAAGTGCTTTCCGCTGGTGAGCTCGCGTGATCAGAAACACTCGGAAGATCAGAGTGTTTGCCTCTGCACCAGCAGGTGTCAGGAGGCCTTCCAGAGCAGATAAACCCACTGCAGGGGTGGATCAGGGCGAGGAGAGGGTGCGGATGAGTGGAATGGGGCAGGGGATGGGCAAATCGGGGAGGAGTTGGGGTGAGGGATGAGTGGATCAGAACCCAGGAGGAGGATGAATTCGGCAGTGGCACCCACCAAATCCAAAAAAAACCCTTCCCCCACATGATCCACTTGCATGGGTCAGCATGGACTTGTGTTCTCACTGGCACAGGTCTGGGTTGACCCATAGCAGCTGCTAGAGTTTACCCCAAGGCAAGGGACAAAATGTTCTCTTACCTTGAGGAGACCTCCAGCAGAGTTACGTTAGAAGTCCCTAGTCTTCTCTTTCAAAACTACAATTCTCAGTATTCTTCCCAACAGTTCTTAACAAAAAATGAAGATGGAAGAAGAAATGTCAGTGGTGCTCCAAGGGGGGGGCAGGTTGCTACGTTTTACACAGCTCCACAACTTGCTGTGTAAGCTGCTCTTCCCTCTTTCTCTTGGAACCATTCCAAGGGGTGAAAGCAATGTGGAGGCAATGTGGAGAATAATCCTGAGCGTGAAGGGGAGGGTAGCTTACGCAGCAAGTTGAGGAGCTATGCAAAATGTAGTTACCCGCCCCCTCTTGGGATGCCATTAAGCAGTGTGAACATGCTCCTAGATGCACAGCTAATGCCTTTGTCACCGAGCTTTAAAATAAAAATTTTTTTTAGCACAGTAATATGTGGCCCCTAAAATGCTTGACCATAATCTTCACCACGGTATAATTTCACACATGCCTCTGTGTTCAACTTCCTTGCATGACACTCCTCCCCAAGACAAGCCCAAGAAAGTTTCCATAGCTCATTGGCAGAGCATGTGCAGAATGCATCTTGCATGCAGAAGGTTTAATTCTCAGCACCTACACCTAGGGCTAGGAAAGAACCCTTGTATAAAACGAAGAGCTGTTGCCTGCTAGTGTAAACTTGGCAGAAGGCAGCTCCTTGTGGTCAGTGGCTCTGTTCTGAGCCACTGCGTTTCAGAAGCATTTTGTCAGCCATCAGAAGACCTAGACATGAGGCCAGTCTTCCCAAGCTGTTGAGCATCAAGGACATGATGGAAGAAGTTCCTGCCTGCTAGATCATGTTCCTGGAAGCTACAGTCCAGTTGGCAGAGATTGAAGACACCACCACCCCATTTTAGAGCGCCTGATCAGACTACCGCAGTTTTTCAACCTCATAGACCACAAGTCTACTAACCTTTAAACATACCAGTTCAGTCCTTACTCCTGGCTTGGGCAATTCATTCCCATTACAGTGACATTACAGTTGCCGGTTTATCCCCAAGGTGAAAAACAGCTGCAGGCATCTTCAGTTGGGCTGCTGTCACTTCTAGCTACCATTTGTTACAGCTAGTATTTGCAAGAATAGCCACACAGTGCTGGCGTTCGCAGGTCCATTGATTTTGGGCTGAGCAACCTCTAAACAGCTGACATTTAGATAACAGAGCTAATGGGTCTTTTCTGTCTTGAAGTCAGTTACCATATAGTTTCCTAAAAATTGTTTTTGGTGGAGAGGCTAAATGGGGCAGATCAACATAAAACATAACAGAGATCAGGAGGGGTATATTAATATAAGGACCTTATCAGGGGAATCATAAACCCATGAGTGTTAAGAGTCAGCTCCACAACACAGAACACAAAGATGAATGTCCTTTGCTAGCTGATGTGTCATGCCTATCAAGGCTCAGCGAATCTTGGGCAACAGAAACCAGCCCAAGGGTGTGCCTTGCAGTATTTCATTTTTCTTAAAGCTTCCATTTGGCAGTCTGTTTGAGCTTTTGGATTTGCTCTCCATGAGTTCATATAAGTGCACAGTCTCACAGAGTTGTTCTATGGATTTCTGTTACAATTCTACATATTAGTATTTGAGGATTTGCTTTTGTAGATCATCTTTTTGGGATCCCATTAAGGAGCTGAAGTGATGTCAGAGGTTATCAGGCTGGGCATTGGCTGAGGATGCCCACGTCAGGCCACCCATGGTCAGGCCAACTCTTGACCTCTCAATGCTAGTGGTAACAGCCAACGTGCTATCAGGTGGGTGGGGGTGCAATGGGGTCCCAGTGCAAGGCTTTTTCTGAACAACTACAGCAAGGAGCCCCCAAGAACCATGGTCTTCTGGCTATAGGATGCTTCTGGTGGATCTTACCTAGAAACCTCCACATGCAGAAAAACAGAAGCAGTCATTTGAAGTGCAGTCCTAACCTGGAGTTAGGCCAGCACAGTTAGGCCGGCAAAGTTTGGCCAGCACCAGGGCCACCGTAAAGCCCATTTGGACCACACTTGGCATCAGGGAGGATGGCGCACATATGTGTTCTGGCCTCTCAAACTCCAAGAGTGTTCCAGACATACTTTACTATAAAGTAAATATACTTGACAGGAATTCCTGTTTTTGGCATTCTGTCTTGTCCATAATGTTCTTTTAGCAGCTACATAAAGCTTCTGGAGGAGATACTTCCTTCCTATCACAGTTTGGGGAGGCTGTGGAAGATCTGAGCCACTGCCTGAAGTCAGCAAAAGACTGGAACTGGGATTAAAAATCTAAAGTTTAATCTGGACAAGACAGTATCACTTGTCAGTAAAATTACTTCTGATTCAGCAACAGGGAATATTTCAAAACTTCTGCTAATACAAAATGCAGTGGCAGAATTTTCTGATGAGATTGTTTAATGGAGCATGTGAGTCCACTTTTGTACTATGTAAAGTGGCTTCTGATTAATTTCAAAGAGTTAGTCATCACCTTTAAAAACCCAAATAGCTTTGATTTTTCCATCACGGGCCAAAGATATTTTTGTTTCAGCAGGTTCCTGGTTACTGACCTTGTTACTGTATAGAGTTTGCTGTATCCTGATGCCATGCTGTGTGTGTGTGTGTGTGTGTGTGTGTGTGTGTGTGTGTGTGTGTGCTTAACAGAGTTGTATTTTGTGGATTGTTTTTAATAATACTGATGTTAGGTATATTGAGTGCTTTTGTATTAAGTGGAAAGGAGGGATATAAATCCTATAATAAATTAAAAACTGATCTTCTCCCAGTAGGATGTTCTGCTTAACTAGAAAATGTGGGCTGGTTCAGACATAACCATGATTTGGTCACTGGGTACAAGCCACAATTTCACATGTTCCTCACTTCTCTCCTTCTCTTCTTCCTTTGCCTGATCTGATTCCCTTCCTAGCTTACCATTTTGGGTAAATATAGTTTGCCATTAAATCCAAATCAGTCTGAGGTTGGTCAAGCCATTGTTTAGAATTTCATGTGAACAACTTTCATGTTTCTGATAGGCAAATTGGGGTGGACATATGTCAGCATTTTTCTTAGCCTGCATTGCCAAACAGCTAATTATGGTGGAAACACAGAAATAATCATTTCTGTTGCAATGCCTCCTCTTGTACTGATTCAGTCAATTTAAGGTTAGCTAATCCCAGAAGGCCCATTGCTTCTTCTAGTGTGTTGGCTAACTCTTGGAATGATTGCCAGCAGTCATTGGAAGAGCAGAAAATAATCTGCCTGCAATCTGCTCTCCGTCAGCCATATCATTGCTACAAGCAAGCAAATTAGTGAAGGATTAGAGGAGACTCCATTGAGATGTTGTCAGCTGCATGTCTCCCTCTTTCCAAACCCCGCTCCCTCCCAAAGACTTTGCTAGCACACTCCTCTTTCTTTGGCTGCTGCCTTAAAGTTTATTGCTTGCAGTAAGTTTTACTTAGCAGTGATTTTAACGATCTACGGAAGAATATCATTTAGCTGAATTAAGAAACACAACTCCCCGTTTTGCACAGGCTTCTAACATTTTATGAGCCTATAATGGTTAATTTTATAGAAAATCTTGGCCTTGTTGCTGCGGTAGTTTAAGATAATGACTTTGAAGTGGCCACATTTTATATGCACTTAAAGAATATGCTGCATAAGTTGCTGGAAGGGCTGGGAAACAGGAGTGCCCATACAGCACATTGTACGTACATGACTGTGCGCCCTGTTTATTTAATGGTGTTTGCTTGAACTCTGCAAGGGCTTTTAAAGTATTTTGCCTGTGTCATGTTCCCCAAAATAGCCTTCCTCCTAGTGGGTAATGGGAAACACTTTGTTTTAATGGTATCTGTAATTGCTTATGTGGTCAGACTAGAGATGAATGGAATGGTTTGATTTTCCTGGAAAGTAGAATGATTGCATGCTGCTCCAGCAAAACACCAGAATGGATTGGAGAATTCCTGGAACTCTCTGTACATGTTCTCATGAATCCACTTGAGTAAGGGGGGAGGCTCTTGCCATGATTCCACTCCCTCCTCTCAGTTGTTGATAGCAGCCCAGAATATCTGTCCTTAACTGCATGGCATGGGTGGTATGAAGACTTGGCTTTGAAGGTGCAGTGCCAGTTTCAGCTGCAGTGGCCAAAATTGTACTTCATGGCAGTCATGCTGATCACTGCCATCATTTAAAAAAAACAAAAACAAACATGCAATGCAATTCAGCATAATGCTGTGTGACTGTGATGCTATGGTTGCACCGATGCATTGCAGTGTTTAAAAATTACAGCTTGTTTGCTATCAGGTGGCACAGCTTTCCCCCAGGCCCACAACTTAGTGAAAACTCAAATCATCTGTGTTCATTGTGCAGATTGGATGTCTGGCAGACCTAGATGAGTAGGCACAAGAAATTGTTTAACTAGCCTGAGGACATGGCAGGTTTTCAGCTCTGACACTATTGTATACACGAGGGGTCTCCAAACATTTTAGCCAGAGGGCTGCATCAAATATCTGGCATGATGTAGAGGGCCGGAAAAATAAATAAATAATTTTGAATATATAATTTAAATAAGTACATTAGAGATGGAACTTGGAAGGATGAATGAATGAATGGCCTCAAAGTTCCAGATTCCTCCAAGTACCAACACACACCACAGAAAAATAGCAAACACTTTGATGAACTCCCATTTCCCAGCCCGCAAGCAGCTTAGTTAAATGTGTACATATCGCAGCACCAGCAGATCATAGGAAAGGAAACACTCAGAGCATGTTGTGAGGGCCGAGGAGGCCTCCCTAACCCTCAGAAAACTGTCCCTGGAACATAAGGGAAAACCAGGACGTGCCTTTCCAAAGGCATTCTGAGAGCTGAGGAGGCTTTGCGTGGCCTCCCTGTCACTAAGAATACCCTCCGCACACAACCAGAGCACAGTTGAACCTGAGCCACCAGTCAACAGGTGAGGAGGGCCAGAGGCTCACAGGGGTCCAGAGGCTTACTGCAGGCCAGATAGAAGCTCTGAAGGCTGCATCTGCCCCCCAGGATGGGGTTTGGAGACCCCTGGTATACACTATCACCAGGGTATACCAGTTTGTAGATACTGATCCTGCTCCCCAATCTTGTGGAATTTTTTTTTAATTTTAATATAGCTATGAACATCTGAAATATAGAAAGGCAGGATACAGGCAAGATAGTGCAAGCAGACAGCTTGACAATGCAGAAATTTAGTTGGTGAGTCCCATCCTTGCATCCAGGTAATGTGCTGGATAAAGCTTCACCCAGGGGCAGACCTAGTCAAAATGGCGCCCGGGGCACCCAATAGAAGTGCGCCCCCACGGGAGCCCAGGTCTACCTGTGGCCATTTCTGATGGGTAGACCTGGGCTCCGGAGCCCAGGTCTACCCGTGGTAGTTTCTGATGGGTAGATCTGGGCTCTGGAGCCCAGGTCTACCCATGCAATGTTGCAGGGGCCACTGACGCCCCCCTAGACAGCCCCAAGTCGGCACCCAGGGCTCGTGCCCCCCTGCCCCCCTAGATCTGCCACTGGCTTCACCTGTTTGATTTCTGCATGCCAGGCTGCTATTAAAAGCACAGGAAGGCAGGGCAAGTGAAGAACTTTGGCCAACACATTGATGTAGCTCTTCAAAATGGTGTTTTAGTGACCTAGTACCTTTGTGAGGAAATTTCTGGGGAAAATGATGGCCAGAGGTGGAAGCTGCCATTATTTCCCCCAGGGCCCCTTTGGAACAATAGTTCCAGGGCTTCTTGGGGGAAAAGGGGTGTCTACAGTTGCTACCACAGCAAAACAAAGAGTAGTGAAGGCAACAAAAGAAAAAGTGAAGCCAATAAAAGTGCAGTGCAACACCAGAGGGAAGCTAGGCTCACTGCATGGGGGCAGAAACAGTGCCTGTCCTTGCTTTTGGATATGCCTGTACACATTCACGGTAGAGCAGCTGGTAGGCTTCTCTGCAGATGGAGCTAGTAAGAAGCTGGTGGTGTCAGCTTTCAGGCATTGGTCCATGGTGACAAAGATAAGCACAGAATAGAAGAATAGAGAATGCTGGAGAAAATACGCTGAAATTGTTACCGTGGCCAATATTATTACGGACAGTTTCTGCAATCAAATCACAAAGGCCCTGAAGTGAAATGAATAATGTGCTTTATCATGTCGCCTTTGCATGGATGTGCCTATAAGGCTATCTGGCTTTTTAGAGTCCTAATCAGCCCGGCTTGATAAAATATGAAACAAGTTCCCTAGGTAAATCGGTGAGAGAGCCAAAATGCACGTTGATGGTTCTATAACCTAGGCTGAGAATTTGAAAGACGTTTCCCAGGGCACGGCAATCATTTCTAAACAGCTTTTGTGTTGAAATTCCAAGAGCTCCTTTGACAACACTGCAGCAAAATCTCTTGTAAAGGCCAAGCTTTCCCAGGCCTGCATGAAGTGTTGCTGGAATGAAACTCCTAAGGGTGTCCTGTCTTCGCATCACAGACGCTGACCTTTGAAAAAGAGTTTTGCTTAGGAAGATATTATAGCAAACGCGACGGCAGATTTTGCCTCCCTTTTCTCTTTCGTACCATATGTCAAATAAATTGATATATACCTCTATCTTTAAAATAGTTTTGTGTCATTGTAGTTTTGAAATATCAGGGCAGTGTCCCATACTGTCTCAGCAGAAAAATATGGTTAGACAATGAGCTCACACATCTTCTAGGAGCTTTCATGGGAGGAGCAGTATCTTAGTGACAGAGCATGTGTGTCTGTATAGAAGATCCTGGCTCAGTCCACGGCATCTCTAGCTGGAAAACTGCTTTTAGTAACAGCACTGGGAAAGAAGACTGCAACTAGTCCATGTAGGAAATTCTGGGTTCTAAATGTTTACAGTGTGATTTGGGCTCAAAGGACACCAGCCAAATTGGCCATAAAGTTGATTTAGTCTCATTAAACAAATGTTTTTTTTAAGAGTTAATAATGTTGCAGGAACATAGGATGGAAACCAAGGTTTTTAATAACTAGAATTTTGCATAACTGATGTTTGGTTAATTCTTCCTATATTGGTCATGTGGGAAGTGAACAAGACACGAACGTGCAAACTTGCTTTTCACAGGTCCATGGTCACCTAACTGGAGGGATTCCAAGACCCACAGCAGCTTTTGTGATATAAAAACGTTATTCAGAGGATGAAATTGTAATCCGAAAATTGACACTTCCTGATTTTCCCAAGACCTGGAAGTGATGTTTTTAGGCCCTCTGAAGCGTGGCACTTTTATGCCCTCTTAGATGGCTTTCTGGGGGTCAGGGAGGCCTCCCTGGCCCTCAGAACATGCTCATGCTCCTTTCCTGTGATCTGCTGGTTCTGAGATATTTACTCCAGTGCATTTAAGTAAGCTGCTTGTAGGGTGGGAGAATAGAAGTCCATTAAAGTGTGTGCTGTATTTCTGCAGTGTGTGTTGGTGCTTGGAGGAATGCTGGAATGTTCGTTCATTCATTCATCTAAGTTTCCTCTGTAATGTATTTATTTAAATTTTATATTTACATTTATTTTTCTGGCCCTTGACATGGTGCCAGATATTTGATGCGACCCTCTAGCTAAAAGGTTTGGAGGCCCCTGATCCAAGTCACTGATGAAGATGTTGGGCCCAAGACAGAGCCCTGGGGCACTCCACTTGAAACTGTCTGATATATATCTCTAGGAGCCAGTGTAGTGTAGTGAATCATGTTTTGGACTTGGCTGAGGTTCAAGTTCACATCCAGAAATGAATCTGTTGCGTGATTTAGGCCAATTACCATCTCAGCCCAAATTACCTTACAGAGTTATTGTGGGCTAGTTACGAAGTACTTATGTAACCACCTGAATTATGTTGAGGAATGGTAGTACAGGCGTCCCCCTCCCATATCTGCAGATCCGCAGATCCTGTATCTGCAGTTTCAATTATCCGTGTTCAAAAATTCTACTACTGTGCAAATGACTTATCTGCCTGTGATTTTATCCCTCCTGTTATGGTCTCAAACGTGACTCGAGTGTACAGGAGTCAGTGACTTTGACTTGAGTTACATGAGTCCCCATCCCTGGAGGAAAGTGCTGAGTAAGACCGCAATCCAGAGGATTGTGTTGCGCTGACGCAACATTGTTGTGTTGGCACTACATCATTATATTAGCGCTGACGTGCGGCTGACCGAGCGGCACCCCCACGTCGGCGCTAATGCGCCCAGACCAGTGCTAGCTGTAGCATGTAGTTCGGGTGGAGAGCCGAACTCAGCTGGTGTAGGGGTGATTCTGGGAGTGTGGGAGGGCAGAACTGGGCAGGGGGTGGGCGGACCATTGGGCCAGCAGGCCCGGGGATGGGGGTGGGGTGAGATGCGACCATTAGGCCACATCCAAGGCCATATCCCCAGGCGGTATGGCCTGAATTGGCTGAATCCCCAGGCCGTGCAGCAATTTCACAGGGCACAGATCCGAGGAGCACATGGGGGAGGCTGGCACCTCCCCTGGTGCACGGGCACATTCATGGGGAAGCTCCAGTCACCTTAGAAGCTGCATTGGATGCAGCGCAAGCCCACCAGCCTGCCCGCTCTGGCGCAGTTTAGGATTGCGCTGCCCGAAAATTTTAATCACTAATTGCTAATTCCTAATTCCAATAATCACTAATTGCTAATTCCTAGCAATTCGTGCTATCATATCTCAAGGCAGCCTTCCCAGATTACAGTGTGCTTCTGCATAAGTGTAATGTAGCCATTTATCTTCGCGGGAGAGAGCAAATCTAATTCTGTTATCTGGGAGGACAAATCAGGGCAAACTGCAAAAAGGCAGTTTACTGGAGAGACTGGCCAAGCTGTTCAGAAGGCTCTCAATCTGTTTTGAGATCTGTTCTGCTGCTGGTGGTGGTTTCACTTGTGCTGAGCCAGCGGCCACGCCATGCCACTTTGCAGCCTCTTGGGCATTTTCTTAACACATCTCCTTTTGATGAGCTCCTAATGGGAAAAGAGAACCGAGCAACATGAACGTTGTTTTATTATCATTAGTCATCATTATTACACATAATGTGGAAATATTATCTGCTGGACAGATTTTTGTCTGATTCAGCGGGAAACATGCTATGAAATTGCTTGCATTTGTAACATATGGGATTCTATATACCAATACAAGCACAATGGAAAGGGAGAAAGATGAGAACACCAATCTTTTATTTTTCACATTTTATATCCACCTTCCTCCAAGGTGCTCAGGGTGGTGTACATCGTTCCTCTTCTCTTTTTGCCCTCACAACAACCCTTTGAGGTGGGTGAGACTGAGAGAGAGTGCCTGGCCCCAAGGTAACTCAGGACACTTTGTGGGGATTTGAAACTGGATCTTGCAGGTCTACATCTGACTCATGAACCGCTAAACCTGAGGTTCCCAAAGTTCCCATCATGGCGCCATGGGACTTTGTGGCACACTCTCGTGGGCACAGTGAGATGTCCTTGGTAGTCCCTCCTACCGGCTATCCTGGGTATGAGATTGGGACACCGCCATCTTGGATCATACAAGATCTCGCACAATTCAGGCACTATCATCTTGGATTGTGCAAGATTTGGATCAAGATTTGGATCAAGCCCTCAGCTAGAGGGTACTCTTCCTTTAGATGTCCAGGTGGATGGCATTGTTACTTTGGCTGTCCAGGAGGCAACTATGCCACAAAACACTTTTTACTGCCTTTGATTGGTATATGCTAGTGGCAGTCTTTCCTGAATTGAAATAGCCTGGTCACTGTTATCCATTATATTCGTATTAGACCACAGGTACCCCCCCACTGGTATCCATAGCTTCCGTATCCACGGTTTCAGTTATCCACGGGTCAGGGTGCCTCCATTACTTTCCTTTATTCTTACTTTGGGTGGCTAAAAATCTTCTTACTCAGAGGTGGGGTCAGGGGAGAACCCTATACTTAACATAGGTTCCCTCTTATCCATGGTTTCAGGTATCCCCGTGGATACCGGGACATGCCTTTATAGAAATGCATTTTACATGGGATTGCCTTTGAAATCTGACTAGTTTTTCACTGGTGGAAAACACAGTGATCAGTTTGGCACTAGCTGCAGGGGGAACATTTCTTTCTATGTTCCATTGAAACATTGTGTTTCTATGTTCCATTGAAACATGGAACATTCTATGTTCCTATGAAACACATCCATTGGCCTACTGTTGATTTCCAGGCACAGTTCAGATTGCCACTTTTAACTTTCAAAGTCTGGATTTTGAGCCAAATATCTGCAAGACTGCCATATGAAGCTGCCCTTGCCTTAAGAGCTAGAGCACAGGCCCTTTTCAGAGGTGCCACCTTCAGCAAGGAGGATGGTGGCAACCAGAAGAAGTTCTTTTCAGGGGTGGCAACCACCATTATGAAATATCACCCCCCTCAAAGGTATGCACACTTGTGCCATAGCGAGAAATCCTGACCTGCAGATAGGCTGGCGCAAGTCTCTTGCACCGATTCAGGAGTGGTACAAACATAAGGCACTCCAGGAGGCTGCCAGGCCAGCACAAGCAGTTGCACTGGCCCATGAAGGCAGCCAATGAGTAGGAAAGCACTGTCCAAATTCGGTCAACTTGGGAGGTTGGGAAGGATCGGGGGAAGGCACTGGGTGGGAGGGGGAAGCAGGCCCATGGGCAAGCCAGCCCAAGGAGGTGAGTGGAGACAGGATCTGGCACCAAACCCCATGCCTGGCCTGGTTGGCCCTGATCCAGGCCGCTTGGATTTGCCCTAGTGATTTCACTGGATGCAATCCTAGCCACACTTACCTGGGAGTAAGCCCCCTTGACTATCATGGGATTAGCTTCTGAGTAGATATGCATAGGATTGGGCTCTTAGAACCCTTTTAGATAAGCACTGAATGCAAGCATATGCCAAAGGGCATGTTGACTCCGGGTCTGTGGCACACTCCTGCTCCCCTCCTGTGTGTGTTCAATGAATATAGAAGGGTAACTTGTGAAGACAACTCTCCTCTTCATGTGAAAAAATTGTCTGGGCTTGAGACTAGATGCAACTCTTTAACTATACTGTACCGCCTTATGGGAGACATGGTGGTGCTGTTGGTTAAACCACTGTTGCTGAACTTGTTGACCGGAAGGTTGGTAGTTCAAGACCACGCGACAAAATGAGCTCCCGTTGCTTGTCCCAGCTCCTGCCAGCATAGCAGTTCAAAATAATATAATAATAATATTTAGTATTTATATACCGCCTTTCTTGGTCATCAGATTGCTCCTTTGACTTTAATTCAAGGCAGTTTACATAGGCAGGCATTTTCTAAACCACAAGGGTTTTTACAAATCACAAACAAAGTTCTAATCTTACAAGAACAACTACATGCAGACGACACTTTCATCATCCAGTCCTTCTTTCTAGCCGCACGATTGCCTTCTGCCGGCTGATAATCTGCTTCTTTGCTCTCACCAAAGAGTAGCTGGCCCAGCACAACTCCCTTCTCACAGGCAGCTGAGACAGCTCAGATCTTATCAGCCACATTCTCGAGGTCTGCCGCACATGGAAGCTTCCGGTGCTCTCAAACTGGCGACCTTCGGATCTTATCTTCAGGCATTACTGCAGCTTTAACCCTCTCGACTAGACCTTCTGCCCATGCTTCAAAAGCATGTAAAATGTGAGTAGATAAATAGGTACCACTTCGGTGGGAAGGTAATGGTGTTCTGTGTGCCTTGGCGTATAGTCATGCCAGCCACATGAGCATGGAAACTTGTTCTCAGGACAAACGCCGGCTCTTCAGCTTAGAAATGGAGATGAGCACCGACCCCTACAGTCGGTCAAGACTAGACCATTCGGTCGTGGGGAAACCTTTACCGGCTTATGACTGCTCTTGTGGGACAAAAATTTTTTCTCTCATATAGGATTAGAACATGGATCTGCCAGGGAGTGACATAAAATAGCTGGAGATACAATGGTGAAAGCATTTTAGCTACCATTATATTGGTGTTTGTTAACCAGCATTCCAAAATTGTGCAAGAATCCATCAAGGCCATTGTTTCTTTTACTGAGCAAAGTTCTATTAAATTGCTTTCACTGAAAATTTAGGGAATGCATCCTTCTGCAATTGAGGGGGGGGGGTTTCACTGCACTGAGAGAAAAATAATACAGATGGGGAGATAAGAGTTGGCATTTTAGTTGCCTGGGAATGCATTTATCTCTGCCTGTCCTCAGATCCCTTGAAATTACTTTCTCAATAGCTGTTCTCTGTTCTCCTCCATTGAATTCTGCAGACTTCTGCTGGACTGTACCAAGTTTTCCTCTGGGTGCTCATTCTCCTTATGCTGCAGTATTGATTTTGCATGCTTGGTCTAGAGAGCGAACACAGGTGCGAAATGGCAGAGAGATGGGAGGGGGGGTAGGGAGTGAACAAAGCCAACGTAGCAATAAGGGAAACAGTCCCAAGTACACGCCACTGCTCACATCCCAGAAAGGCTGACATCCCAGAAAAGTTATAGAAACAATCGTTGTGGAGTCACTGCCTGGATGAAGTGCTGTGGCCGTCAGAGGCCTGGAGCAAGGTCGGAATGGTCACAGTCTTCTCTCTTAGCATAAGAGAATTTACAACAGCAATTTTCAACCATTGTGCTGCAAAATGTCTGCAGTTGTGCTGTGGAAGTTTGGAACTCAATGGTTGAAAATCACTGAAAAACTCTTCCGGGTTCTGGGGCTCCGTCTTTAGGGCAACTGCCTGCAGTAACAAATTGTCTGTCCCTTTTCCTCCACCAACTCTAACAGGGTTGCCGTAGAAATAGAGCTGCCAGGGGCGATCGGGGGGGGGGGTCTGCGCCAGGGTGTGCCCCCATGTGACTACACCTTGTAATGCAGAAGGGGCAGGCCAGTGCTGCGTACCCACTGTGTCCATGGAGGCCGCTTCTCGGAGCAACCCAACATGGGTGCGAAGAGTGTCTTGGTGGCTCCCCCGAGATGGTTTGTACCTCTTTAACAGTTTTTATGTGAGAAATAGAGCATAACAGCAGATGACAGAACTTCCTCTGTCCTAACTGGCCCATTGGATTGCGATGTAAATCAGGACCCTTGGAAACCACATGTGGGAAGAGCTACAATCAGAGGCAGATCTAAGGGAGGGCAAAGCTCTAAGTGTTGCAAGAAGCCTTACCTTGCAGTGGAAATCACTCCTCTCCTGCACTGTTCTAGCCAATCCTCACAGGGAACAGCAACATCTTGGCGTTGCTTACTGGCTACAGCAGCAAGGGAGAGGAGGGATTTACATGACAGGGTAAGGCTTCTTGCAACACTTAGAGCTTTGCCCTCCCTGTAGATCTGCCTCTGGCTACAATTTAGCTTTATCATGTGGCATGAAGGAGGAGGAGTTGTGTGAGACTGAAATTAAAAAAAAAAGGCATTACATGGGGCATAAACAGTGCACCAAAAACTGGAATGCATTTGTGAAATCTGAGGGCATTTTTCTTGGGATCAAGCTAGAAAGAATGTTAAAACATGGCATTGTTTTTCTGTCATTTTTAAAAATGGCAACTATGGAGGGTATTGATATGGATCAGGACCATCTCAAAGGTGGAAGTGGGTTAGCCCTTTCCCAATGCCGTAGTCCTGACCCAAATTGTCCCACACAAAGCTGGGCAAATAGCAGCTTGGAAGGATTGAATTCCACTGGGACTCAGTCGTGGGGGGAAGAGTTAACCCACCCACCCCTCCACCTGATCCAAATGGGAGGTCCCTATGGCTATTTTTTTTAAAAGATGGAAGAACAATTATGTGTGTAGCATCACATCTAGTTTCACTCTTAAATTGTTGTTTAATAATCCTGGAGAAAAGTCTCCAGGAAACTTTGTGAACCATAGTCCTGTGGTGAGGGGCCTATGAATCTTTAACAGGGAATTCTCAGTACACTTCCCAATCTATAGTTCCCAGGAATCTTTGGAGGATACCAAGATAATTACTGTAATCAGGTACATATAACCTTGGCATATAGATAGTCCAAAAACAGGGAATTGAATTGTATTTTTGCACCTGATCTGCAGTATCTAATCCTTTCAGGAGTCAATACAGAGAGAGGAAGATGATGTTTAGGTAACATATGAATTAGTAACTTCCATGCCTTTTCTACCATTCTCAGTCCTTAAAATATGTTTCTAATGCCTGCATTCTTGCACTCTTAGCTTTATGAGTTTGTTCCTGCAATCTCAGGAATGAAATAGCTCTTGAGATATGCAACCTGCTTTCCGTGCTTGACAGACGGGACTTCAGAGCATAAAATTACTGATAAAATGAATATGGAACTCGAAAATGGACCCACACTGATAGTACTTGGGGGAGACCTATTATGTGGCTGAAATATAATTTATCATCATTAAATCTAAATGAGGGAACAGCTAGTTTTTGTCCCACTAGAGCTCATTAAGTTAGCAGTAGGGATTGTCAGACAGTAACAACAACAGAGTGTACTTTGAGTTCCTTTATGAACAATATAAGATACTACAATAAAGTCATTCTTTTCTCTTTTGCCATAAAAACTACTGCAATGTATCATGAGAAGATATTTTGACATTTCTGTGGTTTTTATGAAGAACACTAAGCAATCATCAGGCTCTGCTAAGTAGGCGGACAATTTTCAATGAAGGAGAATTCTTCATTGAAGATGGAGATAGAAA
The DNA here is from genome assembly GCA_029204185.1 of Lerista edwardsae. Lineage (NCBI taxonomy): Eukaryota > Metazoa > Chordata > Lepidosauria > Squamata > Scincidae > Lerista > Lerista edwardsae. The sequence goes on along the minus strand of JAJKFI010000004.1, from coordinate 22,740,001 downwards.
TACATTCAGCAAAATCGTGAGGTTGAGCTGTTTGGGGACTGTAATAGACTGCATGTAGAGAAACAAATTTTTAATGCTGACAACAGCTGCCAATACCCTACATGTAGAAAACTAGCATAGAAAGGGAGAAGTTCTGTCCTTGGACTGTTAATTTTCTATATGCAGCACATCTTCCCTTCACTGGAAAACACTCACAATCCATTTGCATTCTTGGGATTTTCTTACAATGTGTAGCTCCGCCTTACCTAACGTCATTTTTAAAAGTTTAAAAGTTCACAATGCAGTCTACATAGCAAAATAAGTGGCAAGAAAGGTCCCCCATCTTGATGAGGTTCAAAGCGCAATCCTAATCTGAAGTTATGCTGGCAGTTAGGCCAGCAACGTTTGGCTGGCACAAGGGATGCTGTGGACCACTCTCAGAGTCAAAGAGGCCGGTACACCGATGTACGCCATCATCCCTGACTCCCAAGAGTGGTGCAAACTGTGCTGGCCTAACTCCTGATTAGGATTGCTCCCTCACAGTCTGAAACAACAACAACAACAACAACAACAACAACAACAACAACAACAACAA
>JAJKFI010000004.1:22708904-22739417 GCA_029204185.1 Lerista edwardsae | reverse complement strand
AACAACAACAACAACAACAACAACAACAACAACAACAACAACAACAACGGCAAACAGACCTTGGAAAACATGCTATGCTGGGATTAAATGGCACTCCTCTTGCTATATAAGAAAACTACCACTTTGGAAAGGAGTCTCTGCCTAGTTAGCAAGATAATAGATTGAGGGTGCAATCCTAATCTGTAGTTAGGTCAGCACAGTTAGGCCAGCACAGTTTGACTGGCACCAGGGACACCATAAAGCATGTTTGGACCACTCTTGGAGTCAGAGAGGCCAGCACACAGACATGTGCCAACCTCCCTGACTCCAAGGGTGGTCCAAATGAGCTTTACAGTGGCCCTTGTGCTGGCCAAACTTTGCTGGCCTAGCTGTGCCAGCCTAAATCCAGGCTAGGATTGTGCTCTGAGTTTAGGTACTTTATCCCTTCAGCACAAAGGAATCCGTAACCTATTGCCTGCTACTGTGCTATTGCCATTTCTGGGGAACATTTGTACTTCATATTCTTGTATTGTAAAGAATAATAGCCTTGAAAGTTGAGAGAAGATATTGCCCCTCATAAATAATTAGACTTGAAGACAAATGCTTGCAGAAGGGATGCATTTGTAATCGTATACTTTGTGTGCCTTGAATGTTGTTGCCATGAGCCATCATACCTCATTCAGAGAGACTGTCTTATTAAATCACACAGTTTTAAAAATGTATTGACAGAACTCATTTGATTTGTGCATCTTTCATGCTAACCCTTTAGGAGACTGTAGAACACCAAGTTTCCTTCTTTTGTAGGCATATTTCTGGGCTGACTTTTATGTGCATTTTGACTGGTTGAAGAAGTTTTAATCTTTTATGTTACTTTTAAAGTATATTCTCTTTTGCTTAGTCTCCTGACACGTTTTGTCCTTGTCATATCCTTAACGTAATATTGCCTTGATGAAGCTGTGCCAATTACCGTCAATTGAGGTGTAAATATATTAATGGAAGGTGTTTGGTTTTAGGCATCAATATTTATAAATGGCAATAAACCATTCTCAGGGCGCAATCCTAACCTGGAGTTAGACTGGCACAGTTAGGCCATCAAAGTTTGGCCAGCACAAGGGTCACCATAAAGTATGTTTGGACCACTCTCTGAGTCAGAGAGGCCAGCACACAGAACATTGTATTAGAACAATTGAAAGGGGCTACAATTGACTGAGCAGACAGTGGTTTAACTCATCTGTCTGGTATTCCATTCATTGAGTTCGTTGATAATGCAATATATCTATTAAACACTGAGAGATCAGAACGAAACAAGACACAAGTTTATATTCCGCATGCGAAGATCAGCTTGATTCTCCAAATATGTTTGCAAACACTGACCTTGTGGAATAGTCTGAGGATGGATGATACAACACTTTTCTAATGCAAAGCAGGTAAAGGTTTGTTCAATATATTTGACCACTTGAAGCTCCATATATGCTGCCCTATTTCATGATAGAAGCAAGGTGGGAAAGACATGTTAGTGCACTATTTCTCATGAAGATTGAAATGTTACAGTGCATGTTGAAGACACTATTGTGTGTTCCAGCTCAATCGCTGCATCTGTTTTCAAGCAGGATTGGGACAAGACATGCAAACAGACTGTAAAGTGACATTTGAAATGAGAACTCCTAAAAGCTATGTTTATTAATATATGATAAGCATTTCTACAGTGTATTTCAGCTGTTCCAAGCAGTTTGTGTATGTTATCATGAAAATAATAGAGACGAAGACAGTGGTGAGAAATAATCTGTGGGGATTAGATTTTGAGGCAATGCAAAAATTCTATAGAAAATCACATTTCTGTAGTCAGCCATGCGTGGAAACATCCTACCTACCTAGAAGTGAGATAAAAGTAGGCAAAAATCTAAAAAGCTTCACTAATATCTAGGGGCAGTCTAAAATGGTAAAAACGACATATTGCAAAATAACAGTGATATGGGGCTTATAAAACAACAAAATGAGATATCCTGCTCATTTAATGAAATAACACCGCCATTTACCTATCAAAGTGGCTGCGGAGCATCTGTGAGCCATTCTGAGTGCTTTGGACTGTGTTTCTAAGCCTCTAATTCCACACACAGCTCTGTTGCTTTCTCCTAACCACAGTAGTCTTCTGAGCATGTCCAGAAGCTGCCAAGTAAAATACATGAAGTGCTATGGAAGTGAAACTGAGCCGCACTGTGCATTTACTCAAAAGTAGGTGATCGTGACTCAGTCCATTTTGAAGGGCAAGCCACCAGAATGGTCCCAATCAAATGAACACAAACTCCAAAAGACACTCGAGAAGTAAGTCCCCCTCCTCCAAAACAACAAATGAGCCCTATGAAAAACCAAACTGAATTACGTGGTCCCATTTATTCAAGAATAAGCAAACAAACCTTGGCTCCGATCAGAGGCTAAATGAATAGGAATACAAAGCCATCAGAATGGTCCTGATCCAATGAGCACGGAGCTCAACATGGGCTCAACAAGTGCTTCAGAAATCTCAGCATGGAGCGCAACAAACACTCCAGAAGGTACCATCACCCACCCCACCATGGTGGGGGTACCATCAGAAGGTACCATCACCCACCCCACCAATGAAAAAGATAAACCCTGTTGCAATTGCTAACAGTCACAGCCATAAAGCACATATATACCACCTGTATGACAGTGATTATGCTTGATAAAAATGCTTTAAAACTGATTAAAATGAATAAAAATGCATAACATTGCTTTCATCCTGTTTTTTTAGGATAACACCACCATCCACGAAAAAATAAAACCATTTTAGACTACCTCTACCTATTCAAAGATTTGTTTTGCGCTTGTAGCATGAAGCATGATTTTTCTGTAATTGAATTTTGGGTTGTTAGTCGCCCAGACTGTAAAATCTGGGATCTTTGGAAAAGGAGGGGAGCCTTTGTTGTAGCTAGGATGAAATTATGCAAATTTATCTTCAGACAAAATCATTGGGAACCATATAATTTCTGGAATATGAGTGATGCTTCCCAGTTCAGGCACGTAAGTGCCCAATGGACCGAAAGAAAATTTGGCTGCGCTTTGTCCTGAAGCTGTTTGCTAAATTAAAGGCTGGAGTTATCTAATAGTAGGAAAAAAGAAACATAAAGGTGATGAGTTGCCTATAGCAATGCTTAGGGGAATCATAACGACTTGCATTTACATAGTGCCTTTTATGTTTTCAGTGAAAATGTGCCATAGGTTTCTTCCCTCAGCAGTTGATGTTCATTTTAAAGCCATTATGGTCTCATCATGTGCACCAGACATTATTAACAATTGTTATGAGCTATTAGCTAAGGTATGAGATGATTAGTCTAGGACCTGTTTCAATGACATTAAAAACCGAGTTGTAGGAAACCTCCTTGTACGGAGACCATTAGTCTATCTATCTAACAGGCAGTAGCGCCAACTTGGGTGTGGCATGAGGGCACGTGGCCCTCCCAATATTTTGTGGGTGTGGCTGTGCCACCCCAATATCTCACCCCATCCCCCCCCCCTGCAGAGAGCAGAGCCAACCGCGAGCATGCGGTGGGGCGGGGGGAAGTGGCAGGGAGAAACTGCATACTTCTCCGGCTCCCAGAGCTGGGAAGGCATGCTTGTTCCCCCTGCTGCTTCTCAGGCAGTTGGGCAGACCATCAGTGTCTGCTTTCCTACTTACATGTTTTTGCACTCTGAGAGATTTTAGAAGGTGCAGTTTTAAAAAAGGGAGAAATTACGAAGAAATCATATTTTCAGCGCAGTGCATCATGGTTGCAAGGAAATGCAAATGAGCTCATTTGGAATGCCAAAACATGTAATAGAGTATTGGGAAAACTAGACCTATATTGGTAGGTCATGCGAGTCACTGTGAGTAGGAAAGCAGACACTGTCAGAGTGGAAGATGCAAGAGAAGATGGGAAAGATATTTTAAAAAACGAAGGTGGTAGATGGATTCTACTTGACGTTAGCATCAAATTGTGTTGGGTTATTTTTCCGTGTTATTCTTGGTCAGTAGAATTATCCATTGGAATCCAGTGACACCATCTGTCAACATGGGTCCAAAACTGGAAGTGAGGGTGGCATCAAGGGTAGACCAGGTTGGGCATGGACCAAGGGACCATGCACATCAGAGGGTTCAACTGGCTTGGCAGACCCCAATGGCAGTGATATTGCCCCATGTGTCATTAGAGGGTGGGTGCTATTGCCATGTGGGCCCAGTGCAGGGTTTTGCGCCCCCAGGAACCTGGTGTGAACACTACCTGGCACGCTGATTATTATAATTCAGATTATCATCTCAGCAATATTTCATATTCACTACTGGCCAAACTATATGTCACTTTAAACACATTGTTTTGCCCTACTCTTTTTGTTTTTTTTAATAAGGGAAGCAGATCTAAATCTTTGGTTCCCATCATGATCCTGATCTGAATTGGGTGGTGGGGGTTCTGCAGCTGCTATTTCCCCTGGGAGAAAAGCAACCAGTGGAACCAGTCTGCTACCTATAGCCCTTCTTGGTGTTAATGCCCAGTGAGAGTGCCATAAGATCTTATTTTCTCTGCTTACAGTGCCTACACAGAACCTTACAAAGTGTGCCCTATCTCTGTGATTCCTGTGGAAGATGTCACATCTGATGAGGAACAGAAAAGTTCAGGAGATGGAGACAGCAACCTGGGGGATTCCAACCTCATCCACAAGGTAAAAGGCCAACCTTTTTATTTTTGAAGAAAGTCTTGTAATAAATTAAATAGTTTCAGCCTAATGACCCTATACTAGGCCATTCCTTCAATAGAGTTGTGAATCCATAGGATCTGTACAATGGGATCTGCATAGTGCCATGCACTTATACCACACTGGTCTGACTTGTGATCAGGAGATCAGGTGTAGTGTCAGTCCTAAAGGGGCAGTTCAAAACTAGGCCGGCCTGCTGTCACCTGACAACAGGCCTGACAGCATTGCTGCTATTTAAACAAGAGCACTCTGTTGGGCTTTCAGTTCAGCCCAAACAGGAAATTCAGCCCAAACAGGAGAGGAAGCTTGCACTTCCTGGAGTATGGGTTGGCTTCTGGGGTTTGCTGCCTCTCCCCACATCTCTCTTAATGAAACAAACACTCGAAAAGAGAGAAGTGCCCAACTTCCCGCCACAACTACATACACTTAATAAAGTCTCCCCTCTTTGTCATGGCTCTTACACTCCCTATCAGATACACTCCCTTCTCAGCATTGTGGCAGGACCTTATGCTTCCAATGGACTCTGAAGACTCTCACAGAGCCAATCACTGATTGAGGAGGGAGCATGCCTGTGAACTGTGGCATTGAAACGATGGCGCTGAATGCTAGGCCACACACACTAAAATTCAGGACAAATAATGGACATTGATGGGAAAATGTTGGAGAAGCAAAGAACAAACAAAGGACAAAGGATGTATGTGTTTGTACATATATGTGTGCCTTGGCAGTCCACTTTGTGGTTCAAGCAACCAGGGAGTTTTCTGTATTGTGGACTTGTGCCATAAAAAAGAAAGCAGTGAAAATTTAGAGACATTACATGTTGGTGCCAAGCGTGAGCTATAAATGTTTTTTCTTAGGCAGGGAAGCACTGTAATTGGCCTCATGCATCTGTACCTTTAAAGGCCAAGCTATACATTATGTGGAAGACATATGATTGGATCTTCCAGTGTTTTGATTCTTAGTTTACTGCATCCATAGGAAGGCTCCAAATTTAGCTGGAGTCATGCCGCAGGCAAAGATGTTTAGCCTTTCTCCAATGCCCTTTTAATGTAGAGTATTCATATTTTTCCCCCCATGATGTTAACAGTAGCTTGATGCTGGGGATTTAAAGTGGAAAAATGGCATAAGGAAATTGTAAGCATTCCTATTCCTCATGGATTGCTGTGATCCAACTGAGAACAACATTAAAATAAAAACAAAAATTTCAAGGGAACCATATAGTAGTTCACTATGTCAGTCTTCCAAGACAGAGAAATTGATTAAACATTTCTGCTCCTGCTAGAAGGCTGCAGTGATCAAAAGGTTCTTCATTTGGCATGGCGCCTCTTTTAGTACCAAATAAGACAGAAAAGGTTGTGCATTGTGGGTTTCCAGCAGCGGAAATATTTAATAACTGACATCGAACTCAACCCGCATTCCTTTATTGAGCCTAGATTTTAGTGATTGCCAGTGGGTCTACCTTAGTGCAATTTGTCTGATTTCTTCAAATTTGGCCCCCTGCACTGGGGCGGTGGGTGGATTGCCCACTGCAGCAACTGGCATCTCAGTGCCTGGGAGGACCATGCAACAAGTGGAGCGTCAACTCATGTGGGTCTGCCTACCCACCCCGAGTCAATTTAGCCCCAAATGGGCCTCCTAGAAGCAGTTGGTGGTGACAATCACGTCACGATGCTTAAAGTTGTCGGGGCAGCAAATAGGATTGGGCTGTCAGTGTATTACCGACACCCCTGATGAAGAAAATTGGTGACATATCACTAGTATTATCAAAGTTGTCAGAGTTGGTCTTGTCTGTTGCAGCTCTTTCTGAGATTTGCGCACACAAACACCCCTGTTATAGGTAGTCTTGTCATAAGGAAACCATTGAATGATGGAGTACAAGCAAATTGTCAAAAGTATCCAGTAAAGTATTGTGTCCCTTTTGAAGGGAAATCCTTAGTGCAAGATGAAGTTGTAAAACATGCACAAATTTCAATGCACTGTCATTTAAGAAGAATTGGCAGATGTAGGTAGGTTTCGATGCCAAAAATAGTACCCAAGATTTGGAAATGAGCTAATCTTGTGAAAACAGTATTTGGGCTGGTCTAGTAGCCAGAGTTGCTGGCTTTTGATTTTTTTTTCCAATGTTTTGCTCCTTGGTCTATAGTTTCCATCTCCCAGGGGAAAATTCGCCTGAATAAAGGCATGAGATCACCTAGCTGATAAGATCTGTTATGTGGTTTTATCCTGAAAGTGGTTTTTTTTATTAAGACTACTTCTGCTGGTGTGTGTGTGTGTGTGTGTGTGTGTGTGTGTGCGTGTGTGTGTGTGTGCGTGTGTGTGCATGTGTGCTGGAAAGATCTGCCATGTGAGAGCTTCCCCCTCCCCCTGTGCATGTATCTGTGAATCTAAAATAGTCTTGAGTGATGCCCACTCTTTAAGAAACAAACAGTAATTTTACTGGACGGGATTATACCAAGAGCAAAGGCATGATCCAGTCAAAGTTAGAGCTCAGTCATATGCAGGATTACTTGGAAGTAAGTCCCATTATATTCAGTGGGCTTACTCCACTTAAGTGTGTAGGATTACAGCATTAAACAATTTTGCCTGTAACTCTCCCGCTGAAGTAAATGACATTTGCAAGTCCTTAATTTTGGCTGAATTGTGCCCCACATTTTTCTACTGTTGTGTCAAAGCCTAGACCTTTTGGTCATACCATTCTAGGCATGACTTTTCAGCAGATGCATAGATAGCCATTAGTTCTTGCCAAACACTTTCTCAAACAATTTAAACAAATTTGAATTGTATATTGGGATAATCTTGAAGTTTCTATTCTGTTCTTCAGAGATTACTGACCTCTCTGAAATGGAGGCAAACAACGCAACACATGCTTCACTCACATCCACCCACCCACCCACCCACCCACCCATACACACACACACACACACACACACACACACACACACACACACACAGAATGAGCAAGTGAACAAGAGCTCCATTAAATAAGAAAACATGGGGCGATTCAGTCACCATGGATGTGCAACATGTAGTTTGGCCTTCAAGATTTCCTTTTATCGTAAAAGTCATATTTGTGCTCTGATCATTTTTATTTAAAACTACCGATAGATCTTCAGAGTCTGCTCATTTAAATTAACTGTTCTTGAATCCATTTTTAAAAATAAAGTCTGGCAGATGTTGTCAGGCTAGCGAACTCCCAGCTGAGAACACTGTCATTTCTTTAACCTCTGTGTTACTTCTCAGAGGACGGGGTGCCCTTCATATATGCTCATGTAGCTGGAATTGTGTGTCTCTTTCACCTGCTCCGAAACTACCTCAGAGGTATTTGGGGGCCATCCTTCAAGGTGAACCTCTTGTAATGCATTTATTTGGTTGCATAGTGCAAAAGTGACCTTGACATTTTTCAGTCCAGCTCAACAAATTGCTTGCTGGAAGAAAACATCAGATCAGACAACAAAAACACTTCTGTTGGCTTTCACTTTTCATGAAATGTACATTAAACAGCCATTGCAGCCTAGGATCAGGAAGGGGCTTTTAAAGGAGTTCTCTTTTAGCAATTTTATTCCAGAAGGAAAAAACAAAAAAACAAAACCGACATCCCCATGTAGATGTAGTACCAGGGACTGGTTATCTCCTCTGTGTGTGCCATCAATGGCACAATGCACCCCTAGCTAGCAGCAAATGTCTCTGCTTAACTTGGCAGAAGAGCTATCATGCTCTTGGCTTCTTTCTCATGAGTCTTTTTATGCTGCTATGTGTGAGGCCTCTGTTATTCTCCATAATAGCATGCCTGTGGTGCTTTCTCTTCATCCATGTTTGGATTCAACAACAGTGTTGATTGGGATCATTATTAGTGGTGGTGGGCTTCACAACCCCAGGGCTTTGAGCCAGGTGTGGTGAATGTTTCCAAATATTACTGCAAGGACTCCTGACTAATCAGTCACTTCAAAGATCCTGGCAGCGTGCCCAAGGCAAAAGGGGCCTGTCACGTCGGTCATGGCAGGGCAGCAGAGATTCCCGGTGAGAGCCGGGTGCGAGGGCGGCAACGGGGCTTGGCTGTTCTTACGACGCCTCAGAAGGATGCTCTGGACACCGGCTGTTGGTTTGCCAAAGCTCTTTAATCTGGTCAGCACCTTTACACTCATTGAGCCCTGTTGCCCCACAGGGCTCTCTCACAGTCTATTGCGAGCGGTGGCGTGTCTGGCGTGCTCGCAGGTCTGGTCTGGGGCCCCTGCGTAGAGCAGCTGGGTCTTGTTCCTCACTGCAGGAGTTGTAGCCTGGTAGGTCCAGCTGGAGGGCAGCCGCTTCCCCAGGACCGGGTCTTGCCCCGCTGCGCCTGCTCGGTCCTGAGGCCTTTGCCCATGCAGGGACAGTCAGGACCCTTGCTGGGGTCCTGTCAGGAGAAAGGCGCCTGCTGGACAGCCTGGCCTCCCTCGCCAGAGGCCTCCCCAAGTGTGGGCTCCAAAGCCCGTACAGGTAAGGAGGGTGCGAGCCTCCCTGCACGTCCTTTCCCCCAGTTGGCTGGCCAGAGACTGCCCCTTGCAGCCAAGCCAGGCTTCCTTTTAAGGCCCAGGCTCCACCTGCGGGCCCTGCCCCTTCCTCCCCCTGATCTCCCCCCAGGCTTCCCTTGAGGCCATCCCCTGCACCAGCGTGAGGCCTGGGGCTGGCTCCTGCACCTGCCCTCCGGGCCACCGGTCTGGATAGGCCCTGCTCTTCCCTGGGTGTAAGGGCCTCCAGCCACCCAAGGTTGGTGAGGCCTCCTTGCTTGGCCCCTTTCCCAGGGCCGGGTGTCTCTAGGGGTTGCTCCCTGCAAACTCCCTCTGGCGGTGGTCGTCCCAGTCCTGTCTGGGGTGACAGGGCCCGATGCTGTGGATATAATCTGGCCCTACATTTGGCTCTCATTGTTAACATGGTTAGTCACAGCTCACCTGATGGTGGCTGGCATTTCCTGAATTTCAAGTCCTTTCCAAGGACCTAGGATATTTAGAGATAGTTCCGTAAAATACATGCAGTCCAATGTAGAGCTGCTGTTTGCTGCTCATATGTGGTAGTTTCACTTACAGTGATTCTCAAATTTTTTGACTGGCAGCTTCCTTGACCTACTGGGCCATTGGCCGCAGCTTCCCATTAGGGCTACAATCCTATATATTGTACAGACCAGCAGGTTTTAACAAGGATTCTGCAGCTGCTCTGGCAGGTTTCCATGGCTCCTAAGGGACCCACAGTTTGGGAACCACTGACCTAAGGCATGCAGGTGTTTTTCCAGGTTTTTCAATATGGCACCTAAAGCACCCACTGCAATAGGTACAATTTTGCCTTTCTTTGCCAGAATTGCTCCAGCTCAGTCAAAAGATCTTTGTACTTAATTACTTTTTCATGCTCTTTATCTTCAATTTGAGCATCCCCAGGTATTGTTATTAGTATTAGTAGTGTTGTTGTTATATTATGGAGCCTTACTTTATAATAGGTTCACTTTACAATCAAAACGCTTTACAATGGACTCTCTATAGAACTACAAGATTCACTAAACAATAAGTTATTCACTTTACCATGGGCTCAACCTACCTTGTGGGTGAGAAGTAATCCAGTCAGAGATGCAAATGCAAGTGTTTAGTAGTGTCTCAGCCAATAGCAGTGCTTTTAATATTATGACTGTGTGCATGGAAGGAAGGATACAGCTGATGCAAATGCAAACACAAGCTTTCTAGGTAGCATCTCACCTGGTAGCAGTATTTTTAACATGGTGACTGTGTGTGTTGAGGGAAGAATACACCCTTGTAATTTGTGTTTTATAATTACAACATTGTGTAAAACTAAAGAGTGCAACAGGCACTTTTAAATCACCGTTTAGATATGGAAATAGCTTAGTTCTGTGACAGAAACCTTAACTTGCAAGGTCTTGGAATGAATTAGCAAAACACCATGCATTCTTGGTTTCACATTACAATATTTTCACATATCTTCTGTCTCCAGAACTGTTTACCATTGTAGTGTGAGGGTCCACTGTATTAACATTTGTGTCTCACCCATCAAGGCAACATACGTATATTGTTTATCCCCCTCTCCCTGTTATCCTAGCAACAGCCCTGTGAGATAGGTTAGATTGAGAGATTGTGTTGAATGGCCCAACAATCCCCAATAATCTTCATGACTGACTTGGATTTGAACCCCAGTTTCTCTATTTTAGCACTATCCTATACCATATTGGTATTTTGGTATATACGATATTGGTATAATATATAACATATTGGTACTGTACAAGTTCAGCACCACCCTATACCATATTGGCCCTTAGCAGCATTGCCAGCTTGCAGACCAGAGAGATCCTCTTGTATCTTTGTATTTGTGATTGAACTAGTTGAGACAACCTTGGCTTCTATTTCCTCCTCCCTGCGTCTTAACATCCATTTCTCCCTATTAGATGTAGCAAGCAGAACTCCGGGTCTATGGCATAGGAAGCGCAGGATGAAACAGGCAAAAGGACCAGGAGAGGAACGGGCAGGAAAAGTCAGAGCTGCTCAATCTGCCTATTCAGTGTCAAATACAAAGGTAGAATCACCAGGTTGCAGCCTGGTAACTCCGGCTCTCACTGATGTTGGATTTGAGGAGCAGATGCCTCTCACATGGAGGCACAAAAGGCCTGACTAGCAAGTAGGGCTGAAGAAGCCCCCCTTGCAATGTCAGATGGTGCCTGTGTGGCAAAAGTAATTGTGCCCCAGGTCCCCAGTCCATAGGCTAGTACTACTCCGTGAGTGATCAAGATGCAATTTCAGCTTTCTGCTAACATGGCTTGGTGCTATTTGCTGCCACAGGAGGCTTTGATTCTTAGGAGGTCAAACCAGCTCCTATTTTGCAGACCATAAGGGCCAATCCCATGGCTCAGAGTGCATTCCTAACCTAGAGTTAGGCTGGCACAGTTAGGACAGCAAAGTTTGGCTGCCACAAGTGCCTTTGTAAAGAGCGTTTAAACCACTTTCAGAGTCATGGGGGTGGCGACAGAGGCGTTTCTACAGGGAGGGCAAATCTCCAGGTTTTGCAAGAAGCCTTACCTTGCAGTGGAAATCACTCCTCTCCTGCACCGTTTTAGCCAATCCTCACAGAGAAAAGCAATATCTTGGTGTTGCTTGCTGGCTACAGCAGGAAGGGAGAGGAGGGATTCACATGACAGGGTAAGGCTTCGTGCAACACTTAGAGCTTTGCCTTCCCTGTAGAAACGCCACTGGGTGGCAAACATCTGTGTGCTGGCCTTTGACTGTGAGAGTGGTCCAAATATACTTCACAGTGTCCCTTGTGCCAGCCAGACTTTGCTGGCCTAACTGTGCCAGCCTAACTCCAGGTTAGGATTGTGCCCTCAACCACATTTGACTTCTGGTCTGTCCTGCTGACATCCAGTCCTGTGTGGAGAGAAGGGTCTAATTTTCACCACAAAGGCCATGTGGGGTAAGACGAGCCAAACAACTCCCCACCTGTCACCTCAGCCATTCTTCTTCCCTACCTGGCATTGGGGGTTTAGTTTCCCTTACTCCACTGTTCGGAATGCCAAACCTATTCCAACTTATTCCAAAAATTAGACTCTTCTTCACCTCTCCTCTTTACATGTAAATATAAATAGAACAAATGAATATATGAACATGGTTTCCCCTCCCCCACCCCTCACATTGGCTCTTTGGTTCTCTCAGAAAACAGTAGTTCACACAGACAGCTCCACATTATAGATGGAAAGTAGAAAGATTTCACAGTAAAGCTTAAACTGGACTAATGTGATAACAGCCATAACGCATATGTTTATAAAGGAAAAACTCGGGATACAGATGTTTAAAGGTCATAATAGAAGCCATTAAGCCTGGCTTTGAATTTATAGCAAGTAGGCTTGCAGCTGTGGCCCAGGCCTGCCTGCCATTTACTCTCGATGCAGAAGAAATGAAAAAAAGTAGCATTCATTATTCTTAACTGCCGCCTAGGGTTTCAGTAGAAAAGTTAATGTGACGCATGGAACCTGAAGCAGCACGCATTTTCCCTCATATGTCTACTCAGCTTGATTCTTTTCCAAGGGGAAGCCCCATTTGTGTTCAGAGTAAAACAAGCAGGGAAGTGAGACGGTTGCCAGTGAATCACTTCATGCCAGGATGGAGCACATACTGCAGACACACAAAGCGGTTCAGGGGAAAGACCGCCAACTGCAGGGAGGCAATTTCCTCTCACACTGAGGGACTCTATGAAAGCAGTTTATACATTGGAGACCCTCATCTAGCATGCAGATTTCATGTACTCATTGCTAACATAATTTGCAAGCCCGGCAAGTATACTGATACAGTAATTGGAAAATAGCAAGCTTGGTTAATTCAAGGTCTTTTGAGCAAATGCTGCATTGTTTGAAGAAAAGGTGATGTTTAATGTAAATTCCAGGGCCAGGCCCTCAGAACCTGCACATTTAAGCCTGTCTCTTAGAGTGCAATCCTAACCTGAAGTTAGGCTGGCACAGTTAGGCTTGCAAAGTTTTGCCAGCACAAAGGACACCGTAAAATATGTTTGGACCACTCTTGGAGTCAGAGAGGCTCCAAGACTCCAAGAGTGCTCCGAGTGCATTTTATGGTGGCCCTTTTGCTGGCCAAACTTCGCTGGCCTAACTGTGCCATCCTAACTCCAGGTTAGGATTGCGCTCTTAATCAGTCATGTGGAACGGAACACATTTGGGGTGCCTCTTTGGGGGATAGGATGTAATTATCAATTTGGGAAAGGGTAGAGGGGATTTCCACTGACAGTGTACCTCGTTTGCTGTCATTGGGCAATCACGATGCAAGGGTGGCCCATCCATGAGGCCAATTGAAGCACTTGCCTCAGGCAGCAAATTGAGGAGGGACATCCACCCTGGTCCATCTACTCCCCTGCACACTTCTACTCCCTGGAATGGAAAAGGAAGAGGGTGACAGAATGAAAGAGGAAATGTGGATGAGAGAAGACTGGCAGGCTAGAGCAAGACACAATAACTCATCATTCCTTCCCTGACCCCCTCTTCTTTTTCCAATCTAAGAAATGGAAAGTGCACAGGATGGCATGACCTTACACTGCCAGAGGTGCTAGCTAGGAGGTTTGGGCTGGACCTGACACTATGTATTTCTCCTTCCTCTGGAGAAATAGGCAAACTATCTCGCAATAAAAGTTGCTGAGTAATGTTCAATTGCATAGCAATGGTTCTGTGATTGCCTTCAGGATTAAGTTCTCATCGTGCCGTTTTTGCTGCTCTTGTACATATTAATCCATATGCTGCCCATATGCATCTCCGAACGTAAACTGTTTCTACCTCTCCAAGGTGGGGAAAAACAGCAGTGGGTCATTAGCATCTCGTTTACCTATACTCATTAATTTTGATGCATGTTGATTTTTAATTGCCCACCTCCAAGCACTGAGGCCAAAGTGTTCCACCGGCTTAGAGGTAAAAATAAATAAATAAATGTAACAACCCCTGCGAGGCTAATTTAAAACTTACACCATTCACACCCCAAATGCTGGTGTTGGAACTTCATCACAATATGATCAGCAGCAAAGGCAGAATGGCTCTCCGCTCGGAACTATACTTCCTGCCTCTGTGCAGCAGTCACCTTCCCTGCAAGCTTGGCTTCAAAGCCGGAAAAGCTTTTACAATGCCACATCCTGAGGCAAAATATTTTTAAAACGAAAACCTGGGATGAGCTAAGATTTCAGAGACACGCTTGTCTTTCCTGGTGGGCACTTCTTTTTAGGTAGAAATCTCCCCGGGGGTCTGAGACAGCCAAAATCCTCGAATGCAATTTATGATGGAACAAGGGCAGGCCCTTCAGAATGCAGTGCGCTTGATTTTAAGGCATTGTCGGGAATGGGACACCACAACGTGCACACACACCCCATCCCGGCAACGTTCCAGAAATGTATGGCAACAACAGAGCAGGGGACAGGGTGGCGAGCAATCGCAGCATGCAGAACAGACCTGTCTGCAAGGAAAGGAAATAGCAGGCTAGGCTACAAAGATTTTGCTAAGAGCCAAGCAGCAACAGCCTCACTGTCGCAGCATGTCAAATTGTCTGTGCTATTCCTTATCTTTCTCCTGGGTGGGACTGGTTTCCAGGCCCCATTAATCATTCTGTTTTGCAAACCTTTAACCTTCGCATAATGAAGCATGCGCAGGCACTTACAAAAAGAAATCTTCAACAGAAGCCATTATTTGGGGAGGAACTGGTTTGTGTCCCTTAAGGAAGTGACAACTTTAGACAGCTTTTTCAATAGTACGTGTATAATTAAACTGATTCCTCAAAAGATGGTGTGATGTAGCCCTTCAAGAAAGGGAACAGGCGACAAACATTTTTCACTTTAAGGTAGAGCGCGTGTAGGTTTCAGGCACTACTGTCTCTTTTATGATTCATCACTGTCTCTCTGATATTAGTAGTTATTAAATCAGTGGTTCCCAGACTGTGGGTTGGGACCCACCAGTGGGTCACAAGCCTATTTCAGGTGGGTTGCAATGCACCTAAAGCACCTAGAGCAGCCATATTGGAAATATAGGAAGATAGGATTAGATCTGTTCTTGGCTCAAAATGCATCTGTGGTGGGGCGACATCACCCCCCCCCCAGCACGGCTGCCCTGCCCCGGTGCATCACTAGCCACACCTACCTGCACCCAGAATTGCTCCATTAAGGAGCGATCCAAGCACAAGGGAGGGTGGGGGATGAAAAGCCGCAGCCAGCACCACTTGCCTCCCCCCACGGCACCCTCCCTCCTCCTCTGGATGGGATGCTGGAAAAGGAGAGGGCTATGTGGTTGTTTTACTGGTGTCAAGGTTGTAAATAGGCTTTTTTTTCTTTTTGATTCACTTTGCTATTGGAAAATGGCTGAAAAATAACCCAACTTATTACTACGTTAATCGGAAAGCAGCAGGTTCTGGCTTCACACTGATGGCACTTCCAGCCACGACATCACTTCTGCTGGGTCCCAGACAGATTGTCATTCGCAAAAGTTGGTCCCAGTACTAAAAGGTTTGAGAACCACTGTATTAACTACATGCACAAGAATTTTTGTCTGTTGAGCTCTGCTAAAGACTATGAAACCACTCAGCTGAGACACATCAACAAAGTGCCATTCACTTTGTCTAAAGCAACTGCCAGAGATAAAAGGGTTTAATTTACCAAAGAATTGCTCAGGGGCCTTGGAATTTCAATTCTAATGACCACCAGGCAAACTGCCTGGTCCTCACTGCCCAGCCCCTCTGTGACATCAGTGACATTCTTTCCTGCAAAGCCCCACTGTGGTATCTACAGTAGAGAGGCAAGGCATGGAACAGAGATCAGAGCTTAAAAATGGTGATGATGGGGTGATTATGAAGTTTGAGGAAATGTGCAACTTCTTCTACTCTAAATTAGAGCCCAGTCCTGAACTCTTCAGCGCCAGCAGTACTTGTATTCTACTGAGGCAGTGGGAGGCAGGGATAGTAGAACTGGACGGAGGATCAGGCCTAGGAGAGGGGTGGGAATGATGGCAGCCTCTGCTGCCATATTCTAGCCTCCCTCTTGGGCCAGGCAGACCAACACAGGCCTCCTTGGCACTGCGCCTGCTCAATAGCCAGTCAGGGAATAAGAGGGCAGGACCTCTTATGGATCCAGAATTGGTTGAGGGCCAGGAAACAGAGAGTGGGGGTCAATGGGCAATTTTCACAATGGAGAGAGGTGAAAAGCGGAGTGCCCCAGGGATCTGTCTTGGGGCCCGTGCTTTTCAACTTATTCATAAATGACTTAGAGACAGGGATAAGCAGCGAGGTGGCCAAGTTTGCAGATGACACAAAACTTTTCCGGGTGGTAAAAACCAGAAGGGATTGTGAAGAGCTCCAGAAGGATCTCTCCAAGTTGGGGAAATGGGCAGCCAAATGGCAGATGCGATTCAACATAGACAAATGTAAAGTGATGCACGTTGGGGCCAAAAACCAAAACTTCACCTATAGGCTTAAGGGTTCTGAGCTGTCTGTGACAGCTCAGGAGAGAGATCTTGGGGTGCTGGTGGACAATTCAATGAAGGTATCGACCCAGTGTGGAGCAGCAATTAAGAAAGCCAATTCCATGCTTGGGGTCATTAAAAAAGGAGTTGAGAATAAAACAGCCAATATTATCATGCCATTGTACAAATCAATGGTAAGGCCGCACCTGGAATATTGTGTACAGTTCTGGTTGCTGCATCTCAAAAAGGACATAGTGGAGTTGGAAATGGTGCAGAAGAGAGCGATGAAAATGATTACGGGGCTGGGGCACCTCCCTTATGAAGAAAGATTGCAGCGTTTGGGGCTCTTCAGCCTAGAAAAAGGCGCCTCAGAGGGGACATGATTGAGACATACAAAATAATGCACGGAAGGGATAGAGTCGATAGAGGGATGTTCTTACCAGGGGGCATTTGCTAAAACTGAGGGTTGGAAGAGTTAAAACAGATAAAAGGAAATACTTTTTTACCCAGCGGGTAGTTAATCTGTGGAACTCTTTGCCACAGGAGGTGGTGATGTCATCTGGTCTAGATGCCTTTAAGAGGGGATTGGACAGATTTCTGGAAGAAAAGTCCATCGTGGGCTATAGGCAATGATGGGTTGTAACCTCCTTGCATTAGTAGTAGGCTACCTCAGAGTACCGGGTACAAGGGAGTGGCAACAGGATGCAAGCATCTTGTTGTTTCATGCCTCCCTGGGGCACCTGGTGGGCCGCTGTGAGATACAGGAAGCTGGACTAGATGGGCCTTTGGCCTGATCCAGCAGGGCTCTTCTTATGTTCTTATGTTATGTTCTTAATAGCCGTGCCACAGCAGTAATACTTGGGGTAAAGGAGCAAATGCTAACATATACCAGTAGCAATTAAGCGGCATAGTAGGTGATATGAACTCATTTCTGGACATAACTGATTTTCCTGCCCATCCTAAATGATGATCACAGACCTGGGAGACTGAGGATCAGGAGAATGTTTTTCTGGTCCATGTATTCATGAATTACTGTTAGTAAACCACGCATGGGATAAGGAATGAGGACAAAGTTGTACAAGGATGTTTTACAAAAGTTCAATACTTTTTTATTTGTATGGAGGGAATTCAATACTGCGGAAACAAGGAATATAGCACAACTGAACCAATAGCTACTATGTCCACAAATACTTTACATTACAAAATAGATGACACAGGCCAACACACATTTTGCTGTCTTAGAAAAACATATTCCTGGTATATTCAGGGTGATGATTCAAAAAATGGCATCTGTTTTGCCTGTTAAGTCTTGTTTCAGAGATATGGCAGAGCCTCATAAGTGAATCATTCAAGCAGCTTCCTCATGAGGAATTCTACGCCGTGGCGTCCTCACAAGGGAGCTGCTTGAACCATTCACTACAGAAGCTGTGATGTATCTCCAGATGTGATAGGCAAAAACTGATACCATTTTTTAAATCAGCACCCTGGATATACCAGGGAATAGGTCTAACTTTTAAGATGGCAAAATGTCTCTTAGCCTATGTTATTGATTTTGTAATGTAATGTATTTGTGGACATAATAGCGATGTGGGGCAAGGTGCTTCTCGGAGCAAGTGGGCGTGCTCCAAAGTACCCCTTGCCCCTCCTAGAAGGGCTCTGAGAAGCGGCTTCTGCCATGGAAGCTACTTCCTGGAATGACCTGGTGTGGCTCCGAAGTGCTCCTTTTCGGTGGTGGTGGAGCGGGCTGGATGGCGGCCAGTGTTGCCACTGCCCCAACCCAGCACCTGGGGCATTTGCCCCCCTTGCGCCCCTCAGGTCCGCCACTGGGACCACATGCAGCCCCTACTCATCCCTTGCACACAAAAGTACAATTGAATTAGAAGATATTTATTACACATTTATTAGATCTATTATTTATAGAGAAAATGTGTGGGCTGCTGCTTTTTTGCCAGTTGAAGCTGTGGGCAGTCCTTTCTCCATCCCCTCTTGTTGTCTGTGGAGGAGTGCTCACTCGGTGAGATGCCAGGAGCGATCATAGATTATTCTTTTTTCCTGAGTCCTCATGGTCCACTGCTCAGGTTCTCGCGGACCACCTGTGGTCCCCAGACCAGGTTGGGAACTAGTGTATTAAATCCTCCAGTAATATAAATTTTGTGAACTGCCAGTGCAGTTTGCTCACTGCCCGAATACACTTACACTCTGGACATTTTCCCTAAAATGTGGCCAAAAGAAAGGCCTTGTTTCTAATTATAGTGGTGGACAAGTGGCGTCTCCACTCCCTTCTTAGGAATCACCTGTCAGATTTCTGAAGAATGCAGACGTGTCACTTCATATAATCTTTATGTGCTCCCTTATGTATTGATCAGGACTATCAAGCCAAAAATGGGTACTGGAACTCTGGAATGAAGTGTTAAGCTATTTCAAAAACGGTAAGCAACCACACTAGCATGTCTGCCATGTCAGAAAGCAGCTTAGGGCATTTTTTTTACAGTATTCAATGTTACCTGGAAATAGGCTGTCCTGTAGGAAAACAGGAAGCGCAGTCAATCATGAGCTAAATCCCCTCCTGCACAAGAATGACAGGATGAAGTAACCAATGAAGGGCATGTACCATAAACTTGTTAGCCCCTCATGAAGGATGAGCTCCTTGCAAAGAGACGTTTGGGATTGCAAATGTTCATCAGACACTAAGCCTGCGTTTCCTCATTTTTCATCCTGTGACTCAGCCCTTTGGCAGGCCGTGGGTCAATATAAATAAGATACGTATATTTCACATATTATGGCAAATTGCTATTTCAGCCATGCCGTCTGTGCCATTTCCTGTCTTATCTGTTTGGTGCCACCTGAGCATACAAAGATGTAGACAAAGGAAGGAAAAAACAGCCACGAGAAGAATAACATGTAAGGACATCATAGGTTTTCCTCCATGTTAGCTGGCACTGCCATGTAATTGCCCCACTTGAATTCTGATAATGTGAGTCCTGACATATTAAGCATTAGCACAGGCCAATTATTTTTCTCATGTGGCATTTTCTTGTCTTAAAAAGGGTTGGCATAATTGAAGGTGTACTGAAAAGTACCAATAGGACTTACTCCCCACCCACCCCCCAAAAAACACCCATGCATAGGACTGCAGTTTTTAGCTAATGCTTTTGATTTTAATTAAAGAAGTGCCATCAGAGTAGATTTGTTCACCGTGAAATCATGCCACAGAGCCGTGGTTTCCAAACCTTTTAGCACTGGAACCCACTTTTTAAAATGAGACTATCAATATCCACCTAGCTTTATGATCCTAAAAAACCTGTTTACGAGCTGCTCAAGCCTGTTTTTATCCATTTTACTGCAGTGAAAGGGGGACCGCTTTCTGGAGCATTTGTTGAGCTCCACGTTCATAGGATTGGTACCACTCAGCTACAACCATAAAGGCGGCTGCTGCCTGATTTATGACTTCCGCCTCCTGTAAACCTCCATCTAGTCTTTTCTAACATTCAGGCTGCCAAGGGCAGCCTGCGTATTGCTATAAGCTTCTATGCTTATAGCAGCCCTGTAAAGTAAGAACATTTTTTTCTCAGTAAGCATTTAAATAACATTAGAGGGCATGGAGGGCCCCCCAGATCTGTGGATAATTGAAACAGTGAATACCGGATCCGCAGATATGGGGACTGCCTGTACATTATTTATTTATTTTATTTGAAGAATTTATATCCCGCTTTTCCCATGTCGAAGCAAATGCCCTAGGCAGCTTACAGAGAACAAATAAAGTACAATGTAACCACAATAAGTAAAACAAGATTAAAACAACAACAGTATTAAACATTAACGGGAACAATGAGAGTGAACAAGAATGAAGCCAGACTCAATTCTCCGCATCAGGCCGTTTGGAGGGTGGGAAAACAATTGACCAGAGGAGTGAACAAGACTATGACAATATACCAGAGGGGTAGAGGGCAGACAGTCAACCATCATCCAAAAGCCAGACGAAATAGGTAAGATTTGAGTCCTCTCCGAAAGGCCACGAGGGAGTGTGTAGTTCTTCTGGTAGGGAATTCCATATTTGTGGAGCCGTTACAGAGAAGTCTCGTCCCCGAGCTGCCGTTCCTTTAACTTGGAACAGAGAGGGCACTTGAAGGAGCTGCCATTAACAACATTTAAGTCCAGAAGACACTTCTGGTCATGTTTGGGAGGTCCTTGAGGCTCTCGCTGTGAATTCCATTATCCTCGGAAATAAGTATCAGCAGGGGTCTTAGAATGGATCCCCCATGGATACCAAGGACCCACTGTATGTAATTCCATATGAATGACTGTATATACATTCATATTAAAAGTCAGCATGGTAACTGGATCCCTCAGAAATGTAGAATACAGATTACACATATAGCTATATGCATGTTGAACTTAATATGTGAATAACTACATGTGTATACAGATCAACAACCATGTATACACTGTATACAAATTTCACACTTATTGTGACAGGTGACTTGTTTTCTATAGAATGTTCTTCAGGATCGATCCCCTTGAGAAGGGGAACTTTTTCCATTTTCTGGGATAGGAGCAGTTAACGGATGGTTGAAGACATACTGTGGAACTTCTTGCCACAGGATGTGGTGATGGAACCAGTTCTAGATACCTTTTAAACTTAAGAAGAGGAGTGGGCAGATTGAGGGAGGGAAAGGCCATTGCAGGTGACAAGCTGCGATGAGTATATGCAACCTCCTGATTTTAGAAGTAGGCTACCTTAGATTGCCAGATGCAAGAGAGTGGCAACAGGATACAGGTACCTTGTTGTCTTGAGTGCTCCCTGAGGCATCTGTTGGGCCACTGTGTGCAGAGGTGTTTCTACAGGGATGGCAAAGCTCTAAGTTTTGCAAGAAGCCTTACCTTGCAGTGGAAATCACTCCTCCCCTGCACCATTTTAGCCAATCTTGGCGTTGCTTACTGGCTACAACTGCAAGGGAGAGGAGGGATTTACATGACAGGGTAAGGCTTCTTGCAAAACTTAGAGCTTTGCCATCCCTGTAGAAACGCCTCTGACTGTGTGACACAGGAAGCTGTACTAGATGGGCCTTTGGCCTGATCCAGTATTGCTTTTCTTATGTTCTTACACTTCAGTGATGGGTTTTCCACAGACAAGGGGGCAAGGGAGCAGTTCAGCTTAGCAGTTATTACGTTAGGACAACCCTTCCAAAGGGACAACTACCTTCTCTTCCATTATGTCAGAATGGGATATGATGTTAATGGTGCTGGACAGGGCTAAGGTAGGAACGGACCTAAACATAAATGCCGATTAAAAAAATATCTGGAAAGGCCTTTAGATTCTGAGGAAGATAAACTATTAAAAGCAATGAAGCTTGACTAGGCAAAGAGCCAGAAAGTTCTGTCAGATGCATGGCTTCTCTCACCAGAGTTCAGCCGTAGCAACCGGGACTGGAGCCTACTGCTGCTACTGGGAAACAGCCGTCTGGGAAGGAAGCATAAAAAGCACACACGGTGAGGCTAAAGAGCAATTAGCAAACATCACTAACCTAGAGTGGCAGCACTTCCCATTTTAACCTCCACTTTCTTTGGTCTTAGAAACCTGATAGTCGAAGGCTCTGCACTCCCTACGTCTCCCTGTTCCCAGAAGTCTGTCTCCGGACACTGTCGTCAATCTCAGAGTTCATTTCCTGGTTAAACAAACAGTCATTGAACAACACAAGACGGGGCAACGCCTAGAGACACTGTCTCAGAACTTGCCCTAGACAGGCCATGTGACACCGGGGGTCCCAGTGTGTTGACTTTTGGCTCAAGACAAATTAATCACTTGTAGAATTACCGATTGTGACAAGCTGTATACAAGAAGTGAGAGTGGGCCTTGGCCAGTGGTGAAATACGCTCCCCTTCTTGGCAGCTCTGAGCCAGGCCCATCAGTACAGGACGTGCAGAATGGCCAGTGCTGTCTTTGGGCACCCCTGTTCATGAACTTTTCTGTGTATGTGTACGTGTATGTGTGAGTGGGTGTGATCTTTCATATATTTGCTGAAATGGACTCTTGTTCACAAAAGCTGATGTCACAGTACAGTAGTTGTCCATGACAGTTTCATAATGTTCTTTATTGCTTTCCTCCAATTACGATGTGATTCTGTCATGTTTAGGTGATTTTGGTGGCATTTTGCTATGTGGGGTCATTTTATGTCTTGGAACAAGAAATGCAAAAGCTTCTGCTTTGGGGGTTGAACAGACCTGGTGCAGCTAATATACAGCTAATATACAGCCTATGTTATGGTCAATTTCAGAAACTCAGTGAATGTTGACATATCATAGGAATGCTGCTTGCCACCGCTCATTTGCAGGTGGGGTGAACCAAGGTTGGACTAATGCTGGCACCCTACTAGGTGCATTTGAGAAAAGGGAACATGGTTTGTTCTGTTGCCACGAAGGCACTTCCCTTTGTGTGCCTCAGCCTCCACCTACATCGTGGCATTGCTGGAGCATCCTTCCCCTGGGACGGTGACACACCCCTTGCTGTGCCAAGCATTATAATGCAGCAGAGGGTTCGACTGCACAATCTGCTGGAAGTATTTGGCGATGGCAGAATGTCACCATTGTATGCACTGCCGAACTGCTTTCAGGAGTGGACGCTTTTGCAATGTTCAGAGCTACGGACGGCCATAGACAGGCCGGTGGGCCGGTCCCCTGCCAAACTGCATGCCCGTCATCCCCTACCGTGGCCCAGGGCGTGGCACCTGGGTTGATCCTCCCTAGCCACCCTCACTTAGCAATGTCACTGCATCCATCCTCGTTCAGTCTAGCTTTTGGATACGGGTGTTTCCTTCAGAAGGCCTTCTGAGGCATGGTGGGGCCACATGTGAAGACTTACCAGTGTTCCTTTGCATGGTCTTGTGTGTCACAAAACACCTTTGGGGAATCGCAGCTGGAAGGGGAAGAGACGCTGTTTGCTGTCTCCACTGAGGGCTCAATCCTGAGTCCTCCAGTGCAGGCGGTACAAGCGTACTGCTTGTGTTGTTGTTGCAAACGTGTCACCAGGCCTGTCCGGCACAGGTGGTAAAGGCTTCCCGCCTGCTCTGAAGCAGCTTCAGGACAGAGCACCTGAAGGCAACAACACAGGACCTGCACGCGGAAAGTTTGCTGGTCTCTGGTGTTAGACTGATTCTGGGCAAGGCAAGAGCAACTTCCTGATTGGGGAGCAGGGCAGAGCAGGGCATGGGACCAGCGGCAACCTTCGCAACCAGATCCTATCTTCTGTGTTGGGCAGCCTGACCTGGAGGCCCTTGCGTCTGCACCAGCTAAATTGTGGGTCTGGATTGGTGGGTCTCCAGGCTTACCCATCCAAGGGGACAAACTCTGAGTGCCATAAACATGCTTTATGGCACATTTACAACACCTAGAGCTGATGTTGAGCAGCAGTGCTGGCACTACAAGCCCATAGGATTGGACTCTCAAATACGTTGCCATCTTAGGCCACCACATCCAAACAGGGTGCCTATTGATGCAGTCTCTGCTGCATTACTTTTCCTGCCCAGGTGTTGGAGCATTTCTGACCCTGTTGTGTTCTCTTTTCCACAGAAAGAAGGACAATCCAGAGCCCATCTCATTGCCCAGGAGCTTGTGTCTTCAGAGAAAGTGTGAGTCTACCAGCTAAAATGTGATTTGTTGTCATCTTATAAAATTGAATCATGCCTTAAACGTTGATTCATTTAGCTCTAGCCAGTCGGCAATTAATACAACTGCGCCTCTCTTCCACAGATATGTGGAGTTGCTCCGGCTGTTGCATATGGTAAGTAAATCATTTTCATTGTCGGGACCTAATTGCTGTCTTACTTAGCGATAATTTAAGAGACAGAAATGGCGCTGAGGAGGCGAAGGTGAACTCTGGCAGGGGTGGCTTATTGTGCAGGAGTGCTCACTGAGGCATTCCAAAGAAATCTGTCTCGTGATTAAAAACACACACAGAAAAACTTTCCTCCGCTGTCTGTGCCAAAAGTCTAAAGCTCCTCATCGGTAAGAGTGGATTGTTGGTCATACAACTCGCCAGGAGGACTGTCTATGGAGAATCGTTTCATTTTATAACTGGTGGATGAAGACAGTCAGAGAAAGATGATAATGGATTTGAAGAGATAAGACCAGAGAGAGTTGCATAATTGAACAGTTGACTGTATGAAATGTTGCTGTGAATTAACTTTTGGTTGGGCAGAATAACAGCGCAGTCCTAACCTGCACTGCAACAGGTAGGCCAGCTGGCTTGTGCTGTATCCATTGCAGGTTTGCTGCCTCCGGAGTTGACTGAAACTCGTCCCCTTGCCCCAGGGTAAGCCCCAGCTGCCCTGATGGGCCTGCTAGAATCTGCACCTGCTGTTTAGCAGGCGCAGGTCCGAACACACTGCGGTGGCCCAAATTGGGGCTGCGCAGCCTGGGGACGGCGGTTTGGATGTGGCCTAATGCAGCCATTACTCCACAGCATTCATACTCCACCCCACTCGCCAGGCTGCCCCGAACTCAGGACTGCCCTTTTCCTGTCCTATTCCACCCCCTTCCACCTTCCCACCCACCCAGAAAAGCCCCTGTGTTGGCCAAACTCAGCCAGCACAGGAGCAGCTTACTGGCCGCCTACTCCAGCACAACTGTGTCAACGCAACTGTCTGCTTTGGCACAACACGCCTTGCACTGGCGCAAAAGTGCCTTACGGCACTTTCACGACAATGTTCAGCCGACACAACACATGCATCAGCCCAAGGGCACTCTTGAATTGCGTCCTAAGAGGAATAGTTCTTTAGAGCTGCTTTTTGAAAGGCAGGGGATGCACCTGATTATCATTCCCGCATCTCAATACAAATAAAAATATTGCATGACTGTAAACTCCTGCTTGGAGCCTGTGCCTTGCAGTTCACAGTAGGTTTGCTGCGTAGCCAAAAGTGCTTGTTATTCCTTCATACAAGATATTTCCGTGTGTTTTCAGAGATGGAAATAACTTGTGGGATTCTTCTTGTACACAAAAAACCAAAACAAATTGCAGTAGTCAAATAGCTGCCACACTGTCGACTGATGAATCAGTTAGTTAACAGATGAAGTAAAGGGCACCGAGAAATGTTATGCTGAGGGTAGTTAATGAAGATTGGTAAAGATAACAGGTACTCGTGGTGAATTCAAGCAACATTAATTGTTGGGAGAATAGCCTAGACCACATTGCTTGACGCATTCAGATGGAGTTGGAACATTTCTGTGTCTGTGGTAAAGGGAGTGCCTCTGTGTGACTGACCAAAGAGATCACCCTGAACATAAGTGCCGGAGTCTGGAACAAGGACCTTGTAGCTAATGTGGGTGGGCTGGTATTTAACTGGTGCCCTGGATTTCCTCACTCGCATTATCATATCAACCATTCTGTGCAACCTGTTAAGGTATGAGGACTTCTGGTGGAAAATTTGAGTCTGGGCAGACTGTCCATTGGAAATTCCTGCTCACTTTCTTTGCTGCTGTCTTGTTAATTCATGAGGTTTCCAAGAATCCCTATATGATATAGGTCCCCTGCTAACTGGGCAAGAGGCACTTTTTCAAGTGGTGTCCTCTTATATTTAGCAGGGGGAGAGCAATTGTCCCTCTTCACCCCAGCACAGTGTCTTTCTTGTGGCTGTTGCTGGTGGTGTTCTCCATCCTTTTAGATTGTGAGCCCTTTTGGGACAGGGAGCCATTTAACTTTAATGTTATTATTTGCCTGTAAACCGCTTTGTGAACTTTGTGTTGAAAAGCGGTATATAAATACTAGTGATTGATTAATATGATATAGGACTCACCAGAGTCACGCAGAGGAGATAGGGTGGACTGGATGTTAGAGCAAGTTACTCCTTGCCTGCTGTAAGAAAGCTAGTAATTGTCATTTGTCTTATTTTTCAGACTGTGACACTCATATACCTTTTGCAACCCCCTTTAAATGTGCATCATTGGTGATACGTTTCATGCCCCTTTTGGCAGGCCTGCAATTCTCATAGGTCCTATGCCATGCAGAGCTTACCGGTCAACCAGGTGAGCCCAAAGACCAGAGTGTTGCTCAAGCACTTGAAAAGATACAATAGGTGGTTGCCATGCAATAACCAGAGAGCTCAGAGCTTAGCAAGCCTACTTCATGTCCCTCTTGTCCCACTCCTACTGATGACAGTCTTACTTAGGCCTATTGTTCCTTTGAAAAATGGACATTAATGCAAACAAAGGGTTAGAGTAGCTCTCAGAAGAGGTAAAAATGGCATTAGATAACAACAGGTCTCAAGCCTCAAGGCAATAGCTACATTGTGCCCCTTATCCTTATTTTAAAATTTTGTGCACTGGCTTTCTTTTAAAATTCAAGGCAGCTTACAATCATAAAAACGTATGAAAATAATAAAAATAAAATACATTTATTAGCCAAGTACTGGTGACAATGTAAAGCAGGGATAGAGCAACACTCTAAATGAGGTTGCAATCCAACTGCGCTCTTGGGCCGCTCTTGGGCTATCACAAACGCGCCGTAAGGGCACATCTGCATCAGCTTAGGTGGTGTTGGGCTGCTGCAAGGATTCGTGTCACCCCAAGCATGTGGTGGTTGGCGGCAGATAAGCCTCCACCATAATGACTGAGTTCAGCCAGTGCAGGGGCTCTGGAGGGCAGGAAGAAGGTGGGAGGAAGGCAGGGAGGCAAAATGGGGCAGTACAGGGGGAGGGAGGGCTGTTCCATGGGCTGGGTGGCACGGGGAGGGGGGAAGAATTCTAACCCCATCCCTAGGCTGCATGGCCCCAATGTGGGCCACCCCAGGCCCCTTGGACTTTGGCCTGCTATTTAGCAGGCACAGGTCTGAGCAGCTCTATTGGGCTGCCTGGGACTTACAGTGGGGTAAGAGGACAAATGTCCCCTTGCCCTGCGGTGTGCTCCAGCTGCTTCCTACCCTGCAAAGGATGCAGCACAGACCAGCTGGCCTGCCTGCTTATGTGCAGATTAGGATTATGCTGAGGGAGAGAGACCCTCCACAGTACCTAAAGGTCAGTCCTAATCAACATTCCTGAACAGACATAGCTGCAGTGGCATAGCTAGGGCATTTTGCACCTGGGGCTACTTAATTTTTTTACACAAACCCCACAGCATTTTTTTTTGTTTTTTTGGTGATAACGTTTGTTAGCATTAAGGTATTACATTCCAGGGGTTTCATTGAGTTCCTGGTGAAATTCCACATCCAACGGTATACAGCATGATGGTATTATTCCTTTAAACTGCTATTTTAAAAATCGCGATTTGTTCAAAAGTTTTATTGTCGGTTTTTACTTTTTTGGCCATACCTTTTGACAGAATAGAGATACTACACTTTGGTTTTTCCCATTGAATTCCAGGTGGAATTCCACATCCAACGGTATACAGCATGACCATATTATGCTGTAAACTCATGATTTTTGGAATTTGGGGTTCAGTGGTGATACCCCCCTGAAGATGGGACCTGGGGCGCTGCATCCCCACTCCATAGGTAGCTATGCCACTACATAGCTATGCCACTGGGGCATGTGCAGTTGGGGGAACACTCCCGCCCAGTGTTCCAGCTGCATTACGCCGCTGCTTAGGTTGTTTAGGATTGTGCCCTAAGGCACTAAAAACTAGGCTCAAACCAATCACAAACTTAACAGTATATATGCAATATACATATTAACCCAAAGATGGTTAATAGGGATCATATGAAACACTTAATGGGTTTCCTGTGAAACCCATAACATGTGAACAGAAAATTACTTTTCTTCTTTACCTGCCATCAAGCTGACAGCTTTATCCAGCTCTTCTGCTTTATGCCTTTGCTTAGCAAATGCATTTGCAAAGGTTCAGTGACTCTCCTGTGTGGACTCATTTCCAGCTGGAGGAAAACTTAAACCACAAGTAAATTTGCAGCAGAAAGACTTACACCCCCCTGTTGAAAATTGCAGCCCACGGGCTAGTGGTGGGAAAGCCCAGCCTGCACACTAATTCTACCTGCTGTGGTGTGATGGAGTTGTCTGAAGAAAATGCAAATGGAAATGAAGCATGTGCTGCTTTGCCCAGTCTCCAAAATGGTCTAATCTCTCTGTATTCCACAGGCAAGAAAGTCATATCACTAATGCATACTGCAGAAGGTCAATAGCATTTGCTTGGGTTTTTTCTTCATTTGCCCATTCCATCATTTTATGAGAAAACAGAAGGGAAATGAATAGCCCAATCCTAACTAACTTTCCAGTGTTGATGAAGTGGTGCCGACAGGGTGCAGTGCTACATCCTGCAGTGGGAGGGGGTCAGTCATGGAGGCGTCCGCAAGGTAAGGGAATTTTGGTTCCCTTACCTCAGGGCTGCATGGTGGCTGCATTGATGCTGGGAAGGTTGATTAGGTTTGGGCTGTTAATCTAATCGTAATAGTTATTTAAACATGTCAAACAGCCAGTTATGGCCCAATCCTACTGGGGCATTAGCAATGGTGGATCATGTGATCTGCCACCATAAACCCTGGGATGCTGGCATGAAAGCTGCACCAGCAAAAGGAAGTTAACATGATAGGTCCAAGGAGACCCATTGGAAGCCAGAGAACCTATGAAGAGCAAAGTAACAAAAAAAAAGAGGTTATCCTGAACAGTCTTGTTGCCCCCCCCCAATTGTCTGTGCTATCAGTGGCACTGGTGGTTTGGACGATGTCAGTTATGCTGGTGGGATTGGGCTGTTAATTTCTTCCCTGAAGTTTATATCCATTAATTAGGTGCACAGTAATGCTTGAAGGGGATGTGGTGGCGCAGCGAGTTAATCCGCTGTTGCTGGGCTTTCAACCGCAAGGTTGGGAGTTCGAGACTGCGTGACGGAGTGAGCTCCCGTTGCTTGTCCCAGCTCCTGCCAACCTAGCAGTTCGAAAGCACCTAAAAAATTCAAGTAGAGAAATAGGGACCACTTCGGTGGGAAGGGAACGGTGTTCCGTGCGCTACGGCATAGAGTCATGCTGGCCACATGATCGGACAAAAACGCCGGCTCTACAGGCTTTGAAACGGAGATGAGCACCGCCCCCCTACAGTCGGTCACGACTAGACCATTCGGTCGTGGGGAAACCTTTACCTTTTTTAATGCTTGAAAGGCCTTCCTTTCTTGGTGGGAAAAACAAGATAGGTCTTCTGGTGAGATGGAGATCAATGATGTGTTTGGGTTTCTGTGCATCGGTTTGGTAAAAAGAGTGATTATAAGCCACGGAGTACTGCTCTTCACAATGTGCTGAATTTCTTAGACACAGGGCCTCTTTTGGTACATCCACATTTTTGGTCTTTTTTCTGGAGTTTCATGGATCTCAGGACATCTCCTTTGCCCTAGTCTGGCCTGTCCCAGGAACACCAGTGGCATACTTTGGACTTTTGCAGAGTTCTCTGATTCTGTCTGGGCAGCATAGAAGCCTGAACAAAAAATGAGACCTGTTTGTTTACTTCCAAAACAGCTCCCTGGGAAAGAAGGGTTCCTCTGCTACTATCTCCAGGCACCATTAGCATGGCTTATTAGGGGCTGCTGCTGACTGGCAAAATGGCCTACCAGCTCAGAGGCGTGACTACCTCAGTGGCCTTTAGAGAGCGTTTGCTCATTGAGGATCTTTGTAGGGTGGCTGCTCACACTTTTGCTGGCCCTCTACATCTGACACCTTCTCCTCTGCACATGTGGCCTGTGATAAGAAGGCTCAGCAGGCATCTTCTTCAGCGGCTGCCTTTCCAGGAAACATCTCTCCCCTGCGATACTACTGCTTTTATATATCTCAGTGATGTGGAATGCCCTCTGGGACACGAGAGCGAGAGAGAGAGAGAGAGAGAGAGAGAGAGAGAGAGAGAGAGAGAGAGAGA
>JAJKFI010000004.1:22675960-22689150 GCA_029204185.1 Lerista edwardsae | reverse complement strand
TGCCAGTTTCAGCCAGTTCTGGACTGTGAGATGTGAAACTGCAACACTTTACCTGTCCTTTACTAACTTGACAATGAGAAACTTAGCAGATGTGACTTTCCCTGAGCTGTACCTGTTGTGTTTCTTACAGAACTGTCTTGGAAAGGGCATTGCCACCACCAGGCAAGCCATGCGGGCATTTGCTTTGCCTGCTTTTGTAAGCCTGTTACGGAACCTTAGGTAGAAAGTAGATAAGTGGTGTAGCTGGAGGGGGACCAAAACACTATTTATGGATCTGCAATAAATGGCTCCTCCCCCTCGCCACTGAAGCCATACTGGGAGGCCAGAGCAACACAGAGGAGATGCTGCCTCATTACTCTGGCCACCTGGTATGGCTCTGGCAGTGAGGGGGAGGGTCCATTTACATGATATGTTGCAGTGCCGCAAAAATGCTAACTGGGCAAGAGGCACTTTTTCAAGTGGTGTCCTCTTATATTTAGCAGGGGGAAAGCAATTGTCCCTCTTCACCCCAGCACAGTGTCTTTCTCGTGGCTGTTGCTGGTGGTGTTCTCCATTCCTTTAGATTGTGAGCCCTTTTGGGACAGGGAGCCATTTAACTTTAATGTTACTATTTGCCTGTAAACTGCTTTGTGAACTTTATGTTGAAAAGCGGTATATAAATACTAGTGATTGATTGATTGATTGACCTCCCCCTCTTTGCTACACCACTGAAGCAGATAATTGATAGACTAGGAAATTGACGCATAGCCATTCATAATCTGCCCATGTCTACCTCAGCAACATTTAAAGTTGGTATTTGTCTCCCCGTTAGGGTGCAATCCTAACCTGGAATTAGCCTGGCACAATTAGGCCAGCAAAGTTTGGCCAGCACAAGAGAAACTGTAAGGTATGTTTGGACCACTCTTGGGGTCAGAGAGGCCAGCACACAGACATGCGCCATTCCCCCTGACCCCAAGAGTGGTCCAAACACACTTTACGGTGGCCCTTGTGCTGGCCAAACTTTGCTGGCCTAACTGTGCCGGCCTAACTCCAGGTTAGGATTGTGCTCTTAGTGAAACTGGAAGTGTTAGTGAGTCAAGACTGATTTGGCTTTCCTCCCCGCTGACCCAGCTCTGTGACAAAAGTGTTTTGAACTATCTGAACCAAAAGGTGGCGAGCCTTGCTGTGTGTGAGCCAAGTCTGTGTGTATTTTTCCATGATGTTGGTTATATTCCTAGCTTTGGGGGAAGGGTGAGTGAAACAATGTTCTTCTGCTAAGAGGTCTTCAACTGCTGCCAAAAATCATGCATTAAAGGGGAAATGAACAGCCTGCTTCCTGCTCCACATTACTTCTCGGTCTTTGCTTGCATTTCCAGAGAAAAGTGATCCTTCAGCTTTTTAATACTAGTTGCAAACTGGTCCCAATACAACAGAACAGGGTTGAGTCAACGGGTCACATCTCACTGGACATCAAAGTCATGGAGCTGGGCACATGTTAGGCTTCCACTGAATATCCAGAGTAAGGGAGAGTAAGTTTGAGAACCACTGATCTAGTGGCTGTGCCCTGGAAGTTTATAAGGTGCAATATTGTACTTGAAATGTGAGCCTTTTCATACATTATGCTGTTGCTTCTCCAGTGAACATGCGGGAGGGACAGCAGTCTCTGCCCCCCCCCCCATGATCAATGTGCATTCATTGAATGCTTGAACAGGTGCATGCTGGTGTCTTGCTCAGGCAGTCAATGAATGTACATTAATCAGGCGTGGTGGAATCTGTCTCCATGATGCTGCAACCATCACATGCAACCACTGAACTTGCAGAATTGTAGCTGCTTATGTCCAAAAAAGGTTTTATTGTTTCATGGATCTAAATAAAAGTGCATTCAGTTTGAATCTCAGCTGATGTGTTCTTCCTCACTTACTTTAGATGTTTCTGCTCAATCTTACAAACATAATATGGTGCTCAAACTGGCTTTTAACATCAGAACTTAGAAGCATTAGGTTTCATTCATATACGTTAACCTTACTTTACTGAAAATAGCCAACTGCTCAAGAATACCTGGATATGCTATGATTGTGGCAGCTAGTTAAAGCTTTTTCCCCCCCTACTACTGGGCAAGTTACGCTAGATGGATTATTTTGTTGATTATTTCCTGATTATGGATAAGATGGATGTTTGAGCTCTAATATTTTCCTTCTTTTTTCATTTCTCTTGAGGACAGCAGTTGCATGGTGGCAGTCCCTTGAATGTGAAACATCAGCTTTTGAAAGTGGTACAGCGCATATTCCAGTATCATGTGCTACTCACAGGTCAGCAAGACATAAAACACCGCACTCTCGTGACAGTCATTTGCTGTGGTTTATGCTTCATCTACGCCACTGGTCTTATCTGGTGCACTGTGAACTGCAAATGGGATTTTTGTAACCCTGCCCAAAGATGGTTGCATCAGTGTCTCTTGCACAAGTAAAGGAGGAGAAAGAGGGTGAGAGTAAAGGATAAACATACAAAACTACCGAATGCTGAGTCAAACTGCTGGTCCATCTAACTCAGGGCACAATCCTATACTGTGCTGAAAGCAGGCCAACGGGCCTGCGCTGGATACTGAGGAAGGCTGGAGTCTCCACGGTGCACATTGGTGCCCTTACAGGCAGGGAGGCGTTAGCCTCCCCTATGGGTTCCTTGGATCTGTGCCTGCTAAATAGATCAGAGGAGACCATGTGGCCTGAATTGGAGCCATGCAGCCTGGGGGTAAATCTTAGGATTTGTCCTTACGGTCAAATCCCAAGCCAACCCGGCCTGCTCACCAACCACCCAGGAACACCCACCGCCTGCCCGCCTCATTACTCATTTTTGCTCTGACAGCATGGGAACTTGTGAAGAAATTCAGTCATGCCCTGCACTGATCTCCTTTATCAGATCTCCTGAGTCATCAGTTCCTAAGTGTTCATTGAACTCACATTGCATGTCCTGTGACCCTTGTCAGAAGTACATAGGGACGGTGAACTAGACATTAGGCTTACAAACGATCACCATGGCAATGTTCACAAACCTTAAAGGACAGCAGGGGAATGAATTAGAGCAAGAACTTCACACTGTGAGAGGATTCAAGTGAACTCTATTTTTCGTCAGTCTGGTGACTCATAGAACACTTGGCAGGTGGGATGTTAACAACATTTTAACCTTCCACCTTCCATTTCACAGAACATTGTGAATTCTTCTCAGTGAGAATAGTTCTACTGAGAAAGAGGTAGCAGAGCCACATCTTCTTTGCATGCAGAAGATCCCAGGTTCAGGCCGTAATCCTAAACTGAGTTAGGCTGGGATAAGCTAAACCAGCAAAGTTTGGCCAGCACAAGGGCCACCGTAAAGGGTGTTTGGACCACTCTTGGAGTCAGAGAGGCCACCACACAGATGTGAGCCATCCTCCCTGACTCCGAGAGTAGTCCAAACATGCTTTATGGTGTCCCTTGTGCTGGCCACACTTTACTGGCTTAGTTTATGCCGGCCTAACCCCAGTTTAACAGCGTTCCATGTCCTACGGGGTATAGTCATGCTGGCCACATGACCACGGAAGCTTGTCCTCAGACAAAACGCTGGCTCTACAGGCTTTGAAACGGAGATGAGCACCGCCTCCTACAGTCGGTCACGACTAGACCATTCGGTCGTGGGGAAACCTTTAACCCCAGTTTAGGATTGCGCTCTCAATCTCTGTTTTGTCCAGTTTGCACAAGCTCAGGCACTAGTGCTGGGCAAGGCTTTTGCTTGGGATCTTGGAGTGCTGTTGCCAGTCAGGGGAGACCATACTTGGATGGCGTCTCAATAGACCAGTGATCTAATTCAATAGCCTTGCAGACAGCAAATTTAGCGATACTGCACAAGGGGAGCAGGATTGTGATGGTAGGCCATATCCTCACATTCCAAGCACTGTGGGAGCAGGCTGTATATGTGGACAAACTATGCATGATCAGGAACAGTTTTCATATGCAGTAAGGTAGTTTCCACATTTTAAAGAACACGTGTAGATCTGGGCCTGATGTCAGAATTTCACTCCCCCTTACAAACTGGTTTCCACTGATTTGTCATTTGAAAAGGCTGCGCTCCCCATACTCATATCCCTATAGGGTAAAGCCTCCTTCTGACTTTTCTGCCCATTGGAAGTCAGTGATGTGATTCAGGAAGCCTGGAGGCCATCAGGAAGGCAGAAGATTGGTGGCTTGGATAGGCAGGAAATGATGGAACTTCCCATCACAGCAAAGGAACAAGGAAATGAGTTAGCATCTTAGATGGTTCCCCATGAATTCAAACCAGGAAGCATTAGCCATAAAGATGGCAGACACAACCTGTAACACATATGTCTATTGGTGGGATGAAATGCAAGATGAAGAATGCAGGGGGGAGTGAGAAGGAAGCAATAAACCTCACCCATAAACCTCACTCACATTTGGTAGTTGGTAGAGTCAGAATATATTAGAGAGAACTAAAATCAGGGGGATAGACTAAAGGGAATTGTCAAGTAAACTTGACACTACTGATTAGAAGTAGCTTCATCCTGGTCCAAGAGCACTGATTATTTTTCCCAGATGCTTCTGATCTTCCAAGGAACAGCAGTACAAGTGACTTCCAGATGCCAATACAAGGTTTTAGTGAATGATTTGGTTTTCTTTCCTCCATGGATACGCAACAACAGATATTAGTTAAGTAAGACATTGACTCATTTCTACATCTTTCAAACAACAAAACTTGTCTGATTAGAATGAGAGTGGTATAGAGAGGCATAGACAGTACCTGCAAACAGGTGGGCAGTTTTGCAATAGCCCTTATGAATTTCAGGGCTCAAAATCTCACTATCTGTCAGATATTGCATCAAATGTTAATCGCAGTGCAATCCTAAACCCCGCGCAGCATCACTGCAAGGGGTTGCGCTGACACTGAGTCCTTAGCGCTGATGCGGGAGCGCTGATCGGCACCCCCACGTCAGCGCTAAGGCAACAGGACCGGCGCTGCAGGCAGCGCCGGCCCTGCTGAGCCCACGCTGAGCCTCTCTTGTGCCAACCAAAGCCGGTTGGCGCGAGGGAGGCTTCATGCCGAGGTGGCACGGGGATTGGAGGGAGGGAGGTGGGGAGGTGGGGGCGGGACTTGGGCATGGTGTGGGCGGGCTTGGGAGGTGGCCATACGACTACTTCCTAAGCCTGTCAGGGAGACCGTGTGGCGCCGATTCAGGCCACGCAGTCTCCTCGGATGTTCACCTGCTCTTTAGCGGGCGCAGATCTGAGGAGCACATAGGAGGCTGGAGCCTCCCCCACGGTAAGGGAGCACACATTGTCTTGCCACAGGGAGGCTCCAGCCTCCGCCTACCCAGCCCTGGATAGGGTTCTGGCTGGCTGGCGCTCCTACCCCAACGCTGGGTAGGATTGTGCCCTTAGCCTAAACTATCCCAATGGTTCTCAAACTTTTTGCACCGTGACCCACTTTTTAGAATGGCAGTCATGTCGGAAAGACATTAGCATTGTGTTACAGTGATATTAGAAAAAGCTTGAATATTCTGCTGTGCTATAAGAGTGGAGGGGAGATAGAGGGAGTCTTGTCCTCATGCAGTTGGTAGCCGAAACCAGTATCACCATCAACGGAACACACAGTTTTATTATCTGCACAAACTTGCACTCCTGCTCACTTCAAGTGTATGTAACTAAACAGCAGGCTGCAGCCACAATCTCTTGCCTTAATTCTCATTTTCTGTTCCTTCAATTGTTCTCTGAAAAGGGCCCAGGTGCCCTCTATTTCCCCTTAAAGGGCCACCATAACTCATAACGGGCTGTCAACATTCACAGCGTTGTTGCTGTTTTCTTTGTATTAAGCAACACTAAGAAAATGCATTGTGGGATAGATTTGGGCTGCCCAGCCAAAACACTACAGCTGCAGCATTTCTGACTTTCCATACACATTTGGGAGAAATTACTGTAACCGCAATGATTCATCAGGCAAGGATAAGCAATATCTTAAGTCACTGGAGACAGCTTTTGAATATAACCTTCGCAAATATTGCTAATTGGTTGTTGCAATAGTCCTTTCCTTAGTCCAGAGAGGTGCAAAAAGAACTTTGCTGTAAAGTATATGCTTGTTTTGGTAAAGCAGCCCTACTAGGTTAGAACCAATATTAAGCCTCACGTACACATGTATTAGATACGACTTTTCCCTGTTAAACACAACTGTGTTGGAAATTCATTTATCAGTTCTTAACCTGTCATCGGAGTCGCTATTTGAATTTCACCAAAATAGTTTGATAAAGCACCCACTGAATTTCTGTTCTTTGAGTAATTTGGGATTGTTAGAAGTTCAATTTAAGATGCAATTTCTAAGAGTCACCTAAAGAGAACCCCAAAGCAGATCCCAATCATAATATAGCTTTGAAAGAGTGTTAAAAGTAATCATTCACATGCCAATTCAGAAGAGTTCTTAGACTGAAGATGATTTACAGCCTGATCCGAAATAACTTTCTTGCTCCAGTGCAGCTGCAATGCAGCCCCAAGGTAAAGGAAGCAACATTCCCTTATCTTGAGGAGGACTCTGTTACTGCCTCCCCCCCCCCCCAGATGCAGCATGCACACCATTGACATGGCTGCATTGGTGCTGGAAAATTAATCAGGATAGGGCTGGTAGCTCCACAACTTTCAGTGACACAGAATTGGCTTCCCTGGTCTTTAATCTGCACTGAAAACTACATAGACCTTCCTGGTCCTGCTGTGCAAGTGAGCACACCAAAGATTAAAATGAGAACTTTATAGAAGCATGAATCTAATGTTTGAGCAAATCAAAAAAAAGGTATTTTTAAAAATTATCTGAGTATAATCCTACACTGTATCTCTATCTGTTTTCCACAGATTATTTGAATAACCTTTGCCCTGATTCTGCCGAGTATGAAGATACACAAGGTAATTTAAAAATAAATAAGTATAAAACTTTAGAACTAGTGGCCTTTGGCTTGTTCAGGAAAAGGTTCATCAACACTTATCACTGCACTTAGTTTTTAAATAACTACATTTTGTGTTTGTCTCTGTGTATTGAAACTTCATTTGTATGTGTAGGGTATTTAAAAATTTGGAGTATTATTCTGAAATGTGACTCTTCTCAACTACAATTTGAATTAGCACAGTCCATTCTACCACCCCAGCACCCTGCCCACCAATGTCCCATCTCATTTTGCTGCATGTGTAGACCAAACCTGTCTCTTTGGATGAACAAGGAATTCAATCACTTAGGGCACAATCCTAATCAACTTTCCAGCTCTGACATAACTGTGCCAATGGGGCATGTGATGCATCCTGCAGTTAGGGGCCAGTCATGGAGGCCCCCGATAATAAGGGAATGTTTGTTTCCTTACACTGGAGTGGCATTCCCCAGTACTGGAAAGTTGGTTAGGATTGCACCCATATTCACTGAACGGCATAGATTCTTATTTGCATGCAGTATGAAATATTTGTCAGAAGCCTGAATAGTTGGGGAAAGGCACTTTTCTAAAAATATGTAGGACTTTCTTTTTGCAAACCTTGCTTACACTTGTCTGTTTTGTTTCCCTTTCTAGCTGCCTTGCTCATTGTCTCTGAAGTTGCAGATCGAGCCAATGACAGCATGCAACAAGGGGTGAGTGTTGATTTGCAGTACTGCTTCCTGATCAGGACCAATTGTTAATAACAAATCATTTATTTTTATGATTGCAGAAATTTATTTGTTGATTGTATGTTGGAAATGAATAATAAAATATGCCAAATTGAGCTTATAGTTCTTCAAGGAATTAAGCATTAACATAAAAATGATGTAGCATGAATTAAGATAAATTAAGTCTAAGTTAAGGTCCTGGACCTTGCATGTTCCCAAAGGAAGCTCAAGCTTCTAAAATATCTCCTACACAAAATGTATGTGCATGAAAGCTTGTGTCCTTTTTCATTCAACTTAACAGCCCAATCCTATTGGCTAACAGCCCAACCTTGTTGGGACTGCCTTACAATAGTCATAAAACTGCATCCTTCAGCATGCAAAGCTGTATGCCGCCGGAACACCAGCAGAGAGGCCAGATTGGCTCATGCATGGGAATGGGTGGCTGCAGGTAAGCCAGCAAGGGAGGCAGAACAGGGCAGTGATGAGAGTGTGGAAGAAGGTAGATCAAGTCTGGGAAGGCGCTGGTTTGGCGGTGCCAGCATCCACCAAATCCAAGCCCCCTTCCTGGACCTGATCCCCCTTCTTGCATCCACACAGAGTTGGGCCAGTGATTTTGCTGCAGAGGGTGTGAGTAGACCATCTAGGACTCAGAGGCTTACCTCCAAGCAAGAGAACAAATATTCCCTTTCCCAGAGGAGACCTCTCGGACTTCCCCACCCTCCAGGATGCAGCATGTGCTCCAGCAGCACAGCTGCATCAGCATGGGGGAAAAGGGATAGGATTGGGTTGTGAATAGGTTTGTTACACTGTATGTACAAACTGAGGGCACGATCCTAAATTGAGTTAGGCTGGCATAAACTAAGCCAGCAAAGATTAGCCAGCACAAGGGCCACCATAAAGTATGTTTGGACCACCCCCAGAGTCAGAGAGGCCAACATACAGACGTGAGCCATCCTCCCTGACTCTGAGAGTAGTCCAAACACACTTTATGCTGGCCCTTGTGCTGGCCAAACTGTGCTGGCTTAGCTTTTGCCAGCCAAACTCTAGTTTAGGATTGCACTCTGAGAGGCATGCAACCACCTGAGTTTACTGTTAGTGTATAGATTGTTTCAGGAAAAAAAAGATACGTGAGTTCCAAAACTGCTTCTGTATGCCTATAATGTTTGCTCAGAAATAGACATTTGTGTTTTCAGCTACAACAGCTGGGTATCAATACCGGGGGAACCACACTCAATCCCCTGATGTCCTGGATTATCCTCCTTAGGGTGCAATCCTAACCTGGAGTTAGGCCGGCACTGTTATGCCAGCAAAGTTTAGCCGGCACAAGGGACACCATGTTTGGACCACTCTCGGAGTCAGAGAGGCCAGCACACAGACGTGTGCCATCCTCCCGGACTCAGAGAGTGGTCCAAACACACTTTATAGTGTTTGTGCTGGCCAAACGTTGCTGGCCTAACTGTGCTGGCCTAACTCCAGGTTAAGATGGCACTTAGTCTGTCCCTCCCTCCCTTCCTTCTCCAAACTGCTGTAACAAGCAAAACAAAGAGTGTTGAACAGGAGGCAGGGGGTGGGTGGGCATTAGGCAGCAGGACAGGTGGATGATGCTATACCATCTTCCTCTTTTGGTGCATCAGAGAATATAAAGAGAAATGCTGATCTTCAGGCTGCAACCTGGCAATAACTAATTTTCCTACCTAACTCTCCCAAGAGTACATGGGAGTCACCTTTAGACTTGCATGTTTTTCAAACCTTCCTGTAGACAGTCAGCAAAACAGTAATGATAAACCCGCTTTTTACGTGTGACTTTTTGACCGAAAAAATGATTTAAGCAGCTCCTTGAAACCAGATGGTGGGGACTGTTATAGTAATTCACCTGTTCTTGCATGCTGTGGAGGGAATTCCACAAGAAACGTTCTTATCCTTTTGAACATGAAAGTCTATTCAAACAAGGGCTATGCCAGGACTCTACAAGGCAGATCCATTATGTCTGGTCAGACGTGGCTCACTTTCTCTCCACTATAATTCAGGATCTTTGTTCCTATGAAGAGGAAACAAACTTTCACCTTTTACAAATGAAAACCATGTGGTCTGTCCAGATGGAAAGGCAAAACAGCTGCTGAAGAGAGAGCCAAGAATGTCCCGCTCTTCCACGCAGCTGGGAATCTCTGGTTGTGGGATTTTCAATCCATGTCTCTGACACATATGCCAAGACTAAACACAGCCAGCATTTTCATGCTCATTTTACTGCCCAGGTTTCAGCAATGTTTCGCTGTGAACAAAAGACAGATGGGGCCTTCCACTGCAGAGTCTGTAGATGCTTCCATAACCACTGAAAAGAAGACACCACACCTATTTAATTCAATAGGGACAAAACTGATTCCACAGGGATACGTGCATTTGCATCTGTGAGTAAGATTGTCATTTTTGTTTTCAGCGGCGTTATGCAGCCGGAACGCTGGGCGGGAGGAACGGGTGAGCGGCAGCCCGCCCATTGCGTACCGCCCGTTGCGTACCGCGGGGGCGGGGAAGACGGCGAAATGGAGCGGTACGCAATGGGCGGGCTGCCG
Organism: Lerista edwardsae; assembly: GCA_029204185.1. Lineage (NCBI taxonomy): Eukaryota > Metazoa > Chordata > Lepidosauria > Squamata > Scincidae > Lerista > Lerista edwardsae. Next base: position 22,678,951 of record JAJKFI010000004.1, on the reverse strand, counting down.
CTCACCCGTTCCTCCCGCCCAGCGTTCCGGCTGCATGACACCGCTGTTTGTTTTACTGGTTCTTCTCCTCAGCTTTTAACAGAAAGCGACCCACACTGAGGCATTGAGAAGGTGATGCTTTTCCCTCAGAGAAAAGCTTCTCCTGCTTAAAATCAGGCTGCTGTTAAAGGCACAAAAGGGAGACCAGCAGAAAACTGGATACCTTGTCTGTGAGAAATCTGAGGAGGCTACTGTGGTCAGTAAACAAACAGAAAAGAATAATAGACCTAGACTCACAGTGGCCCAGGGTGCTCAGTTCTGGTCCAACAAACCACAGTGCAACCCACTCCCCTTATACACTGGCCTGCATAGAAGCTTTTATAGTTTTTTGAACCACTGTTTACCATGATATCCAAGCTGCGAAACTGTGGTTTAAGCACTCCCCCCGAACCAAGATTGCAAACCTTGATCGGTTGGGCTAAGGAATGGGACATCTGAACCAGGTCAGTACTTTTTCCTCCCTTGTGATGAGCTGTCAACAGAATCAATATTTTGAATGTATTCTAACGTCAAGGGTTGGGGAATTTGTTTCCAGAAAATACACATCATTTCAGAAATATACCGTAATTCCTTTACAAAATTTACCATTCATCTCTTGTAGCCCCTGTTGTCAGTGTCATGGGATATTTTGAAACGAGAAATAAATCCCTTGTCACTACTACCCCAAAAATGTGATACAACTGGAATTTAGAAGTTTCCATTCATGATAGGGAGACCGCCGCCCCCCACTGTTCATATTTAATAACAAAACTAGATGGATGATCCATATTGCATCATTCATTTTACTTTCATCAGCTGCCTCCATGAAACCCACCAGCCCTCTAATCTACTTCTTAAATTCCCCAAGTGCTTCTTAGAACAGAAAGCGTACTGTGGCATTTTTCCATTAGGTAGCGTGGTTGCATGTGCTATTTCTCTCTCTGTATAAGCCAACTATAAAACAGCTTCTATAATCTCTAGGAAGTTTGGGGAAAACTTGAACAAGGAGTACTTCTTAAAAAAGTGAAACTTTGTAATAAAGCAACAATTTAAAACTCTTGGATTCTTGGCATCACCTTGAATCAAAGAAAAGTTTATGAAGTACATCTTGCCTTTAGCTAATTAGCTGCTTAATAGAATTGTTAGAATAATTATTGCCCTAATTTAAGAAATCTTTCTATGTTAATTAAGTTAGCAATTTCTCTCATTTCAATACATACCGAAAAGATGCTCTTGCATAAAATAATTTTGAAAGCAGTGCTGGTATCAAAAAATGTGTATAAGACTGTCCTTTTCTGAACTGGCCTCTGATTAAAATTCATTCTACTCCACATTTACTTCAAAGTCAGGACACTCGGACACACCCAAATGTGACTCGCTTACAGGTTTACTGGTTTAAGGGCTCAATCCTGAGCCTGTTACCACCGGTGGAATGTGAACTGCCGGCTGAAAAGGTCAGAAATGTGCCATAAAGCACATCCACAATACTTCATCGCCAGTGCTGGGCTGGGGCTCAGTTAATGCCAGGCTCCAAAGCGGATGGACAGGATGGCCGTAGGTCTGTTTGGGATGGGAGGAGGCGGGGAGGGAGCAGAACAAGGCAGAGGGAAGGGAGGAGCCAGCCCACCAGGGGTGGGACCCGGCATTGGCTTCCACCACCAGATCTTATATCCAGCCTGGGCCCAGGCAGCCAATCACGGGGCTGCTTGATGCACTGCCAGCAAAATAGGTGGCGGTGAGCCAAGGAGCCCCATTGCAGGTGGCAGGGCTTTCCCTGGGGGAAGGGGACTAATGTCCCCTTCTCCCAAGGAGCCTCCAGTGGCTGCCTAACTGCTGTAGGATGCAGCAATAGCCATTTTGGTACTGCTTCTCCTACCAGAGCTGGCCAGTTCAAGATTGGGCTGCCCATCTGCTGGAAAAACAAGGTGTCCCTAGTAATGGAATTTCCTAAAAACAAGACAAGCCTCCTCCCAAAGCCAACCAACTCAACTCAGGGGACCAGCATTGCTCTGTAGAACCAAAGTTTGGCCTTTTCCCTAAAGCTTGCAGGACCTGATTCTTCCTTTCCATCAGCCCAAGCAAAATGCTGTGAGGCTGGCCTGGGTCATGCGCTATATTCATGAGTATATAAAGATGTGTCAGGCAACAGTCTTGGAGCCTCAAGAAGCCATCTGTCCAATTAAAATGTTCCAAAGGGGCAGGGAAATCATGGCACAACAGAGACATGAAAACAGAGATGTTAGGAAATGGTACGGTCTATAACGATGCTGCGAATGTAATGAGAGTAATTCATTAAAAACTCATCTCTTTCCTACCCGAGTGCCTTCCAACATTGTCACTTTGATGGGAACAGAGGTCTCATTAGATTAATTGCAGATACCATACTGGGAGATTTCACAGTTTGCTGGCAGAGCCGCTGACGGTATCTAAGCAATTCAATGTAGGTAGGCAGTTAGTAAGGTCAGCTCTCCAATATTGGTAATGAGCTCTCCAATATCTGCTAAGCATTTGGAAAGGGAGCACAGTTTCATTATATACATACTACTTAACCTTAAAGACCATGCTACAAACGCATTAGCACTGAATCTAAAAATCTAATCCTATCAGCGGCACTATATCATTATAGAATTATTCCAGAAGGTTTGACACCTAAGCATTGGAAACTGTGCCATGAAGGAGAAGGAAGGAGAAGATGACTAAGGAAGCATAAAAATAGTACAGTATTTATCTTAAAATGTATTGTGCACAATTAATATTAATAGCCTGTACCAAACCAAAGACGCAAGTAAAAGAAAAAAGTTAATACTGCTCCAGGCATGAGATGCCGAATCCATTAAAATCTTGTATGCTGGATTGTGTGAATGGTCTGATCAACCAGGGATCTCGGCATGGGGAAAAGAGAAACACATCTCTGAGTTATCCCTTGTCAAATCAAATCAAATCAAAAACCTTTATTGGCATACAAACCCTAAT